>VZTB01012939.1:69645-96912 GCA_013397245.1 Thryothorus ludovicianus | reverse complement strand
TTTTTTTGGTAATGGAATTGCTTAGGGTTTTGAAAAATACTAGCCTTGGTTTTAACCTGTTTGACAGAACTGGTTGAAAGGTTCTGAAGTAGGTATTAGTAAGTAACTAATCTTTCTGTTTTATTTATTTATTAATTTTTTTTTTTTAAATTTTATTTTCTCTTCAGGGGGATTACTGAAGCTCGTTTTGTTTATGTCTTTGTTCTTGGCATAGTCTTCACGGGCACTAAAGATTTACTAAAGTCACAGGTAATTTCTGCGGACTCCAGCACGAAGAGCACAGGATTATGGGAAGTATACAGCGGATTGGTTCTACTAGCAGCTCTTCTATTTAGACCTCACAATTTACCAGTCTTGGTGTTTTGTCTGCTGATTCAGACAATGATGACAAAATATATTTGGATACCTTTGAAACTGGATGCAGCACAGATTACTATCATGCACTACTGGTTTGGCCAAGCTTTCTTCTATTTTCAGGTAAGCTGAATACTCTCTCTGCTGCAGAGGTGGGAGAGGAAATAGTTTTTCAAAGAAATATTGTCCATTGTAAATAAAATGCTAACTAAATATTACTGTGGAAGAGTTTACTGAGTTCTCTGAAGGATTTAGTTTATAAATGCTTTATTAACATTTCGTTTTCAGGGAAGGATGCATACCTTAGTGTCTTCTCAATGTAGATTTCCAGAAATGTTACAAGGATCAGAGGCCTATACCAGGATAATTTTGGTCTGTTAATGGGCCTTGTAAGAACTTTTCAGGTGATAATTAATTTTAAAATATCATCTGAGTTGATTAATACCAGTAAAAGGCTTTTGTCACTGGTTCTTGAGGCTTACATTAGGTCTGTATACTGTTTAACACTGAAGAGAAGTGCTGTGACATGTAATATCTCTTACAAGAACCAGAACTAATTTTCCTTCTTATTATATCAAATGATACCTTCTTTCCTGAGGAGCCTTACTAACTTCAATAAACTAGTTCTCTGCATTGCAAATAAGGTCGCAATTCCACAAAAAACTTTGCTTTGCATTGAAGCTGGAGAGGATCTTTCTACTTCTAGTAATGTTGGAACCTTAGCATAACAGGCTGTCTAAAGAGGGCATTTGTTAACCTGGGAATCAGGTTTAAGAGATGGGGTTTGCAAAATTTCAATGTGCAACTTCTGTTGACTTTACCTCTGAAGCCTGGTTGGGGATGTTAAAACTCTGGTCAAGCTTAGGGTATTGTAACTGCAAATAGAGGGTTGGCTTGATTGTGTAGTATATGTTCAGATAGAGAATTGCTGATGCAGGGATATCATGATTTATCTCTTCCTACCCACTTTTCCCGTTCAGAGGGCATAGCATGTCTTGGTTGAGGGGCTTTTGCATGTTTTGAACGTTACTGTTCAGGCAATCAGCTTTAGTTACAACCTTCTGAGAGCACCCCAGTGCAGGTGGCAAAATGCTGACGTCAGAGCCATCTCTGAACTGAGGCACCAAACAAAAACAGCTGCCAGAAATTTAATGGTGGGGATGCTGGCAAGAAAATCCTAGTTGTGGAAAAGAAGCTAATAAAAATGCTTCAGATTTTTCCATAAAGCAGCAAATGGTTCATAATTATTTTCAGTGATCTTGGTACACTTGGCTGAGAATTTCACAGAACCATGAAATTAGAGGAGAGTTGAAGCTGGAAGATGCCTCTGGAGATCATGTAGTCCAACCTGACCCATGAAACAGCAGGTCAAATTGACCAGGTTGGTCTGAACTGTGTCCATTCCCTTTTTCAAATAATAGGATGAAGACTCTGCAAGTTCTCTGGGCAGTTGGTCCAGGGCTTGACCACCATAGCCAGTAAAAAAACCTTTTTCTTGTGTTTCTGTTTCTGTGTTTTGCTTTTCATCCCTTTGCTAGTCTCTGTAGGGTGACAGAGAAAGTCACAGTCTGGCTGCATTTTCGGTACTTCCCCTCACCAGGTATTTATACACATTGTTACGATCCCTGCTGAGCTTTCTTCTCTTGAGAGTAAAAAGAGACAGGGAGTTGCTTGTATGACATGTGCTTTGTTCCCACCATCATCTCTGTGGTGCTTCAGTGGACCTTTTTCTGACTTTGTTGTGGTGACAAGCCCAGAACTGGACCCAGCTACCACAAAAAATGGGTGGATCTCACCCCTACTTATTAGAGAGAATGGAGATCTCCCTTAAACAGCTAGTGAGGCTCTCCCTTAATGGAATCCAGGATGCTGTTGGTCTTTGGACAATGGCTGGCTGATCTCTTCCAAGCTGCTTTCCATATGATTAGTTCCCAGTGTGACCAAAGGCATGGTTTTATTCCTTCCCAAGTGCTGGATTTGACATTTCCCTTTGGTACACTTGCTGAATTTCTTGTCATTTCGTTCCTCTAGCCTGTTGAGGTGCCTCTGATGGCACCTCTGATGGCAGCAGATCCATCTGCTGTATCTACCATTCCCCCAGTTCTGTATTGTGTGTGGAATTTCTGAGAGAACTCTGTCCCACTGCCCAGGTTGTTGGTAAAGGTGTTGAACCGTATGAGCCCCAGTGTCAATCCTTTTGGCTGATCACTAGTGATTGGCCTCCAGATGGACTCCAAGCTGCTGATGGCAGCCTTGTGAGTTCAACATTTGAACAGTTTCCAGTCCACATTGAGTGTCTAGCTTCCTAGTCTGGACTGCATCCATTTGTTTGCCTGAGGAGATGCTTAAAAGAGCTTGTGAGTTGGAAGTGCCTTAGATAAATGTAGCCCATGTATCTTCAGCCAGTATGGCACGATGGAAAACAAAACTTCTTAAAGTAACGGTTTTGTTTTGGAAGTGTGATATGGCAGATTAAATGTGTCTTTTCTGCTCTGAATAATGCCAAAAATTTGGGACTAACTTTTCTGGAAGAATTTACATTAACTTTGAAGCAGCTATAAGCAATTTCCAGAAATTAGCTGTTAGAGCTACCAAGAGCTTGATACATCTTTTCATTTGGCTGTGCTGTGTCAAAGGGGTTTTTTCTACACCAATAAAAATATATTTATGCAAGACCAATAGAAGATAACAGGATCTGGTAACACCTGTTTTAGCTTTCTAGTGGTCTTAAACTGGTGTTACGGGAAAGACTTTTCATGACGAATGTTTTGCAGTTTCAACTACCCTTGCAACTGAGGATTTTTTTTGTTTTTAGAAGACTAGAATAAGGGATTTCCATTTTACTTGTCTGCAAATTGTGTTTTTGCCCATCCTGCAGTTTCCGAGCATCTGCCTAGGACCCACTATTCTGCTGGCAATTTTGACGTTTCTTCTAGAAGTGTTCCCTTTGGAAATAATTACATTCAGTATGATATGGATTTCAGTAAACTTTAGGATATTTGAAAAATTAGTTCTGACAAGGGCATTTCTTCCACATAGATGTGTTGCTGAGTCACAGCATCCAAATCTCATAAATGAGAAATTCTCCATTGCTCTACTATGAGCCAGATTTCTAAATGGGTCTTTGTGCATGTCCTGTCACTGTAAGATCAGGACAATGATCTGATATGGGTGATAGTTATCAAAGCTTCTGTTAGAAGCACAGCAAAGCTTTTTGCCCCATAATGTCTCCCATGCTACTTTGTATGAAATAGAGCAGGCCCAGATAAGAAGTTGCCTTTTTATGTCCCATTACATGTCCCAAAGCTACAGCTTTGAAAAGATTATTTTGAATTAGCAATGGCTTAATAAGAATTTTGAGGAATTATTAAGATATTTTATCACAGGACCCTTTAAAAATGCATGAATTTCAGAAGAACATGCTAACAGTCTTCTAGACTTTTTTGTGTATCCGTGCACAAAATTAAGGCATGTGCCTATTCATGATGCCCAAGATGATTAAAATGACGAATTGTAATAGAGCAGGAAAAATTTCCTCTATTGTCTCTATTTCTCTGTTTGTTTTTTCTATTTTCAGAACATCTTAGAAATGTTTGAGAAATAGAGAAGTCAATTCTGCTAGTGAAACAAGAGCTTTTAAGGGTCAAGACACATGGAATTTTCTTTCCCAACCCCTCCCTCCCATTTCTTAGAGAACAAGTTTTTGGTTCTCTTTTAAAAATGTTTTAAGTACATTTATGTTAGATTCCTTTTTAGGATGGAGATTAAGAGTTTGACCAAAATACCCGTCTTTAGATGTTTGCTTGTTCTTTTATTCTCTGATGAAAAAGCTGTTCTGAAGGTAGGGAAAGCAACAAATTGATTCATANNNNCCCCCACAATTCAAAGCAGTTATCTGATATGCAGAATATTAGTATAGAAAAGTAGAATGGTCAAGCTAGTAGTTCATAAATTGCAGAGCTACAAAGGTGCCTCAAAATCTAATAAATGCTCTCTCTTCAATTTGTAAATTTCTCTCAGTTTATTCTGAGAATAGCTTTTCCAGTCTGGGTCCATATTTCCAAGGATGGAAGGAACTGCTTACAGAAATGATGTGTAATTTCATGCCTCTTTTATATTGTTTTTATCAGTATGGCATTCTGATCTGCATTATCTGGGAAAATCAAAAAGCTGGCAGTGTACAAAACTGAACTCTTCCCCCTTTTTTTTTATTTTTTTAAAGTATTTAAATGTCTTCTTCCCCTTCCTTTGAGTTCCGTCTAGAGTATGAATGATTTGTTGCAAAGGGAAAAGTGCTCAGTTTATATATCTTAAAATCAGGATTGAAATGTTCCTTTAGTTTATTAGTGACACATAATTAACTGACAACTATGTATTGATAATTAACTGCCAGTCACTGGACTGTAGATGCAGGATCCATACCAGATATACAACAGGCAGACTTTTATGCACATTTATGTCATTTTCTGTGCCTAACTTGGAATAAAAAATCTATCCCTTGCACTGGGACACCCATTTCCCAAACATAGGGAGGTAACCTCCCTGTCAGGTGTGTTTCAGTCTCTTCTCATGGCAATGCCGTTTTCCCTGTTTACTCACACCTCCTTTGACAAATGCAGGCCCTCAAGCTTTAATTCTTCTTTATGTATCTCAGAAGTACCATAGGCAAGTGACTCAGGTGAAGCTATAGCTCATTCTGCATGGTCGTGTGCATTTTCCAGCTCTTCCTTAAGTGAGTGATGGAAGGTGGAACTCTGCATGTACCAATACCGGTTTAGTAACAGATTTTAATTGTTTGAATAAGCCATTTGATCTTTCCCCTTTACCTTGTGGGAAAACCAGGAAGGTCTTTGCCTGGTGACAGTTTTCTGATTTGTGCCTTTCTTCTGTGCCTCCCAGTGAAGTGACACTGTTCTTACTGAGTATAGTTCAGGTGTCCCAGGTTTAGCAACTACCTGTCCTGTCTGTGATCATCAGTGCTGAGTTCTTACATTTTTACTGACTTAGGACAGGGTTGTGTTTCAGACAGAGCATGTATGGTTTGTTCTCAGGTACTGAATGAACATTAAGGAGGTACAGCTGGGCTGGAGGAGTCCATCAAATTTCTCACCTTCAGTACTGACCTCTGTTCAGCTTTCTTTTGGTAATGTAGTTACTTGTTTACTGCCTCAGGAGCAAGCAATACCTATGCTAGAATTCCAGGGGAGAGATGTGAGGGAAGCACAACTCTATTATTAGGTATGATGTGTACTGCTGTCATAGATTTAACTGGCTTCCTTGACTTTATTTCTCTAACTTTTATGGTCCCTATAGCTGTCGCTAGTAAACTGACTGAGTTCAGAGTAATACAAGGGTTTAAATTCCCAGACAGGCATAAAGATCTGATGTAGCATACAAAAAAATAGCAGGCTTACGGTTGAAATACAGAAATTGAAAACCACTGAAATTTGTTGGTAATGTAGATCACACTGGATACTAAATTTAAACTGTGCTAGCTAAATGAGGCAGGAGAAGAGAAATATAAATGAAATACGGAATGCTTCCATCGGGAAATAGGAGAGAGGTTTGGAGAACTACTTTTTGCAGGTCTTGGTGTAATCATGAAGTAAATGAGACTTGCCCATGTTGCTGAGCCTTTATTAAAAGTCTTGGTAGACAATATGGTATATAATGACTAAAGCAGTGACTCTATCTTGCTGAGTGTGGATTGTAAGTGATGGCCTTTTGAATATGATAGTAAAAATAGCCTTGTTCAAGATAGCGTATTTAATTAATGAGGCACTGTTCTTTCAGAAATGTATTGTAGAGTCCTTCAAGACTTCATGGAAGTAGATCTGTGAAAAAGTGTACAGAATAAGCAAGGCTGACAGGAACAGATATTATTTTTCATTAAGCAGGTGCTATAGCTGATGAACATGCTGGAAAAAAAAATAAAGTGCCTAGTTATGGAAGCTAATTTTTTTATTTTGAATGTAAGTGGGGAAAAAAATTAAGGATGGGTTGAAAACAAATGCCTTGATCTTACACTTGGTTTGCATTCTACACATCATCTGGGTCTGAACCTGAGTGCATCTCCTGTCTGAGTCTAGTTAGCAGACTTCAGGGTCATGTCCTTGATTGAGAAAGGAGCTAATGGGAGAAAAGCAGAGGGAGGAGCCTGGCCCTTCTTTCTATTCTGGTTCTTATCTGATGCTTTACTGCCTATGTTGTATCCCAGCTGTGTGAGAGCAGGTATGTGTGTACCTGTTGTGTACTTTTTTGATCCTGCTCTGCACTTGGACCTGATGGTTGGGCTTTCTGACCTAATCTTGGACTTGCCTTGTCACTACAGGCTTGCAGCTCCTGGGCTTGTCTCTGGATCCAGCCCTGACCTGGACATGCCGCTGAAGAGTCCTGACTTACTGCTCTAGCCTGCCTTGTTTTCACACTCATTTCCCACACTCACCTTCCTTTGCAGAACCAAAGGAAGTCCCTTTCTGCTCTCTGAGAATTTAGATCTAAAAGGCAAATTTGTTAAACAGTTGTAAATTAATGGGAAGACTATGTGTGATGTCATTTTCCCAGCATTTTAGCAAGATTTTTATGAATAGTAAGCAAAGGAAAAGGTTGCTCATACAAGTTTTGCAGTCTTCATTCTTGGAGGTTTCTAGAGGTTGTCTGGATAAAGTGCTGTGTTATTAATGTGGAGCTGGGTAAACCCAATTTGTTTTCTAGTCTTGTTTTAGTAATTAAGGTCTTTGCTTTATTTATCACTTTGTATGACTTGATGAAGTGAAGCAAAGTTTAAAATACTCCAGTATTGTCAAAAATAGATGAAATTAATACATTTAGTCAAAATACTACTTATTTATCAGGATATTATTGCAAGCTTGAGAGTCTCTTGATGAATTTTGCAATGAGCTTGAATAATTGATCGTTTTCTCCTAAGTCCTGAGTTGTCCACATCTCATAACTCAGCAGTCATTTCCCCAAAGTATCTTGTATCTTTATCATTACTATTTGTCCCTAAAATGCAGTCAGAATAGAAATAAATAACTTGTTTTTCTCTCTTTAATAAACCAGCTCCTAAAAAGCTTATTTTGCAGTAAATATTGTTAAAAATATTTCCATTTCCTTGCATGAAAGCTCATAAATAAAGAAAAATTCCATTTCTTTGTTTATTAGTCTTGTGGAGTTTTGTTGCCATGCTTAGAGCAGTATATCTGTGGAATGGGAGAAAGAAAATACAGTTTCAGTTTCTGGTGGTTTTTTGTAAGTGAAGGAAACCAGAATAGGTTTGTATGTTTTTAGAGTAATCTATAGCTAATTTGTCTTGCCTTTAAGTAAAGAGATGGAGTGAGTGATATTTTAGAGTGACTTTTGACTTTTTCTTGTTATGATATCAAGGCATTGTAGGATAAATTACATTGGAAAGGACTTCAGCAGGCTCAGCAGTTCAGCCTCATTTTCAGAACAGTGTCAGCTGCGAGGTCAAATCAGATGACTCAGGGTCTTGAAACCTCCAAGGTCTGTCTGAAGACAGCAGAACCTTTCTGGCCAACCTTTTCTGAAATACTAGAGTGATACATTAAAATAAAAGGAGGCACTCTGAATTGTCAGTTATTTATTGTGTGGAGTATTGGAATTTATAGCTATGAAAATTTAGTCTTGGAGAAAGATATATAATGTGAAGAAAAAATGGCTTTACTACTCACCAGAGCTCTTCTAGTAGAACAGTGGCAGTAGTATCCATGAGGCTTGCCAGATTCACAGTAGGAGTAGGATGCTTGGACACTTAACTGTGTGATTGGAGTTGTGTGTGGGTCCAAATGTGTTCATCCTTGTTCTGCAGCTATGTCACTCTTAAACAAAGTCAAAGACAGATGGACAGGGGACAGGACTTGGGGAGCTAAGGAGAAGGACAACCTATTCCTTGTTCCAGGTTCCTTACTTGCCCTGACTACCTTCCAGAGGGAAGTACCTCTTTTTACCTGGACTGGTTCTGCAGGACGTGCACTGCAGTGCTGCATTTATTCTTGCTTTTTCTCACATACAGTAGCATGGGGAGTTGCCTCAAGATGCCAAAGATAACTGTGTGCATGTGGATTAAACGGTGTAAAGGGACCTTTCAGCTCCTCTTGACATGAGCAGGAAGGATCACCTGATGTCTCAGCGTTTCTACTCTGCATGCATCATGCAGAGGAGAAAGAGAATGAAAGATAAGTAGATGTGGTGGGCAAAAGACCTACTGCTGTGTACAGGAACTGGAGAAAAAGAGAGCAGGTTCCCTCCCTGTCAAACCCTAGCTTGTTGAGAAGCAGCACCCTGTCCAGCGCTCGAAGTGCTACGCTTACCTTTCTGCTCTTGCCATGATCTCTGTCTGCACCTGTTAAACCTGAGGAGTAGCCTTCTTTCACAGCTTTCTTTTCAAATCTCATATTACAGATTCTAGGACACAGACCTGCTTTTGCTTTTAGCTGCTTATCATTAGTTGTGCTTTGCGCTTTGCTTTGCTCCCAGCATTGCTGGACATTACACTAAAAGCATGACAATAATTGATTGTAGTGGTGCAGTGAATTACTACACTGGTGCATGATTAAAGTAAAAATGAGGAAGACTAACAACCATACAGCACTCTTACAGCTTCAGGCTCCCTTACATTCTGGGTATATCTTCATGGTGGGTTTGATTGGAATGGTGACTACTTAGAATGAGTTCCAAATGGTTCTGTCAACACAGATGCCTCTTTTCTCTTAAATTTTAGAACTGTCTCAGGAATCGGGTTTTTTTTGCTGGTGCCTAGTTAGTAATGTGCCTAAAAAAGCTGCCTATCTTTTGTGCTTCCCTGTGTGCTCTGGGCTTTGTGACAGAAGTGTATATTTGATGAGAGCACTTCCTTGCTGGGGTAACTTGCAGTTCAAGAGGACTGCAGTCTCTAAGGTGACCCGAGATCAGGTTTGAGGGAAGCCCCTCTTTATATACTCTGGGATTGAGTTTTAAAGGCTATTGGTGGTGACAGTCCTTACATTAGTGTTGTTCTGGGGTTCTGTAGGTAAAAAAAGAGGGCTTGATTGCTGTTAGAATATCACTGCTGTAGAAACCAATCAGTTTCTCAAGGTACAGCAAGAATATCTTGAGAGCTTTCTCACTTGTCTGAGGAAACCTATCTGTGACCTGTTAATTTAAGAAATATTCTGCCTTAATCAAAGGGTGTGTTTGTTACTATAAGTATTTAGGTAAAGTTAAGTACTTTTGAATTTTCAATGGAAAACACTTCCTTCAATTTTACATTGTTCCTTGTTATTTAGTGGTCTTGGTCACTGGAAAAGAAAACCGAGTAAAACATACCAGACTTTGACAGCTCTTGGTATTGTTGTATGTTCCTTCTTTTTTTCTCTTGGAGGTTTAAATGCCTTTTATTGATGATTCAGGCTATCTAGTTTGACTTCTAGTCTATTTGAATCTTATGTGGTATAGAGACTTGAGAAGGAGAAACCTCTCTAAATTTGCCTGTCCTAATCTGTTTACATGCAGGAACTTGGGCCATGAGGTAGGCAGGTGGGCTATGTAATGTTCCATTACAACTCTAAATTAGAGTCCTGCTGTCTCTAAGGGCAAGAAATACTTATTTCCTGGTGTAATTTTAGGCATCAGACCTAAAATCTTGTGCTTGAACCTTGTGTAATGAAAAATGCATATTTTTTATTAATATGTCTGAAATCAGCAGGTAGAGCTGTTTATTTAAAAATTTTTTTTAAGCTAACTTCTTAAACAATAGGCATGTTAATTTGGAGACAAAATAAGACTTGCAAAATAGCTTGCTGTTTAGGCCTTTGCTAAACTGTAAATTCTAATTAAAACCTGTTTTATTGAAATTCAGATGTAAAGAATATGGCTGTACTCTAAACAATTTAAAGAGTAGGTTCTTAATGGTTGCAATAATTAATATCATTCTAATGTATTTTAAGGGTATCTTTGGAGGTATTTGGATATTTACTATTTTATGTGTATTTTCAGGGAAATTCAAATGGCATTGCTACTGTGGACATTTCAGCAGGATTTGTGGGACTAGACAGCTATGCTCCTCTATACACTGCATAGAAATACCATCCATAAAGTGTATATATTTTCAAAGAAGTTTTTGTTCACATAAGCTTTTTCCCTGAAAGTTAGTTTTGTACTAAAAAATTGCATGTTACTTTCTTCAGTAAAAGTTTGTATCACCGAACTCTTCCAGTTCCATTTTTTTTCTGCAGAAGTTTTGCTTTGGGAATATACATGTATGTTTTACTAATTTTGTTTCTTAATGAGTTCTCAGTTTGCTGTGCTAAATTACTTAAAATTTTATTATTTTTTTTTAATGACAGCATGTTCTGCCTAAAAATATTTTTTCTTGAAACCTTTTAAGTTAGAGGCCTGAGAAGGGCTTTTTCAAGTATTAGAATAGAATTCAAACTTAACTAACATGATGCTCTTTGAATGTCTTTCTTTGACATAGTGACATGCAAGGCTTTATAAATGAAACATACTAATATTATTGTATGTTACTGATTATTGCAGTCATTTGTAGCTAAAATACTGTACTTCTCTGGGTATCCTATGTGGTGGATGAGTTAAAGTAAAATGAATTATTGCATTGGAATTTTAAGAACACTGTTATAAAATGCAAGTGTAATTTAAGCGTGTGGATATAAAATCCAATTGGACTCTCTAAAATTGCTTTTAACTCAACATTCAGGGTATTTAAACTGAGTGATACAATATGCTAAAATAGGGGAGTTGAGTTCCATACTGTATTGTATCAATGCACAAATGCCAAAACTTGATGTATTTTCACAGAATTAGCATTTGACAGTGACTAAATTCTTACCATCTCAGAGTCTTTTCTCTGTTACCTACTTCTTTTTTTAGTGATGAAAAAAATACTGCAGCAGGTGGGATTTTAGGCAGTATTTAGTTTATCACAACTTTTTGCCTTACACATTGTCAATCTCTGACTCCATTTTATGTACACAGCATCATGTAGTCTCACCTGGTTGGTGATTTTTGTTTTCTGGCTTCTCTCTTCTCCTTTTGCTTATTTGTTTTGGGCTATGCCTTCATTGTGTACTTGTGTTGGCTCAGTTGTGTTCATTAGAGGTGTAAGGAGATGGGATCACCAGCTAATCAAGCTGCATAGACCAGTGGAGGTTTTCATAACCAGGAGGGACCTGTTCTAGCAGACTAAATTAATTCACAGTCATTGTGTCCATTGTTCTGGATTTACAGGCTCTTTTAACAGGAATTCACAGTGATTAACCTTTGTTCATTGATTTGCCTATCTGCTCTCTAAAGATGTGTAGCAGACTCTACTTGGTTGCTGGGCCATTGCATTGATCTATTCATGCACTCCTTGAGACTCACTCTAGAACCTTACCTCGTAGTCTGAGGCCAGCTACCCTGAAGTTGTCTTTGGTCTTAAATAGATTGATATGGTCTAAGTGCTGGTGTTTGAGTATAATACTTTTGAAAGCCAGGCTTTTCTCTGTTCATTCTGGTATTTTTTGCTTCAGGAGGAGTAGATGTGTGGTACACTAATTATTGATCTCTTGATTTGTGTAACCTCAGAAAGCCCTTTCTTGAATTTTCCTTACTACCTGCTGACTTGATACCAAACTGAGTTTTAACTCTGACTCTAAGGCTCCCCAGTTTAGCTTTAGTTACTGCTTTGCTCAATCAATACATTTTTCCAGTATCCAAACTCTCTGAGTTTTCTCTGTTCTTTCAGCTCTATTTAACAAAATAGTGAGCATGTACATATAAAAAGTGTTGCCACTTGTCTTCTGGTAAATACGTGACTCGTGAGTCTAGGTATTGCTTGCATTCTGTGAATGTCCTGTTTTTTCCAATTCCTTTATACCTCTGCTGTGATATGTTTAAAGTAGCGCTGTGCTGTTTAACTGTTCAAATCCATGTTTCTGATATGTTTTTTTGTGATCCCACTCCCAATTTTTCATCATTACACTGTAGGTTCTTTGGAACTGACACTTTTTGCTTGAGCTTGGAGGATTCCAAGCAGATTAGAGAACACTGCCTTGGTGGCATTGTCTGGGGAAGGAGGAGGGCAAAAATGAGCTCCCATGATTTAAAGACCTGCAGTTTTATTGTTATTTAAAACCTAGACTGCAGACTGTGAAGAACACTAACATACAAAGAAGAGAAATTATAACATCCAGCATGATTTTGGAAAGCTCTTCTAACAAAATAACTAAAAACTTTTGGTGACAAAATCTTTGAGTATCTGTGCTTGTTTTATATTGCTTCAAATAATATGTCTCTTCAGCAGTGCTAGTTGTTGTTCTGATGTTTTCCTGATTGAATTTTTGCAGATTAAATCTCAGCTAGTAGTGTTGCCAGGTACAGTGCTGGCTTAACCTGCTCTCAAGTGGGTGGCTATGGTCTGTAAAACCCACATCATTTATGTAAGTAGATTCCATCAAGCAGCTTGTGTCTTGTAGCCATTTTAAGATTCATTTGGGTCAACTGGTAAGGCTGTTTCCTCAATGAAATGGTGTCTAAATATGGACTGGAACCTCTGGCTGCTGGGACTTTCTTAAGTTGATATGTTAGTCTGCTCAGAACTTTGTCTATATGCTTTTTATTTTACTCTTGTGCTTTGCAATTGCTGTCCAAATGATTCTTATTACTTTCTTGTTATTCCTTGGAACCAAAGCTGAAACTGCAGAAGGCAGGGGGTCAGCTGCTTCACGTGGTTTCTTAAGTGTATGGAAGACTGAACTTGTTAAAAAAAAGTGCTAGATGCTTTAGGATGTTTTTTATAAAAGCTTCTTATTAACTGTTTTATAGCAATGTGCCTTGGTCAGTGAAATTCAAGCCCCTACTTTTTGATGTGGTCCTGAGAGCAAGATGAAGATGTGCCCAGAACCACTCAGCAGTGTCATTCTTAGCCAAGAGCCTTTCATTCAGAAGCCTGTTTAAGACCTGTAGTATCTGAGGAGGTTAGCCTGGATAGGAAAGCCTGACTCCAGGGCTGTTAATTTCAGCCACTTAGAAGAGCCCATGTAATTTACAGCTGCATCCGTTGGATTGGCTTATCAGAGCTTCTTGCTAAAATTCTTTAAAGGTGCATTGCATTGAGCATCAATGCCTAGGGGCATTTGTGCCTACTATGCATACACACCCTTCCCTCCTTTGCATTTATGAAGCCACAGAATACCTGAGTCTGGAGTCCAGCCCTCCTGCACAAAGGAGAGTCAGTCAGAGCAAGAAGAGATACTCAAGGGTCTTCTTGAGCAACCTGTTCCAGCATATAGCAGCACCTGGAGTTAAACAGTTGTTCACTGGTGTTTAAGGGGAATTAGTGGTATATCATTCATCCTTTCACTGAGCACCAGTGAGATGAGTCTAGTACCCCTTGAGACATTTATGAAGGTTGGTGAGAACCCTGCCAGACTTTCTCAGCTCAAGGTTAAAGAATCCTGGCTTTCTCAGCCTCCCACTGTCAGATGCTCTAATCCCTGAGACATCTCTGTGAGCTTTCAGTGCATTTGCTCCAATACCCCCATGTTTGTCTTGTACTGGGGACCCCAAACTGGATCCAGAACACTAGATGTGATCTCACAACTGCTCAACAGAGAGGGAAGATCACCTTCTTCAACCTGCTGGCTCTGCTTTTCGCACCACAGCTCTGGGTTTGTTCATGGGAACATTGTTTGCTCATGCTCAACTTGTCCAGCAGGAATTGTGTATGTCCTTTACATAGCTGCTTTCTAGATGGTCAGCCTCAAGCCTGTTCTGGTGCATGGTGCAGAATTTGACATCCCCCTTTGTTGAACATCTTGAGTTTCTTGTCAGTCCATTTCTCCAGCCTGTCAAGATGCCCCTGAGTAGAAGCAGACTCATCTGCAGACCTAGCTCCTGCACAGACTGTTCCTCCCAGTTCTGTGTTGTGTGCAGACTCACTGAGGGGGCACTGCCCAGTTCATTACTGAAGACATTGAGCACTGCTAGCCCCCTGTATGACATCCTGTGGTTGAGCACTGGTGACTGGCCTTCAGATGGAACTTCTGCAGCATCTCAGTAGTTTTTCATTCACCTGAATGTCCACTTTTCCTAGCCTGGTCTGCTTCAGCTTGCCTGTGGAGATGTGATGAGAGACATTAAGTGCCTACTTGTGAGACAAAAGTGCATTAGATACATGTAGTCCATATGTGTTTTGCTGGTATGATAAAGTGGAATAGAAGATAAGGAAGTTTCTAGATAGTACATTTGTGTTGGAAATGTAGTTGGAAGTCCTTAAATAATTTGTTTTCATCTGAACAAACTCGTGAAACTATAAGATACTCTCGTCATATGGAAAGGTAAATGTGTTTCTAAAATAATTAAGTGGCATGTGATAGACACTAACGTGGATATTACTGCCACTTTTAATCCTTCAGGCTCTCCTGAGAAACTTGGCAGCATAAATGTGAAGGGATTTTCACAGACAGAAATAGAAAGATCTCTTTAGGTTCAGTCACCATGGAAACTGTGCAATAACTCTTGAAACTATTTTTGAGATGGGGAGTACTGATTAAATTGATGCCTGAACTTAACCAAGTGTTCTGTGTGTGACTTGCATAAACTCCTGTGAGTACTTGGTACATGTAAAAGGTAGTTTTTACAGTTACCACTCTATTGCTCTGATCTGAATTATAACTTTGGGTTTGTGGGTCCTTACAACTGGAAAAAGGCTGTGTTGTTGGATAATTTGACCTATATTATATGACCTCACTGTGCAGTACACTCGAGATGGATTCAGTTTCCAAGCTCCTACCCAAACAAAATTGTCATGTGGGTGATGTACACAGTGTTGTGTAATTACCAGTCTTCAGTTAGGCAGCATGATAGTTTTCAGATCACCAGCACATTGAAATCTGTGTTTCAGCTGGGTTCGTTAGTTGTCAGAGTGAACTGGTGGGTGTTTCCTAGCATTAGAAGCCTGCATGCCTATTAGTTTTTGTTCCTCAGATATCAAAAGTTGTAACAGGGCTTTCACATTAGCAAATGGCTTTCAGCAATCAAAAATGAGTGCACGCTCAACAGGAGGGTGTTAACAGTTGCATAACTTTAATGTCATGCTTTGGCTTTGGTAATGTAGAACTCTGGCACAGCAAAGTTAAATTTTACTCTCAATTCTTTTATAATGCTGACCTAAACAGAATTTGGAAGGTGTGCTAGCTAAAGGAGTTTCAGCAGTTGAAGTCAGCTTTTGCCATCTTCAGCCTAATGTGTTTGATTGATTGAGTCTCCCTTTCACTACCCATGTTAATACATTAATCATTTTTCTTTCTGATGTAAGCTGGGCATGCAGTGAGTGTTTCAATATACCTTTTTTTTTGAATTCAAGGTAAAAAGTAGAGCTCTCCTTAAAGACAAAGGACAATCCAAACATTTTCCACTGAACCCTTCAGTATTTTATGCAAGTAGTTTTTACTACTTCTGTTTAACTACATTCTCCCTTATTTAGGTTAACTAAAGCTGAAAAAATGTTGGCATCTAAGAGTATATGCTGCTGCATTCTCTAGAATTGTAATGCTTGTTATCTGTTGTACTGCCAGGAATCTCATTCTCTAAATAAATAAAAAGAAATACAGAGATAATCTGCTTGCTTGTTGATATGCATGGAAATCTGGAAGTGATTGACTAAAACTGTGCTGGGAAACCACAGCTTATTGCCATAAGATGGAAGATTATTCTTCTCACTTAGATTTTTCCTGAGATGCTGTCATTGTAGAGATGGCTGAAGATTGCTCTTGTACTTTGTTACTGCTCTGTGATAGATACTTCTTCATTCATTCCTTTTTCATGTTGTCGCGACACTGACTTTTCCTATGAGACTTCCTCCAGGCAGCCATGACTGTCAGTATTGAAAAGTATTTTCTAATTGGAAAGAAATCTAGCAAAGTAGGGTTACCTCTGTTATAAACAAATAACAAGTTGCTTCAAAGCCATTTGCAAAATAAATACCATGCTTTTGCTCCGTGGATCAGTTTTAGGAGCTGAAGCACTTTCTGTGTAAATATTAAAGAAAGTTGTGTGCATAGAATTTATAAATACACAGATTTGGGGGAGATTAAGTTATTTTTGCTTTCTGTAGATTTAAGTAAATGTCTGAATAGATTTGGAACTTAAAAAGTAGTGATCTAATTTTTGGTAGAGTTGGCATATCCAACATGGCGTTTACTTTCCAGTAATGGCTGACGATCCTAACTGAGAACTTGTCCTCCAGATACTGCCCGAATCATTGAGAATTATTCACTTGGCTTTTAAATAGTCTTAGTGATGCTATTTATTGGAATTGCTATGAGTTTTGTTCTCATCCACAGAACTGCAGTCATAGGTAGAGACCACTTTGAGTAACATCAGGTATACTTTTTAATTTAAATGATCTATCACCTTGTCGGTAATATTGAATTGAAAGGGTTCTGAAAAATCTTTTTTATTTCTGCCCAAGCACTGATTTGAAGGTTGTCATGGTTACATTGTCTTCTTCCTCTTGTTCTTCTGGTTTTCATGTGACTTCTTGAGAGCACGTAGCTGAGTTGACAGTTCTCATTGCATGATTAGACCTGCAACTACTTACAGTGGAAATATGCAGTACTACTTTGCTGTACAAAAGGGTTCAGTTGTAAGACTGTTGTGGTTCGGGTGAATGGGACGACGGACGGAGACGAGAGATCTCTGAAGCTGTACCCTAGAACTTGGTTTTTATTATAAAAGGCGTGGGTGTAAGCTAGGACCCTACTTAGAGCTGCCAGCCACAGCTCAGAGCTGGCCCAGGTGGGGGAGGACAAAAGGCTGAGGAGCAAGAGATGGGAGCAGATAAGAGCAGGAGCAAGAGAGCAAGGAAAGCAGGAGCCAGAGAGTAAGAGAGTAAGGAGAAGAGTGTAAGAGGAGTAAAAAGAAGAGAGCGAGCTTCTGGTTACAATGCAATAAATCCTTTTCTATGTTGAATATTCTAAATTCCACTAACCAATCTACTACAAGATATAAATTCTATGGCATTTACATACAGCCTATAAGAATCCTTACATTACCATATTTATCAGCAACCAGAGGGTCTTGCATATCTAAACAAGAGGGGATTACTCTCAGCCGGACATACCAGCTTTTCACGTGTTCAGCAACTAGGGTTTTGGTATGTCAAAGGTTGTCTTCATTTCAATTTCGTTTACAGTTTCCACATTCTTAAAGTCTTCCGTGAGGCAGTCATATTTACAAGGCTTTCCTGTTTCATCCTTCCCAACATTCAGTATTTCTTCTTTATTTTTGTTTGGAACCTCTGTGTTGTGAGACAGTATTTTTCTGCCATCCTGTATGGTTAGATTTCCCAATGTTGCTTACACAAAAGAGTTCATTAAATGTTAACACATGCAAAGCTTATTGAATATATTAAAACATAAGACAATCAGTAACCGTGTTGGACATGAGTAACCTGGAGGGAATTTTGTGTTCCAATGGTAAGCATGCAGAGTATCCTCAAAGAATAATGACAGTCTAGTCAGAAACTGTTAGCAGGATTCTAAAAGGACTGAAAACTGAAAAGATAACAATGAAAGGTTGGTTAAGTTTAGTGTCAGTAAATTAGCTTGTGGCAGTCCTTGCTATTGTTACTGAACTATGGTTACTGGAACTTAACAGAGGAGAGCTAACTTTCCTCAAAATTGCAGGATAATAGGTGGTCGTGCATTGTGTTATTTTCAAAAACCCACATAATTCTGCAATAAGTGGAATTTTAGTACATTCGTGTGAAAGAGATTAAGTTTTTTACGCTACCACGCAAGAAAATTTTGATTAGTCAACTCAGCTGAGAGTAAATGAAGGATTAGGAAACTTGGTGCTGCTATAAAATGAAGTTTCATTTTCCTGTGTGCTTTCCTGCTGTCTCTGACTTACTGTCCTTCATTTTATCTTCCTTGCTGTCTCTCCTCTCATTCGTCTGTATCCCTTTCTTTAGCTTGTTTGGTATCTTCCCTATCCCTCCCTTGCTATCCTCTTGCCACCACCACACCACCCTGCCCCAAATTTCCTTTCTCTTGTGAATGCACTTGGTACCTGTTTCTCATACTTTTTCTCACTTGCATGTGCATCACCCTTCCCTCTCACATTTGCATCAAGATAAGACTGTTCCATGCAGACTGAGGAGAGAGACCAAAACAGAAAGCATAGAATTACAAGAGTAAATATTTATTTATTCATATGAGGTGTCCCAGTCAAACTGAGGCACCTGGCTGTAGTTAAACACCTCTGTTAATGCTTCTCTCTCACTGTGTCAGTGTCTCTCTTTGTCTCTGTCTGGTACTACACCTGTCTTCTCTCCGTCCCCCCTCAATTATTCCTCCCTCTTGCTTTCCTACCCTGTCAGACACTTGCCCTTCTCTCGTGTTTCTCATGGTTTCGCTTTGATCACCCCTCATGTTTGGGTTTCCCACCTCTTTCACATGCCGACTTTTCCCACTTGCCACGTGTGTGCTTCCTACCTCTCGTGCATGTGCTTCCTGTCCTGGCTATGCTTACCTCTCTCTCATGGGCTTCCCCACTCTTGTGCTCTCCTTCTTCTTATGTGCTCCGTCTCCTTCTTGTGCTCTTCTTCATGAGAGTGACTCCCATCACTCTTACGGTTCTGACCCCTTGTAAGCATGCTTCTCCCTGTTCTGTGCTACTCTATGAGCTTTCCTCCTCATGCACTTCCTCACTCATGCTTCATGGCTCCCTGACTCCCCATCATGGCTTTTCCCCTGCTCTCATGCTCACTTTTTTCATCTCCCAATCATGCTTGCTGCTTCTTACCTATGTGTTCTTTCTGCTTTGTGTGCTCTTTACATCTTCTCTCATACACTTCTCCCCTTCTCTCACTCACTCACCTTTCTCCTCCCCATTCACCTGTTTCCCTCACCTTAATGCTCTTCCCTCACACTTCTCTCCTCTTTCGGCACACTTCTCTCCTCTTTTGTGTGTTCCCATCTTGCAGCTCCCCCCTTATATGCTTCCCCCTCTCATGCATGCAAATCTCATTGCTGTTGCACTTTCTCCCTCTTGCAAGTGTGCAAATGCTCTTGCTCTCTCATTTGAATGTGCTTTGTTTTTCCCTTGCTTTCTTGTGCATGTTTGGTCTCTTGTTTCTTTGTCTTGTGCATCCTTACATCTCTTGTTTTTTCTTTTTGTGTCTTTCTTTCCCTTTTCTAGCTTTTCTCATTTCTTTCAGGCTTTCCCATGTCTCACAGATTTTCCAGCTCTCACATGCACTCACATACTTTCAAATGCAAATTGCTTGCACTCTCCTTCTCTTTCCCATGTTAAATCTTTTACCTGGGTCCTCATCTTCTCTCCCATCCTTCTCCTTTCACATGTCTTTTCCTATAGGACTACTCCATTCTCTTTATCTCTTTGTCTTTTACTGTCTCCTTTTTATGCTTTCCAGACTCTTGACACACATACTTTCTTGCATGCCCTCTGCGTCTCCTAAGCTTGCCATGTATCACTTGTGCTTTCTTCTTCCCACTCTGTCCTTTCCATCTCTATAGTTTTTCTTCTAGATCTGTAGAACTTTCCCCAGCCATACCTCGCTTTTTGCTTGTGTTAAACTTAGTTTTCCTTCCTCTTAGATTTGCATTTCCTCTCTCTTGGGAATCTCCTATCTATCTTTCAAGCTTTGAATCCTTCCTAAAACAGAGTCGCTTCCCTGCCTCTCTCCCCTCTGGTATTATCTCCACTTGTTCCTCTTCCTCTTCTCTGTTGTTCCTTTACCACATCTCTTCTCCCTCTCACTGTGCGGCTTCTTCTTTCTCTCTGCACCTATATTTCCCTCTCTCTAATAGGCTTTGCCTTTTTCTCATGTACTTGCTTTGCCTGCCCCTCATCTCTATCTTCATCAATGATCTGTACAAAGGGATTGAGTCACCCTCTGTCAGTTTGCAGATGACACCAAGCTAGGTAGAAATGTTGATCTGCTGGAGGACAGGAAGGCCCTGGAGAAGGATCTGGACAGGCTGGATTGATGGGCCAAGGCTGTGGTATGATACTCAATAGTGCCAAGTGCCAGGTCCTGTCCTTGGGTCACAACAACCTACAGGCTGGGGAAAGAATGGCTGGAAAGCTTCCTGGTGGAAAATGACCTGGGGGTTGGCAGCAGCTCAGCATGAACCATCGAGTGCCCAGGTGGCCATAAAGGCCAGTGTCATCCTGGCCTGTATCAGCAATAGAGTGGCAGCAGGACCAGGGCAGGGATTGTCCCCCTGTACTCAGCACTGGTGAAACCACACCTGGAGTGCTGTGTGCTGTTCTGGCCCCCCACTACAGGAAGGACATGTGTCCTTTCAGCATGTCCAGAGAGTGCAGTGGAGCTGGGGGAGGGTCTAGAGCACAAGTCCTGTGAGGAGCAGCTGAGGGAAAGAGAGAAAATGAGGCTCTCTACAATTTCCAGAAGGGAAGCTGTAACAAGGTGGGGGTCAGTCTTTACTCCCAAGTAATGAGTCATAGGACAAAAGAAAGTGACCTCGAGCTGGGCCAGGGGAAGATTGGATGTTAAGAAAAAGTTTTTTTCACTGAAATGATTGTCAAGCATTGGAACAGGTTGCCCAGGGAAGTAGCTGAGTCACCATCCCTAGAGGGATTTAGATGTGCAGATGTGGCACTTTGGGACATGGTTTAGTGGTGGACATGACAGTGCTAGGTTTATGGTTGTACTTAAAGATCTTAAGAGTTTTTTCCAACCTAAATGATTCTATGTGCTTTTTGCATGAATGTTCCCTCTTAATGCTTTCCCTGCATCTTTTTGCCTCTCTCTTCCCCTTTATCTATCTGTCTGTCTGTCTGTCTATCTATCTATCTATCCCTCTTCCCCTCTGTCTAGTCTATCGCTCTTTGGCTTCTGTCCTTCTCTTTCTTCATCTCTCCTGCTCTGTCTCCTATCTTTCTACCTCCCTGAGCAGGGCTTCTGCTCTCTCATTTTTGTCTCTGCCCTGCAGCTTTTCTTATCTTTCAGATATGTTTTGCCTCTCACTCACTTCGGTTCTCACGTAATGTTTTTTCCCCATGCTTGTTTTTTACATTCTCCCCTGCTTTTCCCCTTTCACTTTTTCCTTCCTCATGTGATTTCCCACCTCTTTGACACATTGTCACCTCTTTGACACATTGTCACGTACACCTTCCCTCTCTTTCATGCTTTCATTCCCTTGCTTATACTTTCCCTGCACTGCTTGCTGTTTCTTGCTCTCAGCATCCCACTGCCTTCCTTTCTCTATCCATCTGTCTCTCGGGCTTTTCCTTTGTCTTAGATGTGTTTTCTCTCCCTCCTCTCCTCACAAATTACCTCCCAGTCTCACTCTTGTTTTTCTTCTCTTGATGTAGTTTTTGCCTTTGTCTCTGCTTGTCTTAGGCTTTCTCAGGACTCCTTGCAGCCTTCCACTTGTCTCTCTCCCTCTGTTTTCCCTCTTAGCAGAGTGCTTTTTTCAGTCAATTCTGTTTTACCTCTCAACCTTTGCCCCTTCCCAAAGAAACTCTGTCTCCTTCTTGTACATGTGCTTTCTTTTCCATTCTGATCAGCCTTCTCTTTCACAGACCCCTCCACTCTCCTACAACCTTAAACACATCTGCTTTTCCTCCCATACATTGCCTGTCATGTACATGTTGCTTCTGTCTTGGTTTGCTTTTCTCTTATATTCTTGTGAATGTTCATGCTCTTGTATGTTACTTTTCTATTTTTTCTGTGTTCCTCACTTTTCCTCCCTGCTGTCATCCCATTGACTTCTTTCTCTTGCTCTCACTTTCCCTATCTATTTTTTTCTCTTCTGTCTCCAAATTCCCATTCTTTCTGAGATGTGCTTTCCTTTTCTCTTAGATAGATTTTTCCTCTTTCTCTAACATGTTCCTGCTTTTGCAGTTTTCCTCTTTTACTTGCACCTTCATACTTGTGCTTTCTTTTTATTGTGCTATTCCTTACTACCTGTTACTGTCCCTTTCTCATTTCCCTTTTTTCTTTCTTTCTCTTTCATCTTTCTCCCTTTCCCCCATCCCATGCCCTTCTTACCCACCTTGTTTTGCTTGATTTTCTGTCTTCAACTGCCTTGTTCCCCATCTCCTTTCACCTCTCTCTCAAACTGTCTTTGCCTGTGACTCACATGCCTCTCCATCACTGAGAATTTTCCACTTTCATGTGCACACTTTTGCTCTTGTGGCTTTTTGTTTGTCCTCTGTTCACTATTTCATTCTTGACTGCTCGCTTCCTTCCTCTCCTACTTACTTTCTCCTGAGCCTTCCATTTGTTTCAGACGTGTTTTCCCTCTCTTTCTGGATGTGCTTTGCCATTCTATTGGACATATTTTCCCGCTTTCCGGTAAGATTTCCTTCTTGATCGTGTTTTTCTTCTCTGTCTTGTTTTCCTTATCTCCCTGATGCACACACACTCACTAGCACTCCCTCTAACATGCTTATTTTCTCCTGGTTTCTCACTTTCTCCCTGTCTTGAATATTTTCTCTCCTCTCTTCCATGCACATGTTCCAATTAGCTCACCTTTCCTTGTGCTTTTGCTCCCTTTCACCTTTCCCCCTCTGCTGCTGTACCTCTCCCTGACACTCATTCCCTTTGCATCACTTTACCTCACAGATGGTTCAGTTCTCTCTCATGTTACCTGCCTGTCTGACTGTTGTGTCGTCATGGTATGTATGTGTGTGTATCCCTATGCACTCTCCTTCTTTTGACCCCCTTCTCTTTGCTTGTCTTCTCCCTTGGACACACTCTTCTCCCCACCTCATCTTTCCTGTTTTTTGTGTTTCTCTTTCTTGTTCTGCTTCACTTTCTCTCTCCCTCTATTGCTCTGCTGCTCAGCCTTATTTTTTTCCCATCCCTTGCATACTTTTCCATTTGAGAGACATATTCTTTACTGTCCTCATTTATACGCTTGCTCTCTCATGCCTTCCCCTCTCTTTCGTTCATTATCCCTCCTTAACTGCACAGCATGCCCTCCACTATCCCTGTGTCTCTTGGATGTGTTGTCACATTGCTGCACACACTTTAACACTCTCTTATGCTTTGCTTTTGTGTCTCATATGCTTTGATTCTCTTGTATGTTCCTTTTTCTCTTGTGTTTCCTTCTCATTCTATTGTATTTTCTTTCTCTGTCTGGCAGTCCCAGTCTCTTTCCTTATGTTGCATGTTTTCTCCCTGTTACACAATTTTCCTATCTCCTGCTTTCAGTTTTCCTTTTGCTCTTCCTGCGCTTTGTGATTTTCCTCCCTTTCTTGCATGAGTCCTTGCTAAACCTGGCTGTCCACATATCTATCTTGCTTCCCCCATTGACCCACTCTCTTCTATTCTCCCTCATAGTCTTCTCTCTCTCCAGCTTAATTTATTTTCCTTTTATTTTTATTTTTTCTCATTACCCTCCTCATTTGTTCTCTCTGTGTCTCTGGTTTACCTTTCACCTGTATAATCTTTCCCCTGGCATATTTTCCCTCTCTTTCCCATACTTTCGCAAAGTCGTCTACTTTTTTCTCTCTTAGCTTTCCCACTTCCAGGTGCTTTTTTTTGGTCACATGTACTTTGTATCTCTTTGTAGTTTCCCAGCCTTGCATGTGCTTCTTCTTTCTCTTGCCCTTCCTTATTCCTCTCTCTCCCTAACATGCTTCTTATTACACAATCCCTTTCTCTCCTATAAGTACCTTTCCTCCCTCATACTTTGTCTCTTGTGCTTCCCCACCTTCTTTCATGCTATCCCTCTCTCCCCTTCTTTCTCAATTGCCTTCTTTTTCTCACTTTCCTCTTTCAATCTCTTGTTCCTTTTTCCTCCCTTCCCTTCCCCTTCACTCTCTCCATCCTTTGGTATTCTCATTTCCCCTCTCTGTGTCTCTCTTTACCTTTTTATTCTATCTCAGATGCTTTCCCTTTCACATTCACTCTCTTATGTGATCTTCCTTATTTACTTTCTTTGCCTCTCTCACACTGCTTCTGACATGTCCTTTGTCCCTCTGTCGCATGCTTGGACTCTGCTGAGTACTGTTACTTTCTTCTGCCCTTCTCTCTTCCCACTCTTCTCTTTGTCATTCTTTCCTCCCGTTTGGGTACTTTTCTATCTCAGACACATTTTTCTGCTTTGATGTGTGCACTTTCTCACTTGCTCATGCATATGATCTCTTGCTCATACTTTCCCTACCCCTGTTGCTTGCCATCTCTTTCCATTTCCCATTCAGGCATGCTTTTCCTCCCTAACATGCTTCTTCTCCTCTTTCCTCACAGATTTCTATCAAGGGGAGCTGGGCAGGTGGTCCCCTTCCTCTCTGCAGACATTCAGGCCAGGGAGGGGCTTCCTCTAGTCATTGGAAGTGCGAATAAGGGAAGGCTCTAGGGAGCAGGGTGATCAGGGGTGTGGACTATGTTTGAGGGAGTGACATGGCAGTTCATGCAGGCAGGATTGCAGTCATCCTCCTGCTAGTGGGGTTTTTATTTTGTGTGGGGGTTTGGTTGGTTGCTTGGTTGGTTTTGGGCTTTTTTCAGCAATGGTCTCCAAACGATCAAAAGCCATAGCTAGTAAAAGTGTGCCAACCCAAACAGAACCTCCCAAGAAGGACACGTCTGTCCGGACCCTTTCCTGTAAGGAGTGTTTGAGCCTGTCAGTAGTAACAGGGGACAGCGCAGAAGATGCCTGCCTGCGTTGTGAGCACGTGAATGATCTCCTCTGTCTGGTGGCCAAGCTTAAGGAAGAAGGTGAAAGATTAAGGAGCATTAGGGAAAGTGAAGGGGAAATACTGTGGAGTTTCACCCTTCCATCCCTGAGAGAAGCCCACCAGGAGCCAGAGGGCTCCAGTGCTTCCTACAATCAAGCAGGAGACCTAGTAGATGAAAGAGTGTGGAAATGGGTCTCCTACTTCGGGAGTTCCTCCTGACCCCCATCACATACCCAGGTGCTACTTCAGAATAAGGTATGAGGCCCTGTATCCAGAGGGTATGCCAAATGACAAATTAAAATAATCTGCCCAGAGAGCCTCCCAATTACTTCACCTGTCAGATAGATCACCACTTCTAACATAAAAAAAAAAAGTTGTGGTGGATGACTCCCTTCTGAGGGGAACACAGGGTCTCATATGCCGACCAGACGCATCCCACAGGGAAGTTTGCTGCCTCCCTGGGGCCTGGGTGGAGGATATTACTGAGAGACTCCCTGGACAGATTCAGCCCTCTAATTATTACCCACTTGTGATATTCCAGGCTGGCAGTGATGAGGTAGAAAAGAGTAGCATCAGGGCAATTAAAAAGGACTTCAGGGCTCTGGATCAAGTGGTTGCTGAGGCAGGAACATAGGTGGTGTTGTGCTCAGTTCCTTCAGTGGCAGGACAAATGAGGAACAGAACAGGAGAACTCGCATTATCAACAAGTGGGCTTGTGCCATCAGTTGAATTTTGAGTTCTTTGATCTTGGTACAACTTTTACAGCACCTGGGCTGCTGGAGCCAGCTGGGCTTCATCTATCTATTAAGGACAAAAGTATTCTAGCCCATGAATTGGCAGGACTCATTTCAAGGGCTTTAAACTGGGTTCAGAGGGGAAACGGGGTGCAACTAGGTTCTCCAGAAACAAGCCCATGGGTGGTGAGTCAGATTCAACAGCCCAGTTGAAGTGTGTGTACACTAATGCACGCAGTATGGGTAACAAACAGGAGGAGCTGGAACCTGATGTACAGCAGGAAAGCTATGGCTTTGTTGCCATTGCAGAAACATGGTGGGAGGACTCACATAACTGAAGCGCTGCAATGGATAGCTACATGCTCTTGAGAAGTGACAGGGGAGGGAGAAGAGGTGGAGATGTGGCTTTGTATATTAGGGGGGCCTCTCTATGCCACAGAACTTGAGATTAATGATGATTTGGTTGAATGCCTATGGATAAGAATCAAGGGGAAAACCAACAAGGCTGGCATCCTGATGTCTGTTATAGACCTACCAGGATGAAGAGGTAGATGAACTATTCTATAAAAAGCTGGAAAACATTTGACAATCACCAGCCCTTGTTCTTGTAGGTGACTTTAACCTGACAGATACCTGCTGGGACCTGAACACAGCAGAAAGGAGGCAGTCTAGGAGGTTCTTAGAGTGTATGGAGGACAACTTCTTGTCACAGCTAATGAGCGAGCCTGCCAGGAGAGGGATTATGCTAAGTCTGCAATTAGCAAACAGAGATGGGCTGGTGGGAGATGTGGTGGTTGGAGGCCGTCTGGGGCACAATGATCATGAAATTACAGTTTTCAATATTTGGTGAAACAAGGAGGGGCATCAATAAAACTTCCACACTCGACGTCCAGAGGGCAGACTTTGGCCTGTTCAAGAGACTCAATTCAGAGAATTCCTTGGGAAGCAGCCCTTAAAAACAAAGGCATCCAGGATGGATGGACATGCTTCCAAATAGAAATCTTGACGGGACAGTAGCAGACTGTCCCTATGTGTCAAAAGACAAGCCATCAGGGAACATGACTGGCCTGGGTCAGCAAAGAACTTCTGAAGGAACTAAGGAAAAAAGAAAGATAGTGTACCACCCTTGGAAGGAGGGTCAGGTACCTCAGGAAATATTTAAGGGAGTTGTTGTTCATGTAGAAAAAAAACTAGAGAACCAAAAGCCCAGTTAGAACTCAATCTGACCACTTCTGTGAAAGACAATAAAATATATTTTTATAAATACATTAATAGCAAAAGGAGGGGCAAGGATAGTTTCCATTCTCTATTAGATGCGGGAGGGAATTTAGTAACTAAAGATGAGGAAAAGGCAGAGATACTCAACACCTTCTTTGCCTCAGTTTTCAACAGAAAGACAGCTTGTCCTCAGGACAACTATTCTCCTGGGTTGGCAGATGCTGTCAGGGAGCAGAATGGTCCCCCTGTTATCCAAGAGGAGGCAATCAGAGAACTGCTG
>VZTB01012939.1:49046-68530 GCA_013397245.1 Thryothorus ludovicianus | reverse complement strand
GACCTTACTACTCTCTATAACTGCCTGAAAGGTGGTTGTAGCCAGATGAGTGTTGGCCTTTTCTCCCAGAACACAGTCTTAAGCATTGTCAGTGGAAGTTTATGTTAGTTTTCCAGAAAAAATTCTTCACTGAAAAAGTGTTTGGCTATGCAATCGTCTGCCCAGGACACTGGTGAAGCCACCGTCCTTGGAGGTGTTTAAAGAAAGACTGCATGTGACATTCAGTGATAAGGAAGTGTCAGGTCATAGGTTGGTTTTGATGACCTCAAAGGTCTTTTCCAAGTTCATTCTGTGATTCTGTAATTCTCCCTATATATCTTCTCTTTTCCCTCTGTTATCCCTTTCACTTTGTCTCTATCATTTGCCCCATGCTCAAGCATGCTCTTCCTCCCTGATATACTTTTCTCCTCTTTCATCACAGTTTTCTTCTCAAGCATTCCCCTGGTCTTGGTCACCCCATCTGACATGAATCATCTCTTGCATGCACTGTAACTGCTGTGCTCCTGCCTTGCCTCATTCAGATACTTGCCTGCTCTGGTCTATTTCACCTCTCTCTTCCAGTTGCATTCTCTGGCATACTTGCTCTCTCTGATGTGATTTCCTACTTGCTCCTGCTTTCCTGATGTGATTTCCCTCTTGCCTGTGCTTTCAGTCTCTTAGGTGTGCTTTTCTTCTTTCTCTCATGCTTTGTATCTGTTGCCACCCTGCTCTCTTTGGTTTCTTCTCCCCCACTAGTGCTTGCCTGCACTCTTTCTTTCCCTCCTCCTTCCCTCTCTCCCTTCATTGTCCCACATACATTCCCTTTCTAATTGGCACACTTGTTCCCATGTCTCCCTCATCCCATCTGGATGTCTCTCTCATGGATGTCAGCTCTCTGTGTTCTTTCTCAGACATGCCTTTCCTCACTCTTCCTAGGGTTTTCTCTCTTACTTTCACTTTGTCTCTTTCATTTCACAATTCTCTTGTGCCTTTGCTGTCTTGTATGTTTGTATGTTTATTCTTTCTCAGGTGGTTCCCTGTCTCAATGTTGTTCTAATCTCTTCATCTCACATCCCTCTCTCATGTGCTTCATCCCTCTTTCACACTCTTCTCTCTTTAGATTTTATTTTCCTCTTGCTTCCATTTTTACCTGTTCTTTTTCTTCCTCCACCTCCTGATATCCATGGTTGCTTTGCCTTTCTGACGCTTTGCCTCATTCCCTCTTTTACACTTCCACTTTTTTTCCTCACACTTTCCCTTTCACAGGCTTCCCACACCCTTTTCCCTCTCTCTGTGCCCTTAAACCATGTGTGGTGCACCTTGTGCCTGTCTGTCTCAACGGCCTCCCTTCTCACATTCATCCTTCTCACTCTCATGTGTTTCCCCTCTCACATGAATTCTGCTTGTCGTGCTTACGTTATCTCCCATGTCTGCTTTCACTTGCTTACTGTTCTCATTCTCTGGCATTCCTCTCTCTCATGTGTATTGTTATTCTTCATTTCTGTGTCTTCCTCCTTCTCATCCAGGCTTTCTGTCTCACGAAATTACCCTTCCTGTTTGTACTTTCAGTGCCACTTCTGCTTTCTGTCTTGTCTAGTATCATTATTCCCTCTCTCTTGATGTCACTATCCCTTTGTCCTGCTCCCTCTCTTTTTCTTTAGCTTTCCCTCTCTCCTCATTCCCTCTTTCTTACTGTTTTCTGTTCCCCTTACCTCTCTCTTTCTTCAACTCCCACCCTCTCTGTCACTTGCCTTGTCTTTCTCACACATTTTCCCAGCAGTATATGATTTGCTTCCCTCTCACCTGCCATGCCTCTCTCTGTCATGTGCTTTCCCTGAACTTTGCACGGTTTGCTGATGTCATGTTCTGCTCACCCCACACTTTCTCACAGCCCTTCCCTGTCTCCACCTCATCCATATTCCCTCTGTCACACACGTCTTCCCTTGTGCTGTCATTCAGTTTTATTGTCTGGCACATGGTTTTTGTCTTGGACATGTACTTTGTTCTCACTCTCTAATGCGTTGCATGATTTTTCTTTCCCTTGTTTTACTTGCTTTACTGTTTCCTTTTTTATCTTGTGTCAAGTCTTTCTCTCTCACAGACCTCTTCTCTCACGTTTTCCTACCTTTCTCACATTTTTCCTCTTGGATTTCCGTCTTGGTTGTGTTTCCAGTCTCTGGCTAATGTTTTTCCCCTCTAGCTGGCTACCTCCCTCTCTATTGCTCTCTGTGCTTGTCCCACTTGCTGCCCTTCACACTTTCTCTAGCTTTACATCTCTCACACTATGTTTCCCTCTCTGTCATATGCCCTTACTGCTTGCTGTCCTTGATGTTCATGTCCTCTCTCTTGAGTGGGCATTTTCTCTCTCTTGGATGTACTTTGACCCCTTCTCTTGCTTTGTATCTTTCATTTGCATGCCTTCACTCATTTGTTTGTGTCATCTTTCTCTTGCACACCCTTGCCCTCTGTCACTTTGCTCTTCTGCTGCACCCCTTTCTTGCATTGCTCTACAAGGCACACAGTTCTCCTCTCCTCTGCTTGTACTTCCTCTCTTACTCCTACAGTCAATTTCCTGTGCTCCTTTCCTCCCTCTATTTCATGCTACCCCTTTTGATATTTTATTATCTTGTCTTGCTTTCCCTTCTTTCTTTCTCTTCTTCTTGTTTTCCTTCCTTCTCACACATGATTTCTTTCTTTTCTCCATCTTCCCCACACTCTTCACTCTATCATGGTCTCTCACTTTGCCTTGTAGTTTTCTCCCTTGCATGTTTCGTGTCACTCACTTGCACTTTAGCCCCAGCAGATGCTGTCACTCTTGGTTGTGCTTCGTGTCTGTCTCACTCAGTAGCACTCCTCTCACTGTCTACTTGCTAGTTCCTTCTCTCTTTGCATTCCTGTCATCCATAATTTAATTCATCTTGCTGCCCTCTCACTTTCCCTCCAAAACTCGCCCTAACACTCCCTCTTGCTTCCTTACTCTCCTTGCCTCTCATGCACCTTGGCACTCACTGGCATGCACAGGTTCTGTCACTCCCACATGCTCCTTCCCCATCAATCTGTCTCTCCTGGGGGGTCTTTCCCTTTCCCTTGCACTCCCTTCACCCCTCTCTGGACATCCCTTCCTTCCCACATGCTGTATCTTTGGCACCCCCTATCAGATATCTTTCATCCTCTTACCCTCCTTTACTTTTTCACACACTTCCCTCTATCACTTTCTTGCTTGCTTTCTCACACTTGCCTCACAGGTCTTCCCTTTCTACGAAGCTTTTCTTGGCTTCTACTCTTTTGCATATGCACTTCCCTATCCCTGTTGCACTCCTTATATTTTTTTTTTCCTTTTCTTGTGGGTTGACTCACACATTTTGTTTCTCTTCTCTACTTCATTGTCTTTAATGCTTTCTCTTGACCACCTTTATTTTCAGTTGAACAGTATCCCATTCTCTCTTGCTTGTACTTTTCTGTTTTCATGCACGCACCCTTTTTCTTACCTGTGCCTTCACTTGCTCTTTCACTTCCCCTCTTCTCCTCTTTTGCTCATGCTTTCTGTCTCTCTTTTATACATTACATCCCTATTTATATCTATGCTTTTCTTTTAGTTAATGCTTTCCGTTCCTAGAATACTCACTCTCTCATGCCTTTACTTTGTTGCATGTGCCTTTCCTTTGGTCTATTGCAGTTTTCTTTGTTTGCCCTTTTACACTTTGCTCCTTTGTGTGTTCTTCCCCTCCCTCTCTGCCTCACACTCTATTGTTGGTTTCCTCATCTTTTAAATTTTTACTCCCTTGCATGCATACTTTCCTTCTCTCTCTGGTGTGTCTCCCTTCTTCTGCATGTGTTTTTCCTCTCCGGTGCACTTTCCACATATCACAGTCTTCTACTTTCTCTCTCTTGGTTATTCTTACCCTCTTTCTTTTTTTTCTTCTTTTACTTTCCCTTTCTTGGGCACTTTTTCCCTCCCTTCTGCAGTCATTTTCTTCCCTTTCTGTGCTGACTTGGAAACTTTCCATTTAATTTGTGTGCTTACCTGTCACATGTTCTGTCACATGCTTGTGATCTTCCACATGTGTATGCATAATAAAAATGTCTTCTACATAAATTCCCTCTCATTTTTTTCATCCATTTCCCCCTGCCTTTCACCTCTCTGATATCTCTTCATTCTTTCTGTTGCACCTTTCCTCTCTCCTGTGCACACATTCTCTCATTTTCCCTCTGGCTTCCCCAAATTCTCACACCCACAGACATATTCATGTGTCCCTGGTATGCCTTCCCTCCTTTTTTATGTTGTTTTTCATCTTTCTCTCATACCTTTCATATTTCTCTCATGTACTTTATCTTCCTCAGTTTCCTGCTCTGTCATGTGCATTCCCTCTCTGAGAGGCTCTTTCACTTTCCTATACACACTTTTCCTCTTGTTTGCTCAAGTGTCCCTTGTCTCTACTGTGAATATTTATCACTTTTACACTCTCCTGGTCTCTCTCAATCAATATATGTTCCGCTCTTGTGCCTATTACCCCTCTCAAGTAGTTTCCTTCTTGATTCAACATCTATCTGATCCTCTTTAAGTTCCTTTTGCATGCTTTCTCTTCCTTCCTATTGTGAAAGGTTTCCTTTCCTCTCTTACATGTTTTAGCTCTGTCCTGTACATCTCTTACTCTCTCAGACCCTCTTGACACTTTCAAATAATGTTTTGATTTCTCTTCCCCACTTTCTCTCTTCTAACCACTTTTCTGTCATGCAGTGTTTCTTTAGCATGTGAGCTTTCCCTTCCTCTCTGGGAACAGCACATGTCCTCTCTCATGCGTCATCACTCTCTCATTGATGTAAATTCCTGCCCTTTCTTCTTAAAATTTTTTTCTCTAAGGCACATTTATCCTTTCTCTGTCACATGCCGTATTACAGTTTCTGTCTCATCATGCTTTCCCTTTTTCCTTTGCCTATTTTCCTGCTCTGTCTGTTCTCTCGCCTGTACTTCATGTCTTACATGTCACACATCTCACTTTTTGTCTGCCTTTTAACATTTATAACACTTTCTTTTAACAGTCACGCTTTCCCTTATCTTACATGTGTCCTCTTTGTCAGACTTGTCTTGTATATCATGTTTACCCTTTGTACTTTGTCTTGCATTCTTTCCCCCATGCACATGCTCTCTAACTCTCATGTGTCTACTTAATAGTTTCTTATAGATTTTATGTAATTCTGCTCTTTGGTGTATTCTTTCCCTTAATTTTGAACACTTTTCTTGCACATGCACATGCTGTCTGTTTCTCTTACATGCACTTTTTCCATCTTTTGCTCCCTCTCTTGTGTGCCTCTGCTTTCTGTCAAGTTCTTTCCCTTTTCATATTAAGGCTTTCCTCTGTTGTGTGCACATCCTCTTTTGCTTCTTTCTTGCTGCCCTGGGCATTTTTATGTCTCCTTCATGCAATTTTCCCTCTTTACCTCATGTCATGCTTGCTGTCTTACCCACTCCCTCTTTTCTGTGTCCTTCTCTGTTTGCTCCCTGTCAATCTCTGCCTGTGCTTGCCCTTTCCCTCTCACTCTTCTTTCCATCTTAATTGCTCTCTTACCTTTGCATTTCTTCCCCTCTTCCTGACTCACTTTATTGCCTTCTCACTTTTTTCTATCTGTATTTTTTTTCCTCTCCCAAACTCCCTCTGGCTTTTTTTGCCCTGCTTCTATTTACGTTTCTTTGTGTCTCAGTCAGTCTATCTATCCCACATGTTCCTTTCCAAATCTCTGAAATTCTCATTCTCACTTTCCTTCTTTCCTTTGCATATCATGTTGTGTTTGCTTGCTCCTTCTGCCATTTCTGTTCCTCTTTTGTCCCCTCTTTTTTAATCCCATTTTCTCTTCTCCTTCTCCCTCAGTCCCCTCATCACTCTTGCACTCCCTCTTCTCAGTCCTTGTCTCTCCCAAATGTCATGCCACCCAACACAGCCATCCATTCTTTTCCTTGCCTCACTTTGTCTTCCTATGTGTCCCTGTCTCCCTTTTCTCTGCGCTCACTTCTTTCTCAGCCTTTGCTTCCACATCATCTCTCCCTCCTGCCAACCTTTGTTCATCTAACTTCCCCTCTCTCCCTCCAGTGCTCTTCCTCCACTCATTCCCTTGCCCAGTTTCTCCACTTTCCTTATCTTATTTCCATTGCACATGTAGTTTCCTTTATGCACCTTCTTTTCATCTTTGTATTTGACTCTTTTTCAGTTCATTCCCTCCCTCCCTCCCTCCCTACTGCAAATTAACATCTGCAGCCTTCTGAAAGTTGTGTACTGCCTGTTTACATTTTCTGTCCCAGAACCATTACAGTTACAGTATCACCAGAACTATGGTATGACAATCCTGTGCTGATTTGTCTCTCTTCTCAGCTAGGGTCCAGAGAGGAAGAGGGTCTGCAGCTACTAAATCAAGGTATCTTCATCAAAAATCAGATTGGTCTTGCAATTAATTACTTCCCTAAATGAAACATTTTTGTTCACTGTTCCTTTTATACTTAATGGTATTAGCAGTGTCTCATCCTTTGCAGAGATCTTAGGGTATGGGTTTACAGATCATGCTGTAATCAATTTTGTTTTTCAGAGAAAGTATGTGGGGCTCTACAGTCTTTATCCTAATGCTGAGTATTGTTCTTAAAACTAATTTGCACAAGGCTGAATTACTAAGAAGTCCAACACTCCTATAACCTTGCCAAAGTAAGAAGTGTGTATGACGCTTGAGCTTAGTAAGAATATCCCTGTGTAATCCCAGAAGACATTGCACCACAAGGAATAAAGAGTCTCTGAAGATGAATATGCTGTGCATTGTGCTAGAAAAACTGTGAAGAAAGTTGGGAGAAATATTCTGATACAATGCATGAAGTATACACAGGGTAGTGAAGAAATTATCCCATCCCTCCCTTTCTTTTCAATACTTCGCATATTCCTTCCTCTTTATTCTGAAACAGATTGGAGCATAGTACCAACTTTGTTTCTTCTCTTAAATTAGCAAGAGCTGCATGATGGTGTTGGACTCTGAGTGGTTTATGCTGTTGTTCAAGCAGAAGCAGTCATTCAGAAGAACACTGCTGGAAAGAGAGGGTCATATTTGTAGATTTTTGCTTGCATACCTCTATTGTAGCAATTGTAGTCATCTGCACTTTTGTGGGCATTGGCCTAGTCCTACTATGCTTTTCTTTTTTCACCATTAGTTTTCTGTTCTCTTCTGTTCCATGGCCAATATAACGGCTTGATTCTGATAGCTGTGGATAGGCCTGTATGACATACTGTCATTCTGTGTTTATCTGGGATTTTTCTTTCTTTTCTCACCTTTTCTTGAAGTTAACAAATTCTTCTTGAATGTGTGTGTTACTGGAATGGCAGAAGTAATTTGAGGAGAGAACTGTTATTTTATTTAAGTCACAAGTTTAAAAATAGTTACTGTAGTGGAAAAATACAAGAAAGAATTGACTCTGCCCTCAGTGCAGATGAGTGAGCATTGCTTGAGAGAACCACAGAACACCCCAGGTTGGAGATGCCCTTAAAAGATCATCTGGTTCAACATTTTCTGGGAACAGGAGCCTCTCTGAGATCATCTAGCATGCTGTCCAGTCTTGTCTTGAAAATCTGCAATGGTGGGGACTCTACCAAATTCCTGGCAAGATTGTATCTGTGATTGATTGATTGATCTTACTATAAAACATGTCTTTCTTATACTGAGATGAAACCTATCCCAGAGCAACTTGTACCCATTGCCTTATGTTCTCTCCATGGACCACCTGGTGAGGAGAGCACCTCCATCCTTTGTTGTGCTCTTTAAGCAATTAAGTACAGGAGTGCTGTGGTGAAGTGTCCCTGAGCTTTCTCCATAAAAAAGAGAATTAACTCCTACTATTTTATGTTGTAGAGCTCTTTCATCCTTTCCAGTCCTTCCTTAGAGGCTGTCTGTGTCTTTTTGGAAGGGTGGGGGACAAGAACTGAACATAGTACTACATGTGTGGCCTGACAAGCATTTAGTAGAGTTGGGATAATCACATCTCTCCCTGCCAGTAGTGCCCCTGAGGATGCAGCCCAGGACATGATTTGTTGTTGCTGCAGCAGTGCTCTGCTGAGTCATGATTAGCTTGTACTCCCAGTACCCCCAGGTCCCTTTCAGCAGCACTGTTCCCCAGCCACGTGCATCCTAGTCTGTAGCCTGGGTGCAGGACTTCGCATTTGTCTTTGTTAATAGCCTGACCAGATCTCTCTGTGAGACAGCTCTCCCTTCTAATGTGTCCACCTCAACACCCAGTTTATTGCCAACAGCACAGTGAAGGTGCTTTCAAAACGTTGAGCAGTTTGGGGCTCAGTAACATTCACTTTGGGACCCTACTTGTGACTGGCTGTCACACTGAGTAAAAAATACAGATCGCCACCCATTGTGGCCTTGCTGGTCAGTTTCCTATCCATACTTAAATAAACTGTGCTTTACCTTTCTAGAAATGCCTTGTGTCACTGTCAGTGTGTCTTGTTATACTGGTATATTTTAACCTGTTAAGTTTGAATTTAATTGAATAAAATGGACACTAACAGTCTGTGTTAAATTTCTTAGATCCCATCTGTCAATAACAATTGCCAGATGCAATTTTTCTTTACACCTTTAGCTAACATCGTGAAGAGTAACTGTTTACAAAGATGGGCAGGAAAGCCTGCAGATGCACCTTAACAGAAAATCAAGCTATACATTTCCTAGTCATTCCTTGTGTGTATGACGCCAGTGCAAAATGCTTCTTGTTTTTTTCCTACTGGAAACCTTGTGAAATGTTCAGTGAATTTTGGAAGAATAATCACAGAAAATTGACCGGTGCTGGGCTTTGAAATACTTAGGATTTATATTTTGCTTGTTAGCATGGTTTGGTTATAAACTGCAATAAAATCTGGGCCAGCATCAACAGGAATAGGTTGGTTTGGAGTTTGTTTTTCTATTTTTGTTTTTGGGGTTTTTTTGTGGTGTCTTGGGTTGTTTTTGTGTGTGTGTGTTTTTGTTTTCTGTTTTGTGTGTGTGTATGTTTTCGGGTTTCTTTTTGTTTGTTTGTTTGTTTGTTTTGTTGTGGTTTTTTGGGGTTTTTTTTTGCTTATTTTGCTGACATAAAGCTCACAGTGCAACTGATTATGCCAGCAGTGAGAACAGGAAAAAACATTGATACTATTCTATTTTTCATACTCTTGATGCTGAAGAGAATTGAAGTTTCAAATCCTAACTTTTTACAGCTAAATCTTTGTGAGAACCTGCTGAGCTGCACATTTACTGCAATGCCCTGGAACTTATTGCCATAGACACGACCTTTTTCAGATAGTTGTACCTTCTCTGCCTTTCTTACTGGGAAAGAGAATGCAGAGGGCAGAAAAAAATCAGTCATCCCCAAGTTCCATCATTCCCATGGCATCAGAATACTGTACAGCCCTTTTATCTTGCTGGCAACCACTGTTTTTGATATCTATCCATTGATAGGATGCAGTGACAAAAAAATGTGACTTCATAGTATTAAAAATGTTGTTCTGATTGGTAGTTCCTACCAGAGTTAATCATGTAAATTTACAGAGGACTCTTAGTTCCCTTGGAACAGCTAAAAATATAATGTGTTTTTCCATGACAAAGCAGGATTGTGTTCTATAATCTAAAATTGTATTGTAGAATTATACTAACTGAGAGTGGGACATGTGGGAGAGATGTAGCAAATTTATTCTTGCTGCTGAAGTGATTGATACTTGCTTAGATCAGAGAAATTTCTTACACATTGCAGATACTCTGAGATGTTGGAGGCATTTGGAGTGCTGCTTGTTTTTTGTTTCTGGGTGCAACCCCTTCATTAGTATATATGGGGCAGATGAACAAAATGCCAAGTATTTTTTAGAGGGCACTAAACAGGGAGATCTTTGAAACTGTAGAATGCCTAGAAAGAGAAGTGCCACTTAATACTGTAGAAGATGTTAATACAGTAACAAGTGCCTTCAAATATGCAAATTCGGTATCTCCAGTAGGAGATAACTTAGGCAGTGATATTCAGCTAGAAAAGGGGGGAATGGAAGGGCAGAAATACTGGAGGGTAACTTGCACTAAAAGGTTTCAGCACATTCATGCTGAAACCTTCCAGAAAGATCCTCCTCCTCCAACCCTAGAAAAGTGACAATACTAGGGTACTCCATCCTCATGTGTTTGCATATTTCTAAACTGTTTATTTGATGTGGTGTGTTGGAAAAAGGGTTGGAACACTGTAAACACTGTAAAGTGTATTTTAAAATTCCTTGTGGATGCATTTATAGGGCTGTCTATGGAGATTTTTTTCTTGATTTTAAAGCTACAAAACTTGTTGTCACCAGCTGTCAAGTATTCTATATAACTAGGAGACATGTTTTCACAAAAAAAAAAAGTTGTGGATTTTTTTTTTTGGCACTGTAATTTTTTTCATTTTGCAAGCCTTATATTACTCATCTTAGCAGCACCTTAGAGATGGATTGAGAGGTGAAAGATTTGTTGATGAGACATCTGCAGTTAAAGTTTAGGATATCCAAAGGAGTGGTAAACCTATAAATGTAACAGTTTCTTGGGCTTATTTTACTATGTATTAAATATTTTCTATTAAAAGGGACAATTTTTGCTGAAAGCCGGTATATTCTCTAGACCATTCTTAATGTTTACATTCTAATTACAGCATGTTCAGTGGTTTGAATCTGTCCTTTTCTTCAAGACTCTTCAAAAACATTGTTTTTTTCTGGATCTCACATGAGGTTTGGGTATGCTTTGTCATCTGTAACACATATGGATCTCTCTTTCAAGTAGCCATAAGCTAACTTCCTAGATGAACCGAATATTAGAAGCTGAGTATTCCTGCATTGTGCAGAGGCCTTAATAGTGGGCTGGTTTTGTCAGAACATGGAGGTAGTATGCACAGTTGATATCTGTCTGTGCTCTTCTCCTTTAAATAATGGAAGGTATTAATTGCTGAAGAGACGATTCAGTGTGGACTAGTTACAGATTGGTGCTTTAGATGTGTCCATAGTCTTCCATTATTGTAACTACTGAAATAGTGCTGAGAATTTGCAAGGTTATTCATTACTCGCTGGTCCATATCATAAACATGAGGATATATAAATAGCATCCCCCAGCCAGCTTTCTCTTTTCTGCCGGGGAATTCATTTGGAGTAACTACAAAACCAGCTGAACTAGCTGGATTGTCATGGTCATGTTATCAGTAGCTGCCTGATCCCTGAACGCTGCCTTCCTTATGGCCTGGAGATGCTGTGGGCCTTTAGAATGAGGAGAAGGAGCATACAAAGGCATTACTATTAGCAGTTCAAATGTTGTCCCTGGCTGAAGTAAGAGGAAAGAATGCTTGATGTAGCTTGAAGAGCTAAGTTGTTGCATAGGATCAGTTGTTGCCTTAGGATCAGGCCAAGTGGATCTAACTGCTTGTGCTCAGTCATTCCAGTGCTCTGTCCACAATGGTGCACATGTGAGCACTTTGACCAGCTCTGGGATTAACACAATTATTCTGCTGTTGAATCCCACTAAAGTTTAACGTTGCGGATACAGGGTGCTTTTGCTGCCTCCTCTAAATTGCACCATTGCATTATATCATCAAACTTCACAATTGTCCCTCTGAAGGTAGGTGTCTGTGTTCTCCTGAGAGGGGAAGTGAGTGCTGAGAGCTTTTGTAAGTAGAGGTGTCCTATAAGTAGAAAACAGTTAACTATTTTTATGATACCAGAATACAGAAAGAATTGTATCTTTCACCTGGGGATTCATCTGTATGGTCTATCAAGTGCATTTTTTAACTCTAGAAAAACTCTTTTAAAAAATGCCTGTTTGCCTGATTGAAAAGGCATTTCCTCTGTTTATTCAGTGGTCATCTGACTATTAGAAATACTATTTTTACTACAACATATCTGTATGAAAACAGCTAAGACTAAGTGAACTGCACTTTGTTTAATTCTTGTCAATGAAATCAGTTATTAAACATAAAGCTGGTTATTTATACAAGCTCACTGAAGACTAAGTTGTGCAGAAGCAGGGAGCAGTCTAGTTCACTCCCAAGTCTCAGTTTCCTTGGCTAAGCAGCAAGGGAAATAGTTTTCTGTGAACTGAATGTATGTTTTCATTCATACCTGCTGTTCTTGATTTTAAAACTCCGGTTTCATGACCTCTTCTTCCTTTTACTGAAAGCTTTGGGAATTTAGATCTTGGCTTCACTGATAAACGGGGATGTATCCTAGTTATTTTTATTTAAAGAATAAGAGGTTTAATGGTTTATGTAAAATACTACATTCTGTAGCTTACTTAGTCATAAGTGACTAATTAACATCTTGCAGAAGTGCAAGCCATGTTAAATTTTTATTACTTGGAACAAGATTAGAATTAAAAACTGGGAGGAGCAGAGCAAATTCTCAGATCAGGATTTCGCTGTAAAACATTTCCACTGTCTGCCAGTGTATTCTTTTGGGAACTGATGATGTAAAATATTTTGATGGGTGGAGGAAAATGTTCACTCATTATTCCAGTGAAATTGTTTTTCCCTTTTTTCTGGAGGAGTAAACATCTGAATTTAGTGTGAACTAATCTTTGCAGATTTTGGAGAAATTGGACAGGGGCTCAACCCAGCATCATTGCTTTGAGTTGATGGCTCAGGAGAGGGAGAACAATCAAAGTGCAGAAAACCTTTTCACTTCCATTTTCATCTGACTCTTGTCACCCACCAAAATACATCAATGTGGCAAGTTTGTACCATTTAGGTTACATTGGGGTGCAGTGGACCCAGCTGAGCTAAGCAGCTGTGACAGGAATACAGTGTATCACTCCTGTGAGTCTAAGAATATGGAATTCTTTGGAGAATGCTATGCTGGCTTTGCAAAGTTTTCTGATAGGACAATTTTTATGTTGTTTTGTACAGTGTTGCTGGCTATGGGCAGTGGTGTACTCTGACTTTACAAGAGGGTCTCAAACTCTGTCTGATTGTCTGTTGAACAGGTTAGGAAGCTTTGTGAGGAGTACTGTAGTCCTCTGTTCCTCTTACCATTCAGGTTCTGTGGAACAGCCCTGTAATGCCAACAGGAGACAAAGCTGTCTTGAAACTGCTTAATGGAAACTTTGACAATTAGAATAAAATACATTAAAGCACAGAACAATCTGAGCGTGAAGTGAACTGCTGGGCACCTTTATTGCAATGACACTTGCTATGCTTACACCTGACATGGTTGGTTACACATTGTAGGATGTATAGAGGTGACAAGAACATATTCTGTTGGCTCATCACTGCATTAACATTCAGTTTTCTAACACCAAGTGGAGATCTCTGAATACTCCCTGTGTTGTGAAATAATGCTAGAGAGGGGAGGAACTCCGGTGTCTTTTCTGAGTTTGCCTGAGAATGAGCTCCTCTGTTTTTGTTCCCAGGAATTCCGCAGCAGTGGGTCACGGCTGTTTCTGCTATGCTCTAATGCGTTCAATTCCAGTTGCCATCTACGTTGTTTTGGTAACAGGTCTGCGCTACCACCTGTTCATATGGAGCGTCTTCTCACCAAAGCTGCTGTATGAGGGAGTGCATGTGTTCATCACAGCTGCTGTCTGCCTCTTCTTCACAGCAATGGATCAGAACCACTCTTACAGAGCGCAGGACTGAAAACAAGTGTGTGCTGTGTGGTTCCGCGTTGCAGTGTCCAGCGTGCCACTGGAATGGAAGGAGGAAAATACCGGCTTTAAATTGTTGTGCGGATTTTGAAGAGTGAATTGTTAAAAAAGTTTTTTATTTTAGTTAAGATCAGTCTTGTGTTAAAACTGAGTTTGCTTTAAAAATGTTGAATTGAAATAAACTTTTTTCATGGATACCTTTTGTTCTATAGCTGTCATTATAGCACTTTCCTAATAACAGAATGGTGATATTACATGTTTTGAATTTAAAAATATAGATCTTAATATAAATACAGACCAGTGCCTTGTAGGCACAGAAAAAATTTTGTGTGCATACAATTTTTTTACCTTCTTAGACTACAGAATCCTAAAAGTATGCAGGATTTTTAGGTGCTGTTCACAAGATCCTGAATCCATTACCCTCAGAGGGTTTTTGTATTTGTTTTCTTTCTAGTGGACACATTGAAATTGTTATTAAATTTTTATTGTACAAACATCCCAGGTAAGAGATTTTGTTTTGCACACACAGCAACCATTTCTGTTTAAAAGCAGCATTTTTCTTTTTAAGGTAAGTGAAATCATTATTTGTAATGGATTTTGATCTGCACTTCAGACACTGAATAAGGAACACTTATTGTCTGACAAAGTAATTAATCTTCTGTGGAGTCCATTCACTGCTAAAATGTTGTTTTTTCTTATCAATGTATAAATGATACATCAGGTTGGTGCAGCCATGCTGAGCATCTGATCATGTTTTCCACACATGGGTAGAGAGTTGTGAGCAGTGAACAGGAAAACAGTTTAACGGATTAAGTTACTGACAGAATAAAAGGTATAAAAAGTGTTTGCAATTTGTGTCACCACCCCTCTAGTGACCTGTCTAGCCATCTCACTTGAATGTACTTAATTAATTTCTAACAACGTTGTTTTCCTTGCTTCTGTCAAGAAGATATTAATGGCTATACTGGCTGTCAGTATTCATGTGAGGTCTTTTTGCCTCTTAGTTTTTGTCCATGTTTTGTCCTTGTTAGTGGCTAATATGAGTTACTCTAAATATGTTTGAGGTATATCAGGAGAGAATAATACAGAGACCTTTCAACTTTTATTACAAATATGGGAAAAAAAAGCTTTCAAGACTGATACAGCTGACAGCAGAGTTGTTAAAATCACTGATGCACTTTTTGTCTCATGTTACAGAAAATGCAGATCTCAAAATGTAGGCCTTTAATTTTTATACATTAATAATAGGCCATCCTGATTGCTAATAATGAAATATCTTTTCAGCTTTAAAAGAGCTAAAATTTTCAATATACTGGCAACATATTGCTCTTTACCTGGAGGAGAAAGCATTGGATCTTAATTTACTGTCATTTACTGTGACCTGCTGGAAGTTTGAAAATTAAATACTTCTAATAAATCACTTTTTGCTGCCAACTATGGTTATTTAAAACAGTTTGTATTTGTGAATATCCATCTACTATTTTCATAATTCTCAATATTTTTTTGGTTACCTGCTGGCTAGCAGCCATGTTGGTATTTTCAGCGTATTTTCTGTTTACTTTACGTGATTAATTCGTAAGCAGTCCTCCCTAAAATACATACAGAGTATGTTTATAAGACATTTGAGTCAGGGAGAAAGGGTGCTGATAAAGTGATGGAAGGGATAGAGCAGAAGTTGTTTCTGGTGTACAGAATCCTAAAACAGTGAGGGATGACATTTACAAGGTTTTTTTATTCCTTCCTTCTGGTGTTTTGTTGTTTTGGTCTTTTGGGTTTTTTTTGCTTCTGGTATATCTCTTTTATCAAATAGCGGAATCTAAACTATTGTGTGTGTATTAAGATTGCATTTTTTCAGATTACTTAGTTAAATGATTAGTGTCCCCCTTCTCTGAAGTTGAAAGATGTCCAGATTGGACCGAGGATTAAATGGCTTGGGAAAGCTGTTACTTAGGTATTCAAGACCAGGAAGGAAGGAAGAAGGAGAAGAGACTGCACATCTGTCTCAAGTTAACTCATGAGTTTGCATGATACGTGAAAGAAACATGGTGCTTTCAACTTCAGAATCGACATTTTTTTTTTTCACCCTTTCCCTTTGGGTATAGGCAAATGAAATAATGCTTCATGAGCTTATGGGCTCTAGCAATGGAGATCTTAGGCAGTGAAGAAATTAATTAGTTCTTGCTTCAGGCAACCAGGCTTTAACAGGGATTATGTTATAATAATTTTATTTGAAATCAACATAAAGTTTTGGCATTTGATCTGAATGTACAGAGAAAGCAAATGCCTGAACACAAATTCTTATCTCACTAGTTAGTTGTTCCACGTCACTTCTTGTCATGTTCAGCGTGTTTCAAACCCTCAGACAAGGAGACAAGTGACATGGGAAGCAGGAACGCTACTGAGAATGTCTTTTGTCATTCTGAGCATACCAGTTTCTCCTGTCCAAGTCACTTGTAGTCCCTGCCCCAGTGTGGAATCAGCTTGGGCTTCCTCGGCAGTGCCCTGTGCATGCACAGACTCCTCCTTAAATAGCTTCTGAGCAGGGATGATTTCTCTGTTTGGGTAAAGTTTTGCTATGTTAAATATTTCTGCTCAGCACCTTCACTGCTGGTCAGACAGTGCAGCCAGTTAATGTCTACAGCTTGCTCTGCTAGCTTTCACTACTTCACCACCAGTCAGCACAACTCAAAGCTTCTAACTAGTGTCCAGTATAGTCCCACAGATTTACAGTGGTGAAGCTTGAGCTTCATTCTTGTAAATGAATTCAGGTTTAAAAAAAAAAAAAAAATTAAAATCTCTTCTTATTTCGGATACTATATATCTGCATTTCTACTCTCTAGGAAAAGAAGCCTCTGTTTTCTTTGCCTCTACGTAAGCCAGTGCAAAATCCATGGTGTGAACCCAGACTTTCCAGCAGTCAGGGCATGTGTTCTAGGCCACTGTTCCTCTGTGGTTCAGGGTCAGGGCAGTTTCTGGAATCCCTCACGTCAGGCATTTGCAAATAAAACAAGATTTAGCTCCACAATTGCACAGTTGCAGGAGGAAGGGCCAGAGTTGCAAATTACCATGAAGGACTTCCTCTGAAATACCAAGGTTTTCCTGGGTGCTTCACTAGCATAAGGAGGGGAAAAAAAAGCTGTGATCCAACTGTTCAATGGTGTGTGCAAAAGGAGCTGGCTGATGTCATTATAGGCCTCTCACTCTCCTAACTATGACAGACTGTGATCAGGGGATGTTTGTCAGGCTGACATTGCACCACCTAACAGAAGTATGGAAAGTCTGAGAAATAGCCTCTCCTCAGTCCATGGACAGATAATATAGAGGGAGACTCTTTGCCAAGAGCTAGATGGAGGTAAAATGACTGAGGGAGTTTGCCTGACCCATTATTACTTGATTTCCTCTCTTAGGAGATGACAGACTCAGTAGAGGAGGGAGGAGCACTGGATGTTGGACAGCTTCAGCAAGGACTTCAGCAGGGTCTATTTGGCAGCCACACATTGAGCTAATAAATGAGTGGGTTTGAAGGTGCATCTCTGGGCTCTGACTTCAGTGATCTGAGTCACCCCATCTGAGCCTTGGCTGGCAGAGAAGAAGCGATGTGATACTAGGGCAAGGATACTTTTGGATCATTCTTAAGCTGGGTGAGGGGAGGAAACAGAGTGAATGTGGAAATGGTACCAAGTAGGGGTGGCGGTGTATATGCTGAAGGGGAGGACCGCCCTTTGGAAGGAGCTAGGCACTCTGGAGAAATGGGCTGCTGACAACCTGTAGTACAGCCTGGGCACATACCCCTGGCTGGTAACAGTGCAGGATGGGGACCATAAGCTGCTGAGCAGCCCTGACAGCCTTTTCCTGTTCCCCAGCTCATCAGTGTACAAGGAACAAACACCCACACACACATCCGTGTGGAGAGTTTATCCAGTACGTGCCCCAGATCCCAGTTGGCAGATGGTACAAAACTGGGGGGAGTGGTTGGCNGATTGTGCCCCTCTACTCCAGTCTACTGAGGGCACATCTGGAGTGGTGTGTCCAGTTGTGGGCTTCTCAGTAGGAGAAAGACAGGGAGCTATTGGGGAGAGTCACTAAGGTGATGAGGGGTCTGGAGCACCTCTCTTATGGCAAGACAGAAAGAGACAGAGATAGAAAGAGACATAAAGAGAAACTTTGAGAGGTGGGCCTGTTTAGTCCAGGGAAGACTGAGAAAGGATCTTATCAATGCACACAAATATCTCAAAGGCACATGCCCGGAGGATTGTGCCAGACTCTTCTCAGCACTGCCAGCAACAGAACATAATAGCTGTAACCATTACACAAGAAATTCCACCTCAACACAAAGAGGAATTTCTTTACACTGTGGGTGGCAGAGCACTGAAACAGGCTGCCCAGGGAGGTCAGGGAGTCTCCCTCTCTGGAGATGTTCAAAACTCACCTGGACATGTTCCCGTGACACCTGCTCAGGGTGACCCTGCTTTGGCAGCAGGGCTGGACTGGGTGATCCTCTGAGGTCCCTTCCAACCCTAAAAATTCTGTGATTCTATAATGACTGATCAGTCAGGACTTAGCTAGTGTCCATTCCACGTAACAGCAGCCTGACCTGTTCATGCACATGGGCTTTGGGCAAAGAACAGATGTTGAAACCTGGCTTTGTTAGTTCCCCTGGTCCTGGAACAACCTTATTTAAATGCAAAGTGGATAAACTCCTGCAAGTTCCTTCTTACTCACTCAAGAGACAGTCATCTGACAAATGTGCCTCAGTAGCAGAATTTTACTGGATTTTTGATGAAGGCTCTTATCTACAACCATGGTCAACACCTGCAACTCTGCCTTAGCATCCTTGTGGTGGAGTCTGGACAGCTGCTGCTTGTTTTGATTCCTGAGTACAAGTGCAGGATAGAAATGAGTCACCCTTTCCATCTGTATTCCACACTGCTGCGAGTGTCAGGGTATGTGACACTGTCAGCACTGGATTCCCATCTCAGCAGAAAGGGAGCCAGAAGTGTCACACAGTCTGCCTGAGACTTGGACAGTGAGTTGGGAATGAACACATTTTTCTTTTCACTGGATGCTCTAGCGACATGACGGGGGGCTGTCTGCCACCCAAAGGGTGGCACAACACTCTCCTAGCTCACAGATCAGGCAGAGAAAGACAGATAAACCTCTGACTTCGCTTCTGCATTTTGTGGGTAACTTGTGTGGAGCCTGCTTGCTTGCCCTAAGGTGAATTTTGCAGAGCAAACATCATGATACCAAAAGTATACCACGTTCTATATACCACAGCTAGCAGACAGGTATAGACAAACAAGATATTTAAAGCCTGAAACATGGATGATAAAATACTAGATGATTAGCAAAGTAATTTTACTCCATTTGTAACAAATGTGCTCATTTGCATGAGGAGTGCAATGAACGTAGATTAGATGAAACAAAAGCACAGAGATTGGGCAGTTTTCCTCTTTTATGTAAAGACTATAATTAGTCTGTATTTTGATATGTGATGGTTTGAAAATATCTTAGCTGAATACAGAGGAAGTGTAACTTCCCTGGAAGTGTTTCACCTGCTGTTAGATGCTTAAATCAAATTGCTGGATTATTTTCATCAGACCAATTAGATTATTTTACATTCTTACATGTGATGTGCCCCGCACCCCACACCCCCCCCAAACCCCTCTAAACATACTGTTTCCCTGGAATAGGCTTTTTAATTGAGCCTTACTTATTCCCACTGAAATCAGGGGCGTTTTGCTCATAGTGCCAAGAGAGCCCTAACTTGCAAATGATTGCCAGTTGCCATCACTGAAATCTCTCACTTTCCTGATGTTGTGTTGCTTAAGATGTATGAAGTACTCTTAGAAAATAAAGACCAAATCAGT
>VZTB01012939.1:27981-49014 GCA_013397245.1 Thryothorus ludovicianus | reverse complement strand
TTAATTCTTCATTTGAAATGTCAGTGCCATTCTGCTTTTATGTAGGCATATGCATATTGAGTATTATTTTCTGAGTATAATTGCCTTAAGTGCTGTTGTTCATGTGAAGAGAACGGAGCATTCTCTAATTCAAGGATATCAAAGATCCAGATTCTGAAAATGCTTAAGCATGTGGAGACCTTCTCAAGGGATGACACAGACGTCGAGTTACCCTTGTGTTCAAGGTTGGGGGCTGCATTTAGCAGACTGATGCTAGGAGAGGCACTCTTCATCTTATCCCTGAGCAGTGCTGGTTGTTGCAGAGAAAGACTAGGCAGGAGAGAAGTGATGAGAACAATTACAGGCAGGAAAAGAGCAGTGTGGATGGAGTGTATGGAATGGGATGGAAGTAGCCAGATGGGACACAGAAAACAACAAGAAGATGAACAGAGGAAAAAGACAAGTATGAAAATCCGGTGTCAGGCAGTGGTCCTTCAAGTTATTGGTGGCAATGTGAAAAAGCTAGGTTGAAATCTGTTTTCAAGGTGTTCCTTGAGGGCTTGTGACTAACTCCAATCCACTCTATTTCTGAATGGAAATGCAAAGAAAACACTAGACAAAATGACAAAATGGCTAGACAAAATGGCAGTGCTGGAAAATTAGTCTAGTTTGAAGACCAGGAGCATTTTTAGGAACTGCCAGTTAAAACTCCCTGCTCTTACTGAGAACTCTCCCTGTCTATCTCATGGAACATTTGTTCTGTTCCACACTGGATGATTTCTTATGAGCAGCATCCCACAGGACAATATTAGAGTGCTGGGATCTCACTATGTTTAGCCTTTCTTGCTGCCTAGTAAGCACTTTGTGGGGTCCTGTTATGATCACCCTCTGTGCAGTCTCAGCCCTGATGTAGTGGAGGCAGAAAAACAGTACAGGAAAGACATGGACCTAAGGAGATCTACCTAGTGGATACAAGGAAGAGACACAAAAATGAGCATAGGGCTGGAGCACTTCTTCTAGGAGGACAGAATGAGAGAATTTAGGCTATTCAGCCTGGAGAAGAAAAACCTCCTAGAAAAAAAACTTCTAGCACCATCCAGTGCTTAAAGAAAATTTATAAGAAAGATGGGAACAAACATTTTAGTAGGATCTGCAGCAGTGGTTTTAAACTAAAAGAAGGTAGATTTAGAATGAGGAAAAAATTCGTTCCTGTCACGGCAGTTCTCAGAGACGCTGTGGATATCCCATTCCTGACAGCAATCAATGCCAGGCTGTGTTGAGCTCTGAGCAGTCTGGTCTAGTGAAATGTGTCCTGGCCCATGGCAAGCAGGTTGGAACTAGATGACCTTTGAGATCCCTTCTAACTCAAACCATTCTATGATTCTAGGATTCTATGAGAATTAAACTATTTAGATAGAAGGAAGAAATATTTCATGGTAAAGGTGGTGAGACACTGGCACAGGTTTCCCAGAGTGGTGGTGGATGCCCCATTCCTGGAAATGTTCTAGACCAGGTTGGACAGGTCTCTGAGCTACCTGACAGAGTTGAAATGTCCCTGCTTATTGCAGGGGTCTTGGGCTACAGGATCTTTAAAGATCCCTTAGAAGCTGAATCTTTCTATGATGCCATGAAAAGCAGGAATAGGGTTGGAAAGCTGTAAATGTAATGTACCAATATCCATGGACATTGCACCCTGAGCACTGCTGGAATTGATAGTATAGAGTGATTTCCTTTTTCATACATGAATGTTTTACAAAACACTCATTTTATGACTCCTACTTCACAGAGCTGCTTGCTCCCTCAAGGTAAGATCTCAAGAAAGGTCCTGTCACTGCTTGTGAATGAAGCTTTTTTCAGGAAGGATGNTTTTACTGGAGAAAGAAGAATATATATTTATATATATTATATATAATATATATGTATTAAAAAATATTAACTAGATATATATCTAGAAATCCCTTTTTTCTGAACACAACCTCTTACAGGAAGATGCAAGACTACTCCAAGTGGAAGACAGCACCTGTATTTGCTTGTTTTGCTTGTTTCTGTGTCATCACTTCTAGCTTTCAGGCAACTTGTACCCTCTCTTTCTTTCTTCTAACTACTGCAGCTGCTGAGACCTTGCACTACTCAGCTGCACAAAAGCCAGCTGTCATGTGCCTCTTCCAGGGTGCGTCTCACAACTTCATGCATACCTTTCTGTGTTCATGTTTGTCCATCTGCTGTATTTCACACAGCTATGTTGAGGGAAATTAAACTATGTTTCAAGAGGGGGAAAAGCTCTTTTAGATTAGTAGTGCTGTGCCTCTATTTTCACAGGGCAATTTACTGCCTTGTTGGTATGCAGACAGAAGGGGGCAGGGGAAAGTTCCTGGGATTCTACTCCTCTACATGACAAATTAATTTTTTTCTCAACTTAAATGACAGAGATCAAACTCATCCTCTTCTGCATGCTCTCCATAACTGCTGTCTGATGTGTGAAACAACATTTACAAAAACACAAGTATTTTAGTCTGGTAGCTGATGAGGCTGGCAGCATACTGTGGTGTGGGAACTGCAGCTGGTCTAGCTCTGATCCTGCAGGAGGAGGCATGAAGAAGGCAAGAGGGGAACATTTAGCCTATCCTTTCTTCTGCTGTGCAATGTATTCACAGGAAAATGATCTTCTACCCATGCTCAGCTTCCCCAGTCCAGGCTGAATTCACAACACTGATTTTACGGTTAGAGGTAAAACTTGGAGATCAGTCACAAAATGGGACAGAAATCTGGCAGTGACAGGTTTTTCTCCAGAGCCCTCCAATTACAGCTTCAATATGGCCAAGATGAGGGGACAGAGTAGTCTGAGTCTCTCCAGCTCTAGGCGGTCAGGGGCTTTAACTAAAGTGTGCTTTAACCCTTGTAGTGGTTTGACCCTGGCTGGATGCCAGGCACCCACCAAAGGCACTTTCTCACTGCTCTCCTCCTGTGCACAGGGGAGAGAAAATATGACAAAAGGTTCATGAGTTGAGATCAGGGCTGAGAGAGATTACTCACCAAACACTATCACGGGCAAAACTGACTCAGCTTGAGGATATTAATTGAATTTATTGCTAGCAAAATCAGAGCAGAATAATGAGAAATAAAATAAGTATTAAAAAACATCTTCTCCTCGTCTCCACCTGCTCCTTTCCAGCTCTACCTCCTTCCCCAGTGGAACAGGGAGACAGGGAATGGGAGTCAGTTCATCACACCTTATTTCTGCTGCTGCTCAGGAACAGGAGTTGTTCCCCTGCTCCAGTGTGGCATCCCTCTCACTGGAGACAGTTCTCCGCAAACTGCTGCAACATGGATCAATCTTACACAGGATGCAGTCTTTCAGGCACAGTCTGCTTCAGCGTGGGTCCCCCACAGGGTCACAAGTCTTACCAGGAAATCTGCTCTAGCTCCTCTCTCCATGGATCTGCATTACCCTATCAGGAGCCTGTTCCAGCACTGGCCTCCCAGAGGATCACAGCCTCCTCCAGGCATCCACCTGCTCCAGTGTGGGGCTCTTCCATGGGCTGTGGGTGGATCTCTGCATCCCCTCTGGGTCCCCACAGGCTGTAGAGGCACAGCTACCTCACCCCAGGTTACACCAAGGGCTGCAGGGGAATCTCAGCTCCAGTGTCTGGAGCACCTCCTGCCCCTCCTGCCCACTGACCTTGGTGTCTGCAGAACTGTGGCTCTCTCATCCCACTCCTCTCTGGCCACAATTTGATCTGCACAGTAGCTTTTTTTCCCTTCTAAAATATGTTATCACGGAGGCATTACTAAAATTCTCAGCCCTGACCAGTGGCAGGTGCATCCTGGAGCCATTTGACATTGCCTCTGTTGGACATGGGGCCACTCTTGTAGTCCCCCCACCACACAAACCCAACACAACCCCCTCCTGCTGACTCTCTTTTCCTTTGCATGAAGCAGCTGAGTATCCATCAGAGCTGAGGTCCCTTCCTCAGTTAAAGAGCTGTTTTCCTCTGTGCTGTTAGTATTTACATGACTTAGGCAAGCTGAAGGACTAAGAGGGAAAACAAGGAGTACTGCCCTTGGGACAGCTTGCAGTGTGACCTGCAGAGAACCAGATGAGATGTCCCTGTGCACAAAGACAGTTTCTACAGGTCAGATCTGGAAAGGATGTGATTTCTTGTAAAGGCAAGGTATACAGAGGAGAGAATAAATTCTATTAGCCAAGGCAAAAAACACACAAGGTTTTGTATGCTTGTTTACACAAAGAAGGTATATGCATGTGAGGGAAATATCAGTGATAAAAAGTTTGAAAGCCAAAGGAAAACATGTGCCATCATCCAGAATCCCCAGGTAATGACATTTCCTGATATGGCCATCCTCAAGGGCTTGTGGAAGAACGCAGCTTACTACACAGCAGGTGGCTGGGCAAGGCCCCGGAAACATCTCACTCCCAGTTGATGTGCAGGAAGGAAGAGCTTGGCAATTCCTGCAGCTCTGTGGGAAGCTTTCAACTGGTGCTCTTAGAGACTGGTGTCCTTTAAGCCAGGACTCAGCAGTCCCATCCAGGCTTGCGAATGACCATGTTCATGTAAGCATCTAGACAGGAATGATTTCTCTGGGGAGTCTGCTCCTCTGGTGTGTGAGAAGCAAAATTTCAGTGGTTCCTTCCAAATGGCGGGAGGCTTTTCTGACCTAAAGAAAACAGTTTTCCAGACCTCAAAGAGAATTTGTGAAGAAAAAGCAAAAGCTTTCTTAGGCTGGATGAAGTAAGCAAGGTTGTCTTGTCCAGATGAAAAGCCTGAAAGAAAAGCAACACAGAGTTTCAAGGGACTTGTGTACTGTCAAGAATAAAGTTATCTGAAGGTGGGCCTGGATCTCCAGTGTCTAGTCTCAGAGGGAACAGTTTTATGGGCATGTTGCTCCCTCAACTGCAGCCAACAAAAGCAATAAGTCAGTTGATGAGGTGCTGACAGGTGAGGGTGGAGCTCCTTGGGGATATTGTTGCAAGGAGCTAAGGGCTGCCAGAGGATGAAATTCCCAAAAGAAATAGAAGATAGGGATTCTGTGCTTTATAGAAAGCCACCACCATTTTCCCAGATGTGTACATGCTTCTTTGGGAGATTTCATTCTTCAGCGTGTGAAGTTCTGGCACAGATGGGTTATGAGGGAAGACAGAAACCCCATATACATGATGTGGGCACTATCACTGCCTGGAGGTAACTGTTGCTTCTGTTTTAAGAGGCTCTACCTCAAGGGCCTCATAGAGGCAAAATGTGGCAGGAGGGGATTGTGTGAGGTCCTTGGTGAGGAGGCCACCCTCTGCAGGCACGGATGGGCCAGGGTGGGTGTTTCAGTTCTTGTGCTGAGGGAATGGCACTGTGACTGCCCTGAGCAGCTGCGCTGGGGCTGCTGGGGTGAGGTATAAACTCAGCCCTGGTCCTTCACAGGATGATTTCAGCGGATTTTCAACATGTCCCTGAAAGCAGATGCATCCCCTCACACAATGTGGAACGCCAGGCCCTGGCCTCCTGTCTTTCAAAGGCAGCTTGGGGACAGAGCAGCTGGAGCTCCCTGCATGGACATGTGCTGTGATGTCTTCTGGAGTACTGAGCAACAAGCCAAAAACCAGCCTTTATGTTCAGTTGTCTGCTATATGCTGCCATTAATCCACTTCAGTTTATTTGGCAGCAGCGATCAGAATGAATTAATTTGTGATTTTTCAGGCTGTTGAATGTTTTTCCTCAGGCAGCTTTCTGTTGAGTACTGGGCTTTGGGGATTAGCTGCTATTTAAAGCAGCAGTGTGTGAGCTTTCCTGATGGCTTGTGCTCCGTCTGTCCAGCTGAGACAGCAGAAGAAGTGATGCATGTGGGTGCTAGTCAGTGCTCTGCCTTGGCTCCTCCATCCCTAGTGGGATTCATCTTGTTGAGTTTCTAGGATGTAGATTTCAAATCTTCCTGTATGCTGGGGTCTGCTGTGTGGCAGCTAGTGTTAGGCTAGAAACCTGTACAGTCTTGATCTCTCCAGGAAGGGAAGATGCTTGAAAGCCACTTCTTTGGGGCTAAAGCAGCTGTTTTTTGCTGTTTGCTTCTTGATGGAGACAATTCTATCTGCTGCTTCTACTCTCAGAGCTGTCCCAGGGGGCCAGTCCCCAGTGTTGGAAGTAAAGCAGCTAAATAGAAAGAGCAAGCTATGAAAAAGTGGCAGGGGAGTTTGGGAAGTGGTGCAGGGACATGAGGAGCTGGTGTGAGGAAGCAGCTGTTCAGAGCAGAAGCAGGAGCCTGTGTCCATGGACCGGAATGCACTGAGCAGGGGCTGCCCTCTCCCCAGCCGAGCTCCAGTGTGGGCTGGAGGGTCCACAGCAGCAGCACTTGTTGAAGAGGATGTACTATGTTTCCCTGCCTGCCTGAGCATTTAAGCATGCCGTTCATACCTTTCATACCTGGGGTGGCCGTACCTCCTTCTAACAGATTCTTTGACTTGAGTGCACACAGTAAGGGTCACAAGAGCCTGCCAGAAGAGCCTGAGTTCTGGAAATTACTTGCTGAAAGACAGGTGCTTAAAATCTCACATAGAGACAGATCTGCAGCCTGACTTTCAGATGGGTGGAGACATCCGGAAGGCTTTCACAGCAACCATTTGGAAACAAAAGAACAGAGCTACTCAGAAGGCTTGTGTGACTGGCATCAAGCTTTCAGCTTTGTTTTATGTCCAGCTCCAGTTTCCCCCCATTTTGTATCACAAAGTAGCTTTTGCTTTGCTTTGCAGTGGGAATTTAAGCGGGAGCCAGGATGAAAAATAGAGTAGGTGCAGTGGGTCTTCTGGTCTTGATCTTGTGGATGCACTTGCCTGGGATGCTGCAGCACAAGGTCTGCAAGATCCACAGCAGAGGCTGTGTTTGACCACAACTGGCCCAAACTTGCACTGGCCATAACCTGAGCATCAATCCTGTATTCAGAAGCTGTAGCTCTGTTTCCTCCAGCAGCTGTTGGAGCCAAGCCTTGTACCAATTCCTGGACAGACTTATCCTTTGACCTTTCCCACAATCTGTGGTTTAGAAACAGGAATCTGTTTTTTGAAACATTTAGATGAAAATCAATGCTCATCCCACACCTTCCTATTTTCAAACTAGGAATTTTTAACTGGACAGAAGTATGGGTCTGTGACAAAAAAGATAGCAAATAGAACTGTCTTGGTGACTGATTTTGTATTTGCAAGTTACTATAGAAAACTTTTCAATCCAGAAATAATTTAGCTGGCACTTGTTTAAATTGGATTCTCTGAAAATAGCATGAGTTATTTTAGAAATCTTTTCTGCCTTGAGCTTCTTAGTACCTATTAGGAAATTTTAAGTGCGAATTCACTATGCTGAAAGAATAATGGAGAACTCAGAGCAACCAGCTCTGTGTGGGATGCTTAAGGCATTAACATATTTTGAAAAGATTATTTCCAAAATAAGATACTAAGAGTTGGAAGTGATCGTAATGTGAAATTCCTGCTGTTGAAAGATATAGAGGGGGAAATGTACATAGCTGGAGTCATGTATGTGTTCTGGATTAGGATTAGGTGTTTATGTGTGCACTCTTCCAGCCTACTGCTATAGCATTATTAATATCCATTCATACATAGCAGATTTATAAGTTATTCACTCTAAGAGTCAGTTTCTGTGATCTGCAAACTTCACATGCAGATACTAAACTAAGTTCTTACAACTCAAACAAATAATGTAATTTGTTGTTATATAGCTGGTTTTGTTTCTCTTTTCCTACATTGGAGGAAATTTTCCTTTCAGTGGGAAAATTACCACTGCTTTCACAGCAAGGAGAAAACTCCTTTGCCTGTGCCTTTATTTTGGATGGAGGAGTGTGTGCTAGAGAAAGCTACATGATACTGGATGGGGATGCTGAGGGGTGAGCTTCTGTCAGTAATGGCTTTGGCCACTGCTGCCCTCTAGGAGCCCTGTGATTTTGGAAAAGTTAATACTTGCTTCTCTCTGAAAACCTCAGGTAGCTTCAGGATCCCCAGCTGATCTGGTGAGGGAGTCTGGGGAGGAAGGGAGTGGGATAGTTGTATCACAGGCCAGAACATCAGCAATGTGCAGAAGTATTTGTGAAAGTTTCTGGGAGCTATTCTGAAAGTAAGCGACTACTGCCAGGTAGTAGGGATGATAAAACTAGTGCCTGCTTTCTCTTGTAAGTCACAGGACCACCCCTAAAGTTCTCCTTGCAGCATCTAGAATGGACCTTCCTCTATTCATGCAATCATGTCACCATTTATGGACCTTTTCCTGTAATGTGTGCTTAATAAAGTGCTTAATCTCCCCAGAGCCCCAACATGCATGACAAAATGTTTGGCATATACCACAGCAAGAAAAAAGCTGTACACTCTTTCTCCTTGCATGTTCTGCTGGTTGAAGCCATCAGTTTGTGCATAACGCTGCGACTGCTCATTCCTGAAGGACAGAGGCTTCTGTCCACTGCTTGGACTGGTGCAGCTCTTTCTCAGTCCACCTCCTCACAGAATTGCTGTTATTCAGTCAATGAATTCACTGCAAACACACACACAGCGTTTCATAGCTCTGCATGGCTCTTCATCCAAAACCCAAAATCTAAACATGTCTGATCTGCATTTATTCTAAAAAGTGAGTTAATTTCTTTTCCTTGTGCAATGAGCTGATAAGCGTGCTTTTAGAAACAAAGGATAATGTCTGCACTTGACGTTGTCTTCTTACAAAATTAACTCAGTCCTTAAGCTCCTTTGTGTTGTGTTCAGTGCCTTGCAACAGTGCCTCCATGTTTATCAAAGGAAATGTGAGATTTTTGAGAGTGTCTTGAGTAATACTTGAGCCAAACAGCTACTGGTGGGTATTAAAATACTTTACTAGTTAAAAAAGTTAATACAGCAAACATTTTTTAACAAACAAGAGTTCTGGAAAGGCAATAAAATGAATCCAAATAAAATTGAAACCCATTATGGTCGTGTCTCACCTGGCACAAATTAAATCAATCTTAAGAAAATGTTTGAATATATCCCTGTGGAACGTGTCATCAAAATACCTTCTAAATGAAAAGACATTAAACAATAGTTTGGCTAAAAAATGTTTCCCAGTGCCCTTCATGCCCCAATGCCTTGGAGTGTTTAGGGCTCATGCTAGTGCTAAGCAAAGTCTTTAAATTTGTAATAAATAAGTACCTTGGAGAAAACACATGATGAAGAAAAGCCCTGGCTGTCTTTGTGGAGGGGTCCTTCTGTTTTAACACTCCCTGATGACAGGCTGGGGGACTTAGGTCAGATTTCCAAGCACAGCTTCACTTTTACAGCAGTTGTAGACCTATTCTTCCTTTGGACAGGATGCAACCATGGAGCAGAGCTGGAACAGACTCTTTCATGCATTAAACTTTCTCTCAAACAGCTGGAGGTACTTTTAAGTTTTTTCCCAGCAGCTGAGCACAGAGAAACAATGTTAATGCACCTTCTTTTCCTTGCAAGGAGCCACCCTTAGCTTTACAGCAGTGATTGTGACATTGCTGCAGGTGCATGCTGGATGAAGGAATGACGCAGGTTTGTAGCCCTCCACCTGAGTCAAATGCTGGTTGCCCCAGGTTCTCAAGGAATACGCATTGGCCATGATGCAGAAATATAAAATGAGGTGGGGTCTGGCAGTCACTCTTTCCATCACATGATGATGCTAAATTGCTGAGCTGTGTCACTACTCAGGGAATGGCTACAGCCTGGCACAACAGACATGGCAAAGGGCAGGAGCGTGGATCCTCCCTGCAGTGCTGCTGTTCTGTGGTGGTAAGGCCGTGGCCACAGAGCCACTTCCCTCCTTCCTTGCTCTTGCCTTTGGCTACACGAGGTGCAGAACTCGGGGCTGAATCCCTCTCTGCCCTGGAGAAACTGTCTTTTCCAGGAGGTTCTTCTGGCTGGTTTGGCACATTGCAGTCAACTATGACAAGGGTGTGCTAGTGGCACGCACCCAGGAGCCCTTCTCAGACTGACAGCTGGTGGGACAAAACTTGCTGACATGGCCGAGGGTGTGTGCCAACATATCCATTGATAGGTAAATCTGCCTTTGTTTCTGAGAAGAGAAGGGATCCTCCTGTCCATTTCAAGGAGATAGATAACAGTGGGATGTGATGCTGGATTGGATCAAGGCATCAGGGGCATAAAAGAAATTACAATACTAAGGTTGTAATAAATACAGATTAGAAAAGAATTACTGAGGTATGTCACTACTCTATAAAAGGACCTGGAACCCATTTGAGCTGGGTGCAGATAAACTATTTGTACAAAGGTCTTGTCAATAAAGAAGGCAGCCCATACTCAGCATAACAGACCTTAATGCTGGATATTCACCCAGAGTGGTATCCTAGAGTGAGTCTGGGACACAAACAGCAGCATTGGGGTGGCAGTGAAGCAACAGTGTCACCTCTGTGCTTGCTACTGGGATGACTGCAGCAGAAATGCCACATCCAGCCCTGAGCCTGCAGCTCAGAAACATGCTGCTAATTTGGAGGAGGCTCTGAGAGGAGGGAGGAAAACAAGTAGGATACCAGGAAACCTGCTTCTCTAAAGAAACAATTGGGAGTTCAGTTTATTTGACTTATCACCCAGGAGGCCACTGGCTGATTTGATCCAAATCTGTAAGTACCTCCTGTAAACAGAGATGTGATGACAGAGGCCTCTTCAGTAAAGCAGGCAGACAGATAACAAGACCCAGTCGCTGCAGATTAAAACAAAACGAATTCAAAGCTGAAATGAAGGACAGTTTTTCCCATCTGGGGAAGGCTGTCAGGGCAGTGTGGGCTTGCTTTAACCCCCACTGTGGCTCAGTCTTGTTCCCCAGACTGACTTGCATGTGTTGCATCCTTTGAAGTGGAGGCATCACATAGGAATGCAGCAGCAATGCCTCACATCCCTCGCTCATCTCAGGGCTTGCTTTACTGCTCTCCAGGGTGGTCATGAGGCAGGCTGGACCACTGACAGCCTCCATGGTGCTGGTGCTGCAGGAAGCACTGCCCTGACGTGGGTTGTTTGGCCTGGGGTCTGAGGTGAAGGCATTTCCTTCTCTGTTGATAACCCCCAGCCACTTGAATGTTGGAGAGTGGACTGACTGCAGTTTCAGGGATCTCACACCATGCCCCTTTCCTCCTTTATCCCAGCATAATCCTTGCTTCCCCAACTCCTCCTGGGCTCCAAACCTGGCTGATCCAAGTGCAAGGCAAGTCTGTCTTGCTTTGGCTTATGCTACTGAGAGTGCAAGAGGGAGAGGGAAGAATTGGGGGAAAAGGGCCACAACTGGATGCTGGATCACCCTTTTGTCTGTGCTATTTCTGGAATGGAGAGACCATGCGAAAAAGTCCTTAGCCCAGGCAAGGAAGGCCATGGGCAGAAGAAGAATTGGCAAGGCACATGGAATGTGTCAAAGCATGTATGTTTGGGCTGTCTATGTTGACACGACTATAGAAGATGTGTAGAAGACAAACATTATCTTAGGCTGAGATTTGTCTCTCTCCTGCTTGGGACTAGCATATTCCCATTTCACGGCAGACAACTCTCCTTGTTCTAGATTCCATGCTCTGTTATGTGCACCATGAAACAGGAAAACTTTTAGGGGTACATGTCTGTAAGATGATCATGTCTGGATCCGATGTAAAAGTGATCCTGTCAGCTATGCATTTTTGCTCCAAGAGGGAGCTAGATTGAATGAAATCTTTGCTATCAATCTGAGATCAGAGTCTGGGAGTGAAACAGATAGAGCCTGGACCTGAGCTGTTGACAGACTTTGTCTACGGCTATACTGAAGTACTACTTTACTGCTATTCCTGCTATTTGATACACTGATGTTTTAGAAAAGCTTCCACAAAAGTTCAGAGAGAGTTTCCTTGCTAACTGAATGGCCAAATTCTCACTGGTAGCTCGATGGCCAAATTTTCATTGTTATGCCAAGGACTAATTCTAGTGTTCAGGCAGCTGTGCAAAGTTCTGCCCTAGCTATGGAAGTAGCTATGAAAGTTCTCCCGAGACACTGTATGACCTTTTGATTAAAAAGGGAAAGCACAGAGATTTTGTGTGACCTGCTCTGCTCCACTAGGCAGTAACACACTGCATTTGTTAATAGCAAACTCCTGCTCCCTAGCAAAGGATTTTCTGCTCTTCGTGAAATATGCACTGCAACACTGAAGTAGTCTAAAGAGGAAATTTTTTGTTTGCCAGGAAGAAGACTCTAAGACTAATTTGGGTTCAATCTTTCTTCCCTTGGAGGAAGGTGAGAAGTTTACTGTATGGATGACACAGTGTTCTGGTTTGAGAAGCAAAACCAGTGAGATACTTCAAATCAGAAATACAAATTATTAGAAAAAAAGGGAAAATAAAATAAAAAGGAAACAAAATACATACATGCAATAAGGAAAAAGAAAATCACTGACAGAGTCAGAATACAATCTGACACCCTATTGGCAGCAGTCTACTTGCAANTGGAGCATTTCCCAATGGAATGATGGAAGTTTATCAGTGGACTCAATGGCCCATTAGCAGAAGACCTATCCCTGGAGGGAGGGTGGGCTGTGGAGGAGATAAGGAAACTGCTCTTGATGGTTTCTTATCAGCTGGCTTATCAATAGAGGGTAACATCACTACCCCCTATCCCAGTTCCAAGGGATGGTAATAGAATAACACACCCCTGATTTTATTTTACATTGCAGCCCATGACACACAGGTTGCTTTTATATCTTAAATTTTTAGTCTGGTTTTAACACATTCCAAGCAATGATAATGAGAAGTGACTATCTATTACCCAAAGCTGTAATGTTCTTTGAACCAGAGGTCTAATGCTGGTTCTTCCTCTGTCATATATATTTTAGTCTAGAAGCTGCAGACCTGAGGGATGTGCCCTCTGCATGTGCATCTCCAGTGGCCCCGCAGCTGTGAATGCCAAATTTGTGTTTTGGAGGAAAATATGAATTTTTTGGTTGTCCAAGTTTCTCCTGGTTTTTGGTCTGTGGGGAGACTGGTTGCAGCTCCTGGGATTTTCTTTCTCTTTCTTTATTCCTAGTGTTTCCCATGGTGATAACCTTTCTCCACTGTCCTGCTCATGATTGTACTGCTTCACAAGGCAAGGAGAAGACAGCAAGTGCTGGGACACAGTGAGCCTTGGGAGACACTTGCAGCTTCCTTTTGCTGACTCCAGAGGCCTCTCTTGAGTTTGCAATCTAAATGTCTTTGGACTGGATAAAGGCAAATCCTTCCCCGACAAACTCTTTGGAGACTGCATGTGTGCTCAGGGCTTCAATCAGCAGAAAAGCTCTCAGTGGCTCCTTATACTTTGAATAAGGCACAGAAAGTCAGGCCAGTAGTGACAACAAGGAAAACCAGAGAATTAATGCCTAAGAAATACAGGAAGAATAGAAAGAGAGGCAGGATGGCTCTCCGGAGGCCTTTGGTATAAAATTCTGCAAAAAAGGTGAAAAATACTTGCTTTCTGTTGTAAAAAAGCTGATTTTATAATGAGTGAGTAGGAGATTTCAGTTCTGACAGGATCAGCTGGCTTTGGGCTCATAAAATTGTTATGCTTCCAGCTCTTCCACATATACCATCTTTGCTGAAAATAATGTTTGATTGAAATCTGCCATATTTGGATGTTTGCCTGTAATTCCAGATGTTCAATGTCCTGATCAGAGTTGTTATGCAGAAATTTAGAGTTGGAGCTCTGCAGAGGAGCTGGTGTGTTCTACGCAAGTGCTGTATTTGCTACACACTGAAATGGATGTGTTGAACCTTTTGTACACAATGGAGAGGAAGTCACTCAGGATCCCAGCGTTCATTGCACAGTCTTGTCTGTGATGGAACTTGTTCTGTGCAGTGAGCAGGACACAGAATCATAGAATCAGGGAATGGTGCGGGTTGGAAGGGGACCTTAAACATTACTTTGTTCCAAATACCCCACCATGGCCAGGGACACCTTCCACTAGACCACATTTTTCAAAGCCGCATCCAACCTGGCAGTGAACACTTCCAGGGATGGGGCATCCACAGCTTCTCTGGGCAACGTATTGTAGTGCCTTACCACCCGCACGGGGAATAATTTATTTCTAAAATCTAATCTAAATTCTCATCTTTTAATTTTAAACCATTCCCCCTTATCCTATCTCTTCAAGTCCTTATAAAATGTTTCTCTCTATGCATGGACACGATTTCTGTCGAAAAACCTCCATGAGGGGAAACATGGCAGGCCTGTTTGGGGGGAATATGTATGATACTGAATGATGTAAGTGTTTCCATGATTAACAGGATATTGAAAATCTCTACTTTGCATGATAAGCGAGATTGTCTTCCCCTTGAGACGAGGGTCTCCCTCTTGCTGGCAAAGTCTATAAATTAAATGGAGGAAATGCTTCACTGAGACTAGAGAGCACAGCTCCAGTATCCAGTCTTGGACTATGACTAGTGACAAATGCTCCTCTGGACAAGGATAATAAGGGAGAAAATATTTGGACACAATTTGGCAATTCACCCAAAATCCTGTCCTTGATACCTCTGACATCTACGTTTTGTTGAGAAATAACTTTTCCCCATTTTGTGTTCAGGCTGCTGCAGAGTTCAGTGATGGCTCTTGTTCTGTGGTGTGGGAGTAGTGATTTCTGCCACGCCAGAGCTGCCCTCACACCCCCAGCTGTCCCTCCTCAGTGGAAGTCTGTGCCACTTGTTGTCACACGTGTCCCTTCCCTGGCTCTGCTGCCTGCCTCTGGCCATTCTGCCCCACGTGGCCACCCATGCAGCACCAAGCAGCAGGTGTGAGCACCAACACTTCCCTCTCTTTCCCAATCTTAATCACGGATCCCCAGGGCACATCACCTCAAGCATCTTCTTCTTCCAGTCATGGTCATCTCTTCTGACCTTTGGGAAACGAGCTTGCAAAATGTCTCTTATCTCCAGCTGTGAGCTGGAGAGAGGGTAAATTTTAATTACTGTCTGAAACCAAGGGGTTGAAAACCTCTCCCTGCAGCCCCTAAGCACTGTGCATTCTGTTCTGTAAATCAGGTGTTTTATTAGATCCACTGTAGCAGAAAATGAAATGTAAAACTGAGTGTAGACTTATTTTAGACACAGTAGTAGCAGAATTAAGAAGGGAAATATCTTTGACTTACTGGGGGAAGTCATTTAGGAAGAAATTGGAATGGTTAATTAGAGAAAATTATCTCTATCTAATTCTCAAAGGCTAATTTAAATGCTCCAGTCTTTTTCATGTAAGGAAAAATCTATTTTAATAGCTTAGATTATTATCAAGGAATGTAACTAGTGGTAGCAAAAGATTTTAATAAATTTTCCATGAAAAATATTGTTAACATGGAATCTGAATATTATGACAGAGATGTAAAAATCATAGTGGGCCTGTTTCTTTTAAAATTATTTTTTATTTTGAGGGTGGAACATTAGGGGCAGGGAAAAGACAGGGAAGGGGATTTATGAAACTTTCCAAATTTTCATGTACACCATAAGTGCTATAAACTTTGAGATGAAAGGCTGTATCTGCATGATATCTAAATCTTAAATTAAATAATAACAAAAAACCAAAAAAAACCAAAAAACATTTAACGTCTTGACAAAATCCCAGGATTTATAAGAATGTCAGTAAAAATACTTATTTTAAACAGGAGGTATGATATAGCAAGCTCCCGAAACATGTTTTGTTTGGTTTCAACTTAAGAAAGTCTCATGTTAATTAACTTCTCTTCTTCAATTTAATCTTTTACTCAGTATTTCAGTTGTTAAAGTAAGAGATGGGCGTAATATTTGACAACTTTCCGAAAGCAGAATTCTGTTTTTCACCTGCTAAAGACCTGAGGTTTTGCAGATTGTGCTGTGTGTGAGGGGTTGTTGATGATCATTTTGCAGCTGTAGAGCAGCTGCAAAGACCAAAGTGAAAACCGCCCTTGTTGCATTACCAGTATGTTCCAGTCTCCTTTGCCTTGGCTGGGATTGTCTGTTGCCCCACCTCTAATGCAGTCATTCTCTTCAGGCTGAGGACACTTCTCCCCCCAGACACCTGGTACCTGAGCCCTTGCTAAAGCTCTGCTTGCTCCAAGAGAAGCCTTGGCTGCATATTACCTATTTTCCACTAAGAAGAGGACAGCAATCCTTTTCAGTCTGACTACTTTCCTGTGCTGCTCAGGCTGTCCCAGCTGATGGAAAAGGACATAGTGCATTAGAGAAAAATGATTAAACAGGGCTTGGAGATGGTCTGTGACTGCCACTATCCCTGTGAATATGCTGCACCAGAATTTGTTGCTGTTGGCACTTTATCTTTTCTGGAACAATAGAAAGCATTTGGACAGTAGATTCAGTTCTTACTTTCATTTACCTTCGTTCTCACAAGAACTAAAAGCAAACCAGTTAACAGCTCCTCTGCCAGAATACCCTTTTTCTTTCCAAAAATCAGTAAAAACCTGTTGAACAGTTACATGTTTAGCATGAGTCCAGGCACGAATCTGTGTATGGTCATCAGGCATGGGGGAGAGTTTGTACGGGAGAATCCAGGAAATTGTGTTAGGGAGTCATCAATACAGACCACTCAGAAATAGCCTTTCATTTTCTCCTGAGTGGTGGGAGACCCATTAAGCTACCTTTGGGAAGGATGAATAACATTTAGTCACTGGATAGATAACTCATGTCTCATGACAGTCACTACAATTACCTAACGAGAAGTCGTAGGCTATTTTTTTCCTTTGGGAAAGACATTTTCTATGTAGTTATGCATCTTCTGCACCAGGGATAATCTAGTGTAAATTCTGCTTCATCTAGTGTAAATTCTGCTTTTCACTGAAATTTTTGCAAAGGAGTGGGACAGATTCTTCCATGTTTGTCTAAAATAAATATGCAGTAATTTATATTTTCAGTATAATAATTCCATTCTGCCAATGGTACTATAATAAACTTGCCTTTATTTGATTTGTTTGTTTGTTTTTGAGTTTTTTGGTTTTGTTTTTTGTTTGCTTTTTTTTTTTTATAATCCAGTTCTGACAATATTGTGTCTTGAAAACCATTGGAAGTATAGACTGCTTTCCATAAAAGTGGTCAGTAGTCCACATCTTACGTAAATGTGATGTATTGTGGGCTTTGATTCCAGAATACTGACTCATGAAGTTATCTTTCTACCTACAAGTCTTAATGTTAGGTAATCTAGTGACAGTGAAATTCCATGATGACTCCTTTGTACCAAAGCTGGTGAGAATGGAATGTACTGTTCTGATGACTTCTTTCCCAACTGTTTATTAGCATCCAGCCCACAACTTTTGTAATCAGGATCAGAAACAGTATTCTTCTTAAATTACAAATAGGAGTTAGAACAAAGCAATCAGCACGTTCAGTCCTATGCTTTCAGGCAGAGATTATCCTTCAGCTTCATTGAAGGCTGGAAAAAAACAACCTCCAAGCAGCTTGCTTGGTCATAACCCAATGCCCAAGACTTTTGTGTCTTTCCAAGGAGCAGTGGATGCTGGCTAGAGGGTTTTAGCAGGGTACACTCCTGGAGTTTTCTAGTATCACAGACACTGTTTTTACAAGTGCAGTTAAATACTTTTGGAAGGGATTATGTAATAGCACATGGGACACGTGGAAAATAAAGCCAGATTCTGATCTCATTTGGATTAACTTTAATGTAGAGCAAATGCAAGAATTTAAGCAAAGACAGTTCATATTCAGCTACTGTACAATCTAAATCTCAGTTTGCTCCAAGCTGCCACATGCCTCAGTCCATCCTCTCAGCCTTCTTCCCAGTACTCAGGCAGCTGCTAACCGGATGCTGTTGTGCTGTCACATGAGGGTGGATGTTGTGTGAAGGATCATATTTCTTGGCATTTAGTTTGCTCTCTGGCTTTGCAGAGCTTTGAATCCACTGCCCAGATGCCTGCAGCAGACACCGACTCCTGCCAGCTGTCACCATCAGAGGGCATGGCTGCAATATGGCTGTACTCAAAATGATGGTTTCATATACCTTCTATGTGCATCTGTGATGCCCTGAACATGATGTTACAAATAGTGTTGGGGAAAGGGAACCTGCAGGGGTTTGATGCAGCTGAAAAAGCAGAAGACAGAAAAGTCTTAAGTGTCATGGCAGAGAAGAGATGAGTAGACTGGGTATGAAATGTAGGGAGAGAATACCAGATCTGCAAAAGGCTAGTGAAGGAAAGAGGCAGACAACAGTTAAAGTGGCTTGAATCAGTGTGGAGAGCTTTCACTGAACAGGCCAAAGGGAGAAAGGGAAGTCTCTCCTTCTATTTTTAGTCAGGCAGCTGAATTACTCCACTTCCCTGCCCGCGGGGGTCAGGCAGTAATGGAAACCACCCTCTGAGCAGCCACTGAGCAGGAGTAGGGCTGTGCTTTGCCTGCTGGTAGGGCTCATCTCCGGGCGCTGTGTGATGGCACATACTGCAGCACAGATCTCCCCTGGGCTGGAGTTCAGCAAAATGCAAATGCTAAGGGATTTGTCTGTGTTTGGGCACCTGCTGGCCATCCCAGGGGACTGTGGCATCGAGGACTGCAAGTGTCCCTTCCCTCTTGATTTCTAGGAGACCACAGCTACGCCTGAGCAGCAGTGTGTTCCAGCCCACGAGCGAGCTCCCCATTAGCCTCGTGCAGCACAGCCAGTCCATTTCTGCACTCAGTGCCTGTGAGCTTGGGTGCCACATCATTTGGGGTATATTTGGTAAATCCTCCACTATCTAGAGAGATTATCTTCCTGATTTATCATCAAGCACCTTGTTCTTTCCCAGAGGGCAATTCAGTGCAGCTAAATTAGGTTCCTGCCTCGCTTTGTGCTTTGAAAGAGCCTTTTTCTCTGTCTAATGACTGCAAAGTACATACTTCCAGCTCACATGCTTAAGTTAGGTTATGCTGTGTATGTACTACTGATTATTTCTGGCCTTGTGAGGTGGCATCATCTCAGAAATACAGATCAAGGATGTGCCTGGCTGAGCAAATAGGATGGGAGATGATGTATAAGGCTGAGGGTGACAAAAGAAGAGAGATCAGAGCAGTCCTGACATCAGTGTTAATAACACTTACAAAGGCTTGGGTTTCCTTCTCTGCAGGGAATTCTTGGTGTTTTATTCTCAGGAGCCATTTTCGTTGATGGTGGTCTGTGGGGAAGTATAAAAAAATCAGTTCATTGTACAGATATTTTGGTTATTAGGCTTTTTTTTTACTTTAATTTTTTTCTTTCATCAAAACCCTGAAGCTGGTGTTTGAGGAAGAAATGGATGAACTGACATCACAATTTTTGTCCTTTAAAGGTCTGTGGAGAGAAGAGGAGGTGAAAGGTAATAGGTAATTCACCACTGCCAGGATCATATCTTTTATACAGAACATGGCCATCAGGTTTCATTTTTGGTTTTGCACTCTTGAGTAGTTATCCACAAAGGGTGGGCACAAGAGGGCCAGAAAGGATGGGGGTTTCATGTCTCTTTATTGAGATAATCCTTTGCAGTTCAACTTGTGGCCTGTGAAAAGCCTGGTTTTGCTGTGCCTGTGTGGTTTGTGAACCATGGGTTGTTGCACTGTTGCTTGTGGTGCCCTAGGAAGGGGCACAGCTGATTCATCCTCTTCAGATTAAGAGTGGTACGAATGTGACCACAACCTAAAGAGGCAGAATCTATTAAGAATGGGCCCTATCAGCATCACAAGGCAACTGTGGTGACAAAGTAAGCCATCTCATCCAGCTGTATCTGGTGTCCTTGCTTAGTTTACATTTATGGGTATGTTTGTCTTATGGTGAGAACAAATGCTCTGTCCAGAACCTGCCTGGAGGGAAGAAGGATGAGCTGGTGCTGAGTTACAGCAGAGCAGGACAATCCCCTCCTTTGCCTGGCTGCTGATGCTGGGCCTGATGCACCCCAGGACAGGGTTGGCCCTCCTGGCTGCCAGGGCGCTGCTGGCTCATGGTCAACTTGTCACTGACCAAGACCCCTAGGTACCTTTCCGTGACACTGCACTCCTGTCTCTTGTTCCCTAATCTGTCCATACATCCAGAGTTGCCTTGTCTCTTGTGCAGAATCAACATCTTCCCTCGTTAAATGTCACAAAGTTGGTGATTGCCTAGCCCTGTAATTTGTTAGGTCTCCCTGCAGAGCTTCTCTGCCTTTGAGGGAGTCAAGACCTCCTCCCAATATCTCCCTTGGCTTTGGAATAACTGTTGAGCTGAATTTGGGCAATTTATTGCAGTTTCTGCTCTGTGTCTTTCAGCTGGTGAATGCACTGCCAGAGGCTGAGGCAGGCCTGAGTGCAGCAGGTAGCTGTCTCCTGTTGAACCCAGAGCTGCTCTCTGCCTACTGGCCCTGAGGATGGAGGATATCACCCCACACACCCTGCTGAGCTTGGTTGCAATGTGATCTTGCTGTAGCAGCCATATTTTTTGTGGCTGAGAGACACAATCAGCTCAGGAGCAGCTAGCATCTCCCTAGTACCCTGACCTGGTACTCCCTTCTGTCTGCACCAGACGAACCAGCCTGCACCTCTGGGTCACCAGAGGGAGCCTAGTGATGCTCTGGCTAGCAGTTAAGAGAAGCTGGGCAAATGACCTTCTGCTGTATCCCACTTTGGCTCTAAGGTCAGGGCTCTGTGTGCCAATGCAGTCCCTAGGTGGGACTGATGTCATTCCTCTACAAGGGCAAGTTGCTGCCAAAGGAGAAACACAGGAACTCCACTCCCAGGTGAAGGAAATCATATAAAAAGCAGAGGAAAACAAATGTGCAACTATCAGTCACTCAACATCTCTGTCCTGATTTAGAAAAATGCATTAAATGAGAGGTCACACCACCTTAGTCCCCACCTATCCTCTGGCTCATCCTGGGAACTCCAAGGTTCACTTTTCCTGGAAGGGAGTCAGGAAATTAATTTTTACTGGGAATGCCAGTAACAGTACCTGCTGAGAACAGGCAGCATTCCTCTCACTGGAAGGCTGGAGATGGGCTTATCTGCTTTCATGGAAGAGCTGTAGGTCGCCCCAGTAATAATGAATGATTATCAAGGCGGTTTTGGAGCTGGCTAGTAGGATTATTTTAATATTGCTGGGATTT
>VZTB01012939.1:0-12900 GCA_013397245.1 Thryothorus ludovicianus | reverse complement strand
AGCGCGGAGAGAGACGCAAGGGTCGGGAAGGGGGTGGCGGGGGTTTGAACACCCCCGCGGATTCCGAGGGCTGCTGATTGTCTTCGTGTTCCTGCCTTCTCTCCCTCTCTTAATTTTATTTATTTATTTCTTAGCTCTTGTGCTCACCAGGAGGGTGGCGGGCCGCCGTGCATCTCTGTGACCGCGTTGCGGTGTGTCGGCGGCTGCGATGCAGCGGACCGAGCCCCCCACGCCGGGCTGCCCTGCGCAGATCCCCCGTGCCCGCGGGGGCGGCGGTCCCCAGCAGCCCTCTTTGTTTCGTGCACCGCAGGTGAACCCCCGTGAGATTGCACCCCGTGGGCGGGGGACAAAGAGACACGGTGGCACCCTCGGGACGCCCCGTCCGGGAGCGCCTGCAGCGCCGGGGGTGGAAGCCGGTTTGGGGGGGTGCCGCCCGTTGTCCCGGTAGAGGGTGGCCCGGCGACTCCTCGGGGAGCGCCTGCAGTAGTCTTCTGAAGGAGAGGTTGGAACCTTAGCCTCGGAGCGAGAAGTCCGGCAAGGGGTTCTTGAGGAAGGCTCTTTCTCGCCAGTCCCTTTTTCTTCCGGGAAGCTGTAGCCTTTCAGCTCCCCCATTTTCCCTATCTGCCGTGCGCACGCCAGTCTTGCTGGGTATTTTTGTATTTTTAGCCGGCGCCGCTGATTAGCATTCAGGGGAGCAAGCGAGAGAGAGAAAGCAGTTTTCCAAATCATTTTCTCTTCCAGCAGCACAAGTGCACCTGTTGGTGGCAGGAGGGGTGTGTGCGGCGTTATCCGGTGTTTAGCTTTCTGCAGAGATGCGACCTTGTTCCCCCTGTCCCGTCGGGGTAGGCCCTGTTGGCACCTCCCTGAGGAAAACCAGCATCCAGCTGTCGTCTCGGGCAGATGGACACAGGTCTCCTTTGCAGCAGCTGCTCCTCCCCGAGAGAGGTTTTTGGGCCCTGCGCGGGGCCATGGTCCTCCCAGGGACAGCTGGAGGGAGACCATCCTGCCTGGCACCCAGCTCTGTAAGGGTTGCACCATCCGGAAGTGTCATTGGCTTAGTATCAAAAAGTATCAAAGGGATGTGCCTTCCTGTTCCGTAGGACCACACACACCAGGGAATTTTGCTCTCTACCTCCTGTTCATAAAGGACCCATGGAGCCCTGAGTGTGCGAGAAAGCACAAAAGTCCTGACCAGCCTTCTTGGGTCCCTCGAGAAAGGAGTATCTGAGTATGCCATTCCCAGTCATCCTCAACTCTTTCTCTTCCAAGGCTGTCCCTTATCCTGAGGACTGAGTGTGTTGGCCTGCTCATCTGTGGCCATGTGAAGATTTTGCTATAGGATCTGTGACTTCACCTCTGCTAGTGGTGAGTGCCTGGTCTGCTGGGGAAGATCTTCAGGTGTCTGGAAAAGAACTCACCCCATCACTCAAAAACTAAATGCATAGAGGACATGCAGGATTTTATAAAATATAGCATGCACCTGCTGAGCATCAAAATATTGCTTCAGAAAGCACATTGAGAGTTTTCTCAATCCAGCTGTTAATCCAGAGGACCCTGGTAGACACACTCTTTGTGGAGGTTGAGGAGATATAGTCAGTGGGAAGTAAACACTTAATGAACTTATAATATGTAGAATAGGCAAAATGCCTTAGTCACAGATGCACAACATAAACTTACATGTGAGAGAAATGTGTGATTTGTATAACTTGATTGTCAAGACTTTAAAAAAATGAACTATTTATTGTGAATGGTGAGAACCTTAATTTAACACTAAATAAATACAAAGTTCTAGGCTTTTATGCATCAATTTATTAATCAGCCTTTAATTTGCAGTGGTTAGACTAGAAAAAATGAACCTCCCATTGGCAGCAAATTGTTCCTTTTTTGTACAAAGTGTTTCCTGATGTTTCTTTCCGTCCTGTTTTGGCAACTGCCAGAAGTGGTCAGCAGGGCTTCTCCAGCATGGTTCTTTGGGTGTTCCTACAGCTATCTCAGGTGTTCAGTCTTCCTTATCTTGAATGTCATCTTCCAAAGAAAGGACCTTTTCCTCTCTGCATTTGTGATAGAGACTGATCTTTGATTGCACCCCACAAAGCTGTGTGTTGTGAGAGGCCAGGCTAACACACAAAGTTAATCATGTAATTAATAATTCTGCTGTACCTTTTCATTCCTCCTGTGGAGCTGCTTGCATACTGTTAATCTTTTCCAGATCTTACCTGCTTCTCCCCCAAAACACCTTCCAAGCACCACGTTCAATATGCAAAACCAGAAGTTTCACTGCCAGCTTGTTTCACCATATTATTTATTATTCATAAACTTCCTGTGTTTTGCTGCCACTCCAAATTAGCCCAGTTTTTCACCAGGTTATTTACAGCTTTGCACTATGACATATTTTCAGTAACAAGATACTTTTTAAACACACACATACATATACACACAGAGTATGGTCATTAGCATATCCTGCACATTGAAGGTCAGCTTCTTTGGATAACAGGTATAAAAACACTGTAATGGTGTTGTTACATAATAATATACATAACACTCTAAACATCTATATACCTATAAAACATCTATATACCTATACTGATAATTTGTTGATGACTGAATTGCATTACTGTAAAAAAAAAGGGGCTGACCTATGGTCAGCAAATAAAGGTCACTGAAGAGTTCTCTGGACCCCAAAGGATAATGCTGATCACTTCCGTCCTGGCTAGTGGCCCATTTGCATGTTCATAGCTGATCTATGTGTGTCTAATTCCTCATCCAGGTCTGCCTGCTGAAAAAGAAGAGTATCTATGTGCAGCAAAAGATAGGAGAACTGTAAGCCACTTGGCCACATCAGTCTGTAATCTAAATTAGTTGCTGCAGGTAGTTTGGAGTCCCTGGCAGCTGTTTTATTGCTAAGCTTTATTAGTCATGTTTTCCTTTCCCAAAATTTATAAGTTGTTTTCAAGAGTTATTCTGGTGGGCTTTGGAGCAAGTGTATCAGGTTTTGTAGGACAACACCAGCCTGGAACATATGTTCCCAGGAGTCTCTTCAGAATCGTAGTCTGGGCTTTCTGTATGTTTCAGTGGTAGTCATTTGTGATCAGTTCCTGTCTCCAAGGAGGGGTTGGAGATCTTTTGTTCAAAGTTTTGTTTGGCGCGCAGGGGAGCTGAGGGCGCTCTGCTTGCTGGGTTGGGTGCCTTGTTGGCAGTAAGCTTTGCCTTGACCGACAGTGCAGGCTTGCCTTGCTTACTGTTCATGGAGCTGGATGTTTTCAGCAACGTGAAGATCAGCCTCTCAACTTTTTGTGGTGGTGACTCAGTGGCACAAAGGACAACAGAGCTATTAATTATTTGCACTCTAGGCTTGACGCTAAAATGCATGCTTATAAAATAGATGGGGATCTTCAGCTTATGCCACCAAAGTGCAAAGTGTTGCATTATTTTATTGTCTGCCTCTTCTCCCACACTGTGTTTATGGCAAGATATATGTGTTGTTATTTCGGTGCCACTTTGATAAATGGTTGTCATAGCTTTGACTGTTCAGTCATGATGGCTGTGTAACCTACCATAACTTATTCTGTTTCCTACTACTTCTTTTCTTTTTTTTTCCCCGTTTCCATAGGGGACATTATGGACTGTAAAATCTCCTTGCAAAAATTGCTATACATACAGTTACTAAGAATACATTAGAAATTAGAAATTTAAAATTCTGAAGGTGAAACCCTTCTTATTTCTGGTTCTTCTTTCCCATTTACATGGTCCACAAGCATATTTCTGTGTGCTTGAGGCCTTCTGTTCTCTAATTTTCACAGTATTTTCTGGGAAAGACTCATCTCTGCAGGGAATTTATGGAGAACAGATGCTGGAAAAGGACCTACATAAGGCTACAAATCTGGACCTAACTGGTCACTGGGCACTGATGAAAAAACATCTGCAAATACCACTTCAGTGGTAAGATTTCAAACAGGAAGCAGAAAGGCTGGGAAGAAATTATAATGATTTAAAATAAAGAAAGCAAAGAATGAAGAAACCGAACATGTAAGTCTTTCCTGGAAGCTGTTAGTGAGGAGTTTTTGGAATAAGGGAAGAAATGTTTGAGAAGTTAGGGTTATAATAACAACAAAGTGGTTTGCCCTCTAAGATCATGGTGAAATTTAAATTGGGGAGACCATAAGAGGTGTCTAGTCAGGCCTTCTCAAAGCACGCACGTCTCTGAGGTTGGACTGGGTTGCCTGGGGCTCTTTGATACTATTTGATGCATTACTTGAACAAGGGCTTCCTTACTTATATAACAAAATTGTTAAATTATAGCAAATTTTCAGAAATAATAGTTTCCTAACTGCTGTACTAATGGTGGGACCTAGGTGGTATTTTATTCTGTAGGTTCTAGGAAGCCGTTAAGTTGATCATAAAAGATTGCTGAACACTTTGCCAGCCAAAAGGTGTCTGAAAATCCTTCTCTTTGGGCTCTCAGATTATTTTGAGGTGTGTTTCTGTTTAGTCTTTCGATTAAGTCTGCATATTTGATATATTCCAATATCTTTGAAATCTGTGCTGTACAAAGACTTAAGACTGACATATATCTTGACTTCTAGTTAGGCCTTCAGCATAGGATCTGAGCAGCAATCATACATCTGTGCTTTGACTTCTGCTGGACAGTGAGTGTGCTAATAAAGACATTAAAAAGTTTGAAAGGTCTGTATGGTTCTGTGGCTTAACCCCAGCCAGCAACCAAGCACCATGCAGTCACTGTCTCACTCTGCCACCATTGGGACTGGAGAGGACTGGAAAGGCAAAAGGCAGAAAACTTGTGGGTTGATATAAAAATGGTTTAATGGGGGAGGGAAAAGCTGCATACACAAGGAAAGAAAAGTAAGGGATTAATTAATCACTTCCCATGGGCAGGCAGGTGTTCAGCCATCTCTAGGACAGCAGGGCCCCATCACACTTGATGGTGACTTAGGAAGACAAACACCATCACTCCAAATATGTCCCATTCTTCCTCCTTCTCCTCCCCCATTTTAAACACTGAGCATGATGTAAAACGTTCTGAAACACCCCTTTGGTCAGTTTGGGTGATCTACCCTGGCTGTGTCTCCTCCCAGTCTCCCAGGCACCCCCACTCTCCTCTCCAGCTTGGCAGTATGAAAAGCAGAAAAAGGGCTTTGGCTCTGTGTAAGCCCGGCTTAACAATAACAAAAATACGTATATATTATCAACCCTGTGTTCAGGACAAATCTGAAACACAGCCCCATTCTTGACGCTGTAATGAAAATTAACCCTATCCAAGCCAAAATCAGGACAGAAGGGTATGTTCCTGGTTTAGAGGAAGGGGAGCTAGCTTCCTAATTTGAGAGACAAGGGTTACTTAGCTCTGTGTCCTGTAATTTGACTCTGCTCTCTCACCTGTTGGGACAAGGAACCTGTTTGCATCTGAGGGGAGGAAGGATTGTATGTGCATGAGGTGAGTTGAGATGGATTAGATGCTGTTCACTTATTCAAGAAGGTTAGTCTCACCTGGCCAGATCCAAAATTTAGGTACTGGGCTTGACACAGGGATCTTGAGAACTCTCTGATGATGCTACTTGGTCTTAGAGGAGACTCTCCTCAGAAGATGCTGTACTTCTGGATTTCTGTGCACCTAAATTGCACTTCATTCAATGACTGTTTAATATCAGGGGTATAACTTGCTCTTGAAGAGGGGTCTAGAAGGCAGCTCCTAGTGAGTGCTCTACTAAACTTTGTTGCCTATTGAGGTGCTTCTTTTATAGCCTAAACAAATTTGAATTTTCCACAGAAGGAAATTTCAAGGAAGGAGTGGAGGAGGAGGGAAGGTCCCTACTCCAGTGGGAGTTGTGATACTGGGAAAATGTACATTAGGACCTTCTTCAGTCAGAATAATAGGGAAATCATTCTCTTCCCTGGGGCTGCCTTGTAAGCAAAAGTTATGTTCTAGGAAGATGTAGCTCACTTGCATCATGATTTCTTCCTTTAGCTGTCTGTTGGGACAAGGAATATGGCTGATTCTTGAGTGCAAAGAGCATGGTGAGTCTGTTTTCATGTAGATCTACACAGATCTATAGCCTAGGATGTACCTCCCTGCTGCTTGAAGGCTCAGTGTGGCTGTTGCCTGTTGCCTGAATGATGCCTACAGGTCCTTGCTTTTGTGGTTGAGCTGTGGTTTCTACTGTGGCTTGGTAAGAAAACTGCTGTCCTAGCTGCCTAGCTTGTTTCTCCCAGAGATCTCAGCCCTTATTTCAGCTGCTTGCCTGGTCTTTCCCTAGCTTGCAATTGCAAGAGATCCCCATCGAAGTGTGTCCTTTCCCGTGCCAGGTGGGAGCACTTGCAGGTGCGGGTTGGTGAGCAGCGGGCAGTGAAGCCAGTACAACTGAAGGAGCAGCAGTCGGTGAGCAGCAGACTCACTGTCCTTTTTGCCCACAGCAGCAGCTGCTGCAAGGAATTGAGTCTCCATGGACACACGGTAGTACTGGACTTTTCTGGATTCCCTGGGATATGGTTAGACTGCTTTGGTAGGGGGAAACTTTTGTCAGGGGACATAAACACACTGTACTGAAGTCTGCAGCACCACTGGAAATATTTTAAGGTTAAAAAAGGTTGGAAATGTTAGCAAATGCTGGGTCACAAGGGACTTCATAAGACAACCTATAAGGCTGCTGGTCTTGCACACATCATGTCCCTGTCATGGCATCCATTAACAACTTCCACTTTTCTCTAGAATTCTTTGCCTGCGTGTTGGAAGATTGTACTGAGCCTGACAGCTCTGGTGATTAGAAACTGCCTGTCTCAGTGCTAAGTGTATTTTATGGTCAGCTTGCGCACATTTGTTCTGTGCCAACATTGTCCTTTAACTTAAATGGCTCTTCTCCTTCTCTGATGTTTACTCTCTGGATGTATTTATAGACAGCAAACATACTCCCTCTGAGATTTCATTTTGCTAAACAGGCCAGATAGTTTTTTCTTATTCTTTTTTCTTTTTCTTTTTTTCCCCTTTGTATTAAAAACTCTTTATACTCTGCAGTTTGACTTCATCCTTAAGCATATAACCAGGACATTATGCTATATCTTCTATGGTCTTACCAAGGCCTTGAAAGATGGTATTACAGCTTGCTCATCTCTAGCAGAATGTCCTTGCCCAATTATCCTAGAATTTTGACTGCTTTTTACCCAAATCCTGCCCATATGAGGCTATACTTGTACTCAGTGTGCCTCATTCTTTGTCCTCCCCCCAGCGATGGGGCTGCCAGTTGAGGGCACTGATGACCTTTCCCTTTATTTGACTTTTTGCCCCCAAAATGCTGTAATTACCTTAGGGTATTTCAAGTTTTTCCTTTCTGGTATTTCTAACTCTCTCAGTTGAAAACATTGTTGTGCCTCCTGCTATTCAAAGAACCTTATTTTTTTTCCTCGGATGAGTTTTTTTCCCCAGAGTCCTTTGTTATGTAAATCTGCCCCTCTGGTTAAGGAGATTGGTTTCCAGTTCTCTCTGTTTTAATTTTTTGTCTATTCTGTATTGTTTATTCCCTCATAGAGCCTCTCTTTGTCATTCTTTCTCATGTTAAGCTTGCTGCTCCTTTCTTCTTGACCATCACAACTCCTTCTGCTTAATTCTCCTTTCCATTTTCTGGGTGCAGGCAGTACCTCACCTCTGTTGGGAGTACCACAGTCTTCTAAAGGAAGTCTTTCTTTGCTGTGTATTTTCTGCTCTGTTCATTGACCACAGCTAAAGATCTAAGCTTCTCTTATGTCTTCAGCCATCTTCTCCTTTTCTTTCTTTTCCTCTGTCATGGCTGCATCATCCTGTTAGAATCTGATGTGCATTTGTGAGTGATTCTGTTACTCAGGAATGCTGTAAAAGGTGCATGGTGTGCCTAATCTTCTCATCTACTGTTTGTAGTAGATAAACATGTAGACATGTGATGTCAACAAATTTCTAAGGTCTTCCTATCCCTGCCATGATTTCAGATTTTGCTTCTTGCCTTCATTTTCAAAAGCATGAAAGAACCTACCACTGCCCTTAGAACGTAATTTCTGTTGCTGGATTCCTTCATTCCTGCCTATTGACTCTCTAAATTCCTCACTCAGTTGTCAAGGTAATTTTTTCTTCAGTTGCTATGTCAGAGAATTACAGTTCTTTCCCTAGATCATCTGATCCTACTGTCTTCATTGTAGGTCTATGTTGTCCTTTCCATCGTTTGATTGCAGTGGTCTTCTCTGATGACAACCTTGGACAACGTTGCAGGTTTCAAAGCTGAAGTGCTTCACAGCTATTTTTTTTTTCCTTGGCTAGGAAAAGCCTAGCTGAAGCTAGGAGCTGACAGCTAGGGAAAACTGATTGATATTAATCCATCATGTACTCCAGCTTTGCTTTGGAGGAGAACGAATGGTTGTAGGTGCATGAAACCCATTTCCTATAGGAGTCACGGTGATTAAACACTTAAATACAGGAGATGTTGGTACTACATTGCCATAGGCCTCTGTAAGGGGGTCTGAAGTATCTTCTGGCCTTTACCATCTTCCTGGGAACATGTTGAACTAATTTGTCTTGAGCAAGTTCTCAAGGCCCAGCAAGATCGGATGAAAATCCTGCAAGGACTCAACAATCTCCAGCTCTTTCCTGAGGATATGGTCTGATTCTCCTTTCACCTCACAAAGAGTCTTGCGAAATCAGAAGCCTGCGCTGTATCCCACCATTACCATTTTGTAAAACAATTCATCTGGTGATGGTTTTGATTGTTACTTTTTCCTTTCTCTGAAGCTCATCCCAACAACTCTAAGCCTGCTTCCTTGGCAGTCCCAGTCCAGGTGGCTGTGCCCAAATACAGTTTTTCTGATGCAGGATGTCAGGCAGTGGTTTTGTGAGACATTTGGACCTGACCATCAGGTCATCAGTTGCATCTCCTTTGGTGACCTAGAGCAGGAACAAGCTGCTAATGGAGACAAGATAGTGTTTCTCAGCCTCTTTGTCCACATGATCCAGCAGTGACATTTTGTGTTAGCCTGTGGGGACTGCAGATCCCAAAGTGCCTGTCTGTGGAGAGGGTTTGTGCCTGTGGGCACAGCTGGGTGGTCAGGCTCTCCATGGGGTAGGGCTGGAAACAGGAAGGTAGTGGATTTCTTTCAGTGAGTGAGTGTGGGGGGAGAAGTGAATCCAGCCCCTTGCAGATACTGTCAGAAGGATGGTGTGAGCAGTTGCTGCTCTTCAACAGTTGGCACTCTCTGCTTTTGCTTTCGAGCATATCTATTATGTTTTTCTTTAAAACTGCATCGTAGTGTTCCCTATTATGTGAGCTGTTTGTAGTTATTAAACACACTTGTTTTGAGATAACTCTCTGCAATATGTTACATACATAATTAGGTATAATTAACTTCAATTAACCATATTAAGCTTTGCAACACTTCTGCCATATTTTGAAGCTGGCTTATGACTAAGAAATACACATTTGCAGGTTCAGGTTATACAAACTCATCCATATTCCAGGTGTTCACTTTTTCCTTTCAGTACTACGCCTTTGAAACCAATAATTTGTTGTTCAGTTTTCTGCATAATTAACTTGCAGCTTGTAGGACTCTGAGTGCAGGATCCTCATAGCGCATCATTGGTGCTTTTTACATGATACTTCTGGGAGCTGCTGATCATGACAGCATCTCAGTGCCTGTTTTACAACTCCTTACCTTGCCAAAGCTGCTTAGATGAGTATGTGCTATGTTTGACAAAGGCCCAAGTGTCACACATGGTGAATAAGCCTTCACCTTTCTGATTTAACCACTGAGCCAAAATTTTGGCTTTTATTCTTTTTGAAGTCTGCCTCTACCTATATTTTCTTTTTAGTACTGATTTTATTGCTTTTGTTGCTCTTGCTGGAAAGTGCTCTGAAGTGTCATGCATTAAGAAGTTATAAAGAACAGTTGATTGATAGAAAGGTAAATGCAGTTTGGCAATAAGAGCAAGAGGCAGTTTATGTGTGAGGAGCATATTGTGGTGCCTTGTGGCACTCTCTGGTGCCCAGCACAATGCTCCCCCAATGAAATAAAATTGTCATCTTCCTTTGCAGCTCAGCCCATCATTTGATGATGGCTCTTGATGCCCTAGATGCTGGCCGACACATTTCCTAGCGTTTTGCCTCCTAAAGAACAGCTGGAAAGAGTGAGACTGCTTGTGTACGTTGCAAGGTCTGCCCTGTGTCCTGCTGATGGAAAAGAGGGAGTACACACACAGTAGATGTGAGAAATGCTGACATTGGCAAAAAGAGGTCTCTCTGTTGGCCTCCATACAAAATAGTTTCTTGACATCTATGGAACAGTTCATCACTACCCCGTTTTTTAAAGCTGCATGGCTATTAATTTGCTTCAGGTTATAATCAAGCTGTCACTTGTTTTAATGGGCCTTGGATCAGACAGGCCTGAGTTTTTTTTTATGGTTTCCATTACGGTGTTAATTAACTTAGCATGCAGATTTAGCTATGAAACTCAGAGATTTCATTTCGTTTTTATAATTTAATTGTGAAAACATAGCAGTAAATGCAGATGAGAAGTTATGTGCAATTAATATTGACCCAGGACAACTCAGATGTCAGACACTTATCTCTGAAGACTCACTAGGAAATCCAATGTGTTAAATATTGATTTCGTGGTGTGGGGTTTTCAAACAACCTTGGTTGTGGCCTATTATTTTTGAAGCTGTATCCTTCTAAAGTCAGAGCTGTGTGAAACCTTGATGTCTGCAAGTGCAGCGCCAACACAGAAAGCCAGAAAATCCTGTCACTTGGCAATGTTAGTAGCAGTGTTACCTCCTGCAACTTTTAATCAAAAATGCTGAACTACAAACAGAATTAGCCTCTGTGTGGGTGTGGATATGTGTGCGAGGGCAGTTAGGAGATTGTTTTATTTTCGTAGATTTTAAAGGTATTTAATTTAAAGTTGTTGATAAACAGCTCATGGAAAGTTTGGGGGGTGAAATGATTTTATCACAGCATTTAGTACAGCTTTGCCTGGCCTGAAAGGGTCGATGCAATGGTAGGAAGGAGAGTCGGGTTCCATGCTGACCTTGTCCTTGGCACAGTTTGGAGTCTGAAAGGTAGGCTGACTGCCAGAAGATATGTTGATACTAGTCTGGTGAAATCTCCCTCTGGAGAAATGGCTTGAAGAGGCGCTGGGATTTGTACTGTAAGTGGCAAAACCCACCATACTGCAGAAATGAGTAACCTGTTGTCATATCTACTGGCAAGATTAATAGTCACTGGTTTGAGGTAAAACCTTCAGTCTGTCTGCTGGGGAGCAGGTGGCTTGAGGTATGGAAATGATGTTATTAAAATTGTCCAATGCCAGACAGGCAAGTATCTGCTATATGTCATTTAGGTAGAGCTGTTCCTGCTGAGGTGGCTCTTTAGCCTGCTTTTCTGAGAGGCTGACACACTGCTATATTTCTTGGTTATATTTGATATTTCAAGGAATGAAAAGTCTCTGCTCTGCTATGGGCCTGATGCAAATGAAAGATGAGTTCTCCTGACCATGGGTATCCTCAGGCCTTTGGGATGGCCCATCACCTTGGAACCTTCAAAAGGTGCTTATCATAGCACCCTCTGGAAAAGGTGAGGGGGGGCACAAGATTTTGCCTCTGATGCAGCACTTAAATGTGAATTTTAAAAACATTAATTCTCCCTACCCATTCATTTCTTCTGCTATACAACTCAACCTTGGGGGCAGGGCACTGAAGAGCAGCAAAAAGTCTATACCTGAGCAGTTGTTAGATGTCAGAGCAGACATCTCACCAGGTACACTGCATTTTCACAGTCATTTCACCATCCCCTTTCCCCATATTATAAGGGCTTTCAGAAAAGATGGGAAAACAAATGCAATCCCTTCCCTCCCCACTTCCTGCCATGTTTTTTAAGACAGCCTGAAAGCAACAAAATTTGAAGCAGAGTAATGGCTGAGCCTGCAGCTCATTGCAATTTTCAATGCTTTGTATTTCCATATGAAGAGCTGAAAAGCTAGACTGGGACAAACAACCTCTAACTGCTGCTTCAGGTTCTCCTGGAAAAGTTTGGTTTTGTCTACAAAGAAAAAAGCTGTGTGGGCAACCGTCTCTAAGCACTGGCCCCAGACTCTTTCTTTATATAAAAAGAAGAAAATATGATCTTAGTGTCCTAAGATCATTTTGGTGGCATGCTTTTCAGCACATGTGCACACTGTAGCTGCTTCACCTGCTCCAGGGCATCTGACAGTGTTGAATTACGTGTGGTGACTCAGAGGGCTTTCCCTTGATGGCACATAAAAGTTCACTTGCAGAACATCAGCTTACGTAAAAGTTTGAGCTATTTTTGTTCAAGTGCATTGCCATACATTTTTAGACTTGCTAAACTTTATGCACACTCCGTTTGCCAAATCCACCACTTTGCTACTTCCAGTGAGAGAGTTTCAAAATCCCTGTGAAGCTCTTAGGGACTGCAGTCGTGCAGAATGCTCTGTGAACACAGCCTTTTTGCTTGTGCATCCAGATCTCAGAGGCCAAGCTGTTGATTTTTGCATGATGTAATTCCCACTTTATAAAAGTTACAAAAAATACTAAAATATCTAATGAACTAAGGATCAGATTCAGAGTGTATTGAAATGTACTAGGATGGATCCTTATAAATTTCAGCTGTTAAAACCTTCATGATGTCAGTGTATTCAGTCTTTGCCCCTGTACAGAGCTAAAACTATGCATATCTTTCCCTTTTCTTTGTTCTCCACTTCATTCCATGCTGCATTTCACTCTGCTGTTTGGATTTATTTGGTCAGCTGCTCAGAGTCACCTCTTCATTTTTTTCAGTGAAAACTTCTAAACCTGATTCAGTCTTCCTGAATACACCTGCCAGGCCTCTGGACATACTTATTTTAATAGGTCTGCTG
>VZTB01012933.1:56546-73279 GCA_013397245.1 Thryothorus ludovicianus | reverse complement strand
ATAAATATTAAAAAATTAATAAATATAAATTGGTTCTTGTAATGTTGCAAGTCAGAATAAATGGTTTGTATATCTTGTGACATAATTTCAGGAGCATTATTTTTTCTGTGAATATGTTTCATTGCTTTAATCAAGGTGCATTAACCTACCACAACCTCTAGCATCAAATTACCGTATGTGGCATATTTTTCTCCTACTCTGCAATTATATTCTGGTTACACAATTATGGAAGAACATTTTGTGCCTTACATGTGCAAGAAAAGGTACTTGCACAGAAATAAACAGTTTCTAGTGTATTAGAACAGAGCAATTAATCATAATTCACTGTACTTTCTAATGCAAAGTTTCACACTTTCAGACTCAATTAAATATTGTGTCCACCCACACCAGGAAATAATTACAGTTTAAAAATATCAATAAGAATATTAAGAGTGATTTTGTAAAATAAATCAATACTAAACACAAATGTAATTTAATAGCATAAAATATTCCAGTTAGGAGCAACCTACAGTGATCCAATTACCTGACCAATTCGGGGCTGATAAAAAGTAAAAGCATAGTATTAAAATCATTATCTAAATGTCTCTAAACCATAGACAGGTTTGGGCCACTGACCGTGATTGTAGGAAAGCTGTTCCAGTGTTTGGTCCCCTTGGTAAAGAAATATTTTTTAATGCCAAGATTAAAACTCTCTCAGTACATCTTTGGACCACTCCAAGATACTACACCTCTGTATACCAGGTAATACCATTGTCCTGGTTTAGGGCAAATTTAGGGAAGGAACTTCCAAAGGGGTCCCTCCAGAAAGCAGATTCAAGTGGTGCCTCTCCCCATCAGTTTGGGACGCATAAATCTCCTTGGAGAAAAGTGGAAAAGACTCTTTATATAACAAGCAAAATACTCACAAGCACGAAAAATGAATACTATTAAACAATGGAATTTCTCACTGTTCTGAATAGATGGCTAACTCAGAAAGTCCTTTTCGTGGGCTGTAGCTCAGGTCACTCAGTCTCTTATCAGTCCTTCTGGCACTGGAAAATGCTCTGTCCCAGGCCTCGATGGGCCACAGGTTTGAGATCCTGGTGTTCTTCCTGGTTTTCAGTCCAGAGCAGGGCTGATCAGTTCCAAGAAAAATGAGTCACAATCTGGAAAACTTCTCTGCCTTGGCTAGCTAAAAAAAGCTAACTAAAAAGCAAAGGAGGGCTCTGTCCCACTGTCCGTGCTGCAGATAACACAGTCCCAGAGAATGATGCAGGGGAGCAAGTGCAGTTTCTGAAAACAAACTGTGGGCTTCTTCTCTCCTCTTTCCTCTCAGAACCTGTCTTCAAGAACTCAACATCCAGCATAAACAGAACAGATGATGGGGGATACAAGCATCATAAAGTCACTCTAGGAAAACTGCAAACAAACAGACAAACAAATGAATAAATATTTTATTCTCCCAAAGGAGAATATTTGAATTCTAAGCACAAAAAGATGAAGAAAATCTTCCAAAATATGTACTGGAAAAATAAACTTCAGCAATGCAGATAAATACGGGATCTAATAAAATCTTTTCTAGCCTCCATGTCACACCTCTTTTTGTTTTGAAATCTTACTATTTCCGTGGCAGTAAGATTTCAGAAAAATATAACTTAGAGATGTTAGTCTTCTTTTATTCATATCTTTCTACCATGTAACAAAGAGAGGAGAATTTCAGCAAAGGAAATGAATTCTACAGCTGGCAAATTACTCAAGTATCTCTAGGGGATTATGAATGAAGCTACTGTATACCTACAGAACTTGTTATTTTTTAACATTTCATGTACTTCATTTACCTGACTTCAACATTTTCAGTATTTAGCTCTGCTGCAAGTTAATTTTTCAAATATGACCCCCTTATCTACTACTGTGAGATGTGCAAATTTTAAACTGTTTTAAAGACTTCTTTTATAGAAATGTTGAAGTTGGAAAAGACCTTTGAGATCATTTCCAACCATTAACCTAGCACTGCCACATGTTCACTGTTAAACCATGTCCCTGGGTGCCACTTCCACACATTTTTTAAATGCTTCCAAAGATGATGATTCCTGTACTTCCCTGGCAGCTTGTTCCTATGCTTGATGCTAGATAATCAGTAGCTACCATTAGCTTTACCACTATTAGTTTCCTCGCTAACTATGGAGGAGACATTAGATGCTAATGACAGTTAAAGCTGTAAAATAGGAATTGACTGTCACTCTGACAAAATAAATATGTTTGATATCCTAATCATTATTTATGCAACCCCATAGGTGTATGCAATATGCAACAGGCAAATAAAAATAATAGAATTAGCAACACAAAAAATATGAGAGCAGATAATCTGCTTTTCTACACACTGACAAAGGTCTTTAATCATCCAATTCTACATCTCCATGCCTTGCTATCATTTTAAATCACAGACAACTTGGTAGGTAAAACATCTAAAATCCAATCATTGTAACTAGGATTAGGGTTTAGGAGTGTTTTTCTGATTTAATTTTTTTTTTACATGTCCTGAAGAATGCTTTGTATGGTTATGTTTCTCTTTGCAGCAATTCTCTTTATCTCCCTTGCTGTTTGGAGATGATGGGTTCCTATTTAGATGAGGAAGATCCTATTTAGAAAAATAGTTTCTGCCACTGAATTATGGATGGAACTAGCCATAAAATGTGGACATAAGCATCTGGTAAATTTCAAAAACATTTCTGATGAAATTTAGTGATTTTCTTAGTATAATTCACTAGTCCTTCTTTCTGCCTTTCTTGCTGGAAAGTTTGAAGAAGGAATCAATGGCCTCATTAGACATTAAAAATGTCTCCATTTGATTCTTTCCTCATGGCTTTAACATGAGTTACGTATCACTTAAACTGAAATTTACCTTCATTAGAAAAGAGGAAATCCAAATATCTGTGGCTAGTCAAGCAAGAAAAAGCCAAAAGAGTACCTTCAAGTTTTTATTTCCATTTTGGAACTAAAATCTAATAACTTATTATAATTCTTTGTTGAAGTTGGCTCTCATTAAAATAGATTACAGTTTATATTTCTTTGTATCTATGTGTGTACATATATAATGTAACTAATTTCACAGTTACTTAAAAAAAAAAGAAGCCAAAAATTAGTATTAAATTCACAAGTTTAAGATGGTTTTTATTTACAGAGGATGTAGAAGTAATAACAGAAAAGTTTGGACTTGTACTCTGCAAACTGGAAAAATTTGGCAGCTTAAACTGTGATCATCTTTCAGAAAAGATGTTGTATATTCAAGTCTTTTCCTTAATATAACTAGTGCAGGAAAGTCACATTTCTGTAACATTTGCAGAACAGATGAGTAATATCTATTGGTCTTTCTAGTGAATTTATCAAGTTTCTAGTATAAGTTCACTACAATAATAGTACAAAAATATTTTGCATTTTTGTCAGAAGAGAAGCTGTCATTTAAAACAGTAATGAGTATGAGTATGAAAGAAAGCTAAACTGGTAGCCCTTAAGAAGGACAAAACTGTATCAGTGAATAATTCATACACATTTTCTGAAATTAAATACTAACATTTGCTATTTTGCCTAGGCAGTGATTAATATGAGCTACTTTAAGTATTGGATTTATCTTGAATTTCTTGTAAAATGCTGACACTATAAGACTATAGGAAACATTTGATCAGATATAGGGCTCAGAAAAGCTTAGGCTTGCTTTTAAAATGCTCAACTTGCCCTAGTTATGGTCTGCCTTCTTTGTTCTCTAATTTTTTATCTTCATATTTCTACCTAAAATTATATCAATCAACTTTTTACCAAAGAAAATTAGTATGAAGTAGTTTTCTTTCTTAAAGAAAAGTATTTCTTTTGAATAAGCAATTTATTCTTTTCTCTCTTTATACTTCAGGGTTTCCTAGACCACAGTATGTTTCAGATTTTGCTTACTTATTAACTAGCAAATTAACACAACTTCCACCACTAAAAAAAATTTTGGAAGTTTATGATAGCTAAATGCAGTTAATATTTTCAAAAAATACTTCTTTAAGTACTAAAATAAATATAACAATACAAAACTTATATGTCAAATATCTTATAGAAAATCAATCACAAGCTCCAACTTAGTGTGGAGAAATGGATAACTTTCCTGAAAATACCCAATCTAATATACATTTATATGGTAATTTATGATTTTGATTATGATCACTAGCTGTCAGTGGGAAATAAATTATTGTTAGATGTATGAAAAGCTAAATCAAGTCACAATCAAACCTTATTTTAGAGAAAAAGAAATTAAAAATGCATGAAGTATTAATTTCTTAGTCAATGATATCTAATTGTAAGAGTGTTGAATACGACTTTGTATCCTCCTTTTCTTTAAGGTTTGACCGCACAGTATAAATTTTAGAAGTATTACAAGATAAAATGTATTATCTAAATCTAAGAAAACCTATGGAACACTAAAAAAAAAATAAAAAGAAATTCATCTTTCTTTTGGTTCATACTTTTCAATCAGCAAAATATTGCTTATCTCTGTATTTTATTTCTCAGTGTGAGAAACTGCATCTCTCCTTTTTTCATTGCCTTGCCTTGTTTCACTTCATCTTGCCTTTTTATGTCTTCCCTTTCCTCACCTTTTCTCCCCTAATCTCTTCTGCCCCCAGAATTACTGGCTTCCCATCAGAGTTAATAAAGACTGTCAATCAAATCTGTATCAATCAATCTGCAAAGACATATTGATACCGTAGTGATTGTAAGTGGAGTTTTATGGGTTTGTTGAAGAAGGGGCATTTTGGCTCTCTTTCTTTGCAACAAGGTTGTCCAAGTCTTAATTGGCTTTAAGCCTGGGAGCTTTCTACCCAACTCTTGTGGCTTGAGCAGTCCACATCAGCACTCGGACAGTAACACTTCATCAATGTTTTAATAATATATAAGGACTTTCAATAGTCAGGAAACAATCTGATATGCTCCAGGAAACACAAATTTTATCTACTTGGTTTTGTGAAGAATGGACACAAAAAAAATAAAAATGGGAGATGAGTTTGATGGAAATGTTTTCCTTTGCATTGCCCAAATAGGAGACATTCTGTTTCACTATTTCCTCTTGATCTCTGTTTCCAGGATCTTTTTGATCTTTTTCTTTGCTCACAACCTTTGTAAGTATTATCTTTGTTGCAGCATGTTTAATGGATCTCACCAGGATTCACTGTAAAGCATCTATACTACCACTGCTTTTCCTGTTTAGTAATCTATTAAAATAGATAATACAACTCTAATACAACTGTTATAATGCAACTTTCTAAGGGTATATTGGCCTTGGAAAATCAGAAAAGCATTATGGTCAATCCCCTGTGCAATGTCTACTATATGAACTGATGCATGGTCACAATATTTTACGCTTCCAATAGGCAATCGACAAATTCCTGTGAATTACACTTTCATTTGCACAATCAGTGTGATAGAATATTCCTTTTCTGATGTATTTGATGCTAATTATCCTTTCATTGCAGAAGATGGCTGTGATATGTTTTAGGATTTTTTTCTCCAATATTAAAATGTCAATTACTTATCCCCGCCTTCTAGCAGTACTATATGATTTGGAAATTTAGAAACATCTGCTCACTGGCCCATAAGTGTTATAAAATTTTGATTTTTAAAGCATCTGTTTCTCCACTCTCTTAGTGTCATAAAAAGAATTAACTGCAATAAATATGCTGTTCCCCAGAAGAAATTTCTTTAATTCATTAATGAGTTCAGATGTTTATTTTGAAAATGCACTATGAAGATTTAAGATAATTAATTTAAATGAGGATTTAAGTTGAATCACTGAAAGGCACAACATTAACTTTTAGAAAGCAGGCGAACTGACTTTGGTTGCCTATGGAACCATCAGAATCCTGATAAAAATATGGAGGTCTGGATCTGGAATCGGTACCACTTCCTATGTCTATTCAGTATGTGATTGCTTTTACCTACATCTTGTCATATCTTATTTATTGTCTTCACAAGAGTCCAGTCTGCTGACTGGGTCGCAGGGACTTTCTAGATCAGAGGTAATGGAGTGTCAAGGAACATTTTATGCTAGTCCAAAAATTTGCTCCAAAAAGCTTCAGTGTTCTCCTTATTTACTCACATTGGTAGATGATTCTTCTGCTGAGTGTCTCAGGGGTTCTCACATTTCTCTAGTTTATGTCAGAGTAATTTTATCAATTCTGTCTTTACTTCTAATTTAAATATGAGTGAAATAAATGTCTTGTCTGATATAACAGCCATCAACAAAGTAGTTACTGAATGAAGAAAACATTCACCTGAATCTTTATATACAACAGCCTATGCTATGCATTGTCATTTTTCCATGGACAAAAGTACGTGAAGATTCAATGAAAAAATTGCCAAAACATATGAATGATGAAAGATTTCAATGCATAAAGACTCTGCACTATATTTTCTTTATTAAATTATCCTAACAAGCAACATTCTTCTCTATATTATCAACTTTGGCTGTAGTAATGGGCAAGTACTGAACATATAGGACTGTTGCAAGTACTGAGCAATATGCAATACTGAGCAAACATCTTTCCTTTAACACTGATAAAGTCAAAAGGAAATTAAAAACCTGTAGATTAAAAAGAAACACCCAAAACCCCCAAACAAAGAAAAAAATCTCAAAACAAAAATCCTTAACAAAAAAACTCCAAACAATAAAATAGCACAGAGAGCCTCAAATGTCAGAATCTCAATAGAGCTGATTAAAGTGTCACTCTTTCAAGAACAGATAGTTCACGTAAGTGATAATTACCACAGTGCACTATAAAAAGCTACTGATTGAACTATTCTACTGTGAAGTCCAGACCTAGCTAGTTATAGGTTTTGAGCCCATTAAATTCCAATCTGATAGATATCAAGGACTCAAACTTTCATTGTTCTTTTCTCTCTCCAAAAGAGTATTATTTCAGGAGGTAGAGACTGGTGTCAGCTTCTTCATTTAAATAAATAGTCTTGAATAAGGAATGTTTATTCACTTTCAACAATTAAAATATGGGAGTGATTAAATTCTTACTTCAAGACCATCAAGACTGTATTGCAAGTAACTATCTCTCTATGTATACAGATAGATAGGTATAGAAATATATTAGACATAGATATAGATATATAGAGATTACATAGGTGAGATCAAATGTCATATGGGGTAAAGGGTACCAAACCTGTCTGAAATACTGAAGGTCAAGTATGCAGCAGCATTTATTCATACATCCTCTGTATCTGTGTTTCCTCTCTTCCTTCAATAGACAATGCATAGCAGAGCTGGCTACAGATGGCTGCCTACCTCAGCTCTGAAGAGGCTGCCTTCACAAGTGTCTCTTGTAGTCTTCCTGAGCATAGCATACACTGTGTGAAAGCTTTAATTTTACAGTAGTCTCTGGTTGCTGCCACATGGAAATGCAGGAAGCCTATGAGAAATCATTCAACAGAATAAGAACATTCGTGGTGACTTAGTGACCTAGGAATAGCAGAGTAATGAAATAATTGGAGATGTTTTTATGATGAGTTCATTTACTGTGAATTCTCTTTGAACTGACCTATGTGAAAAACAAAGATATTCATTGCTGTTTCAAGAATGACTGAGTAGGTGGAAAGAAAGACAATTTTTACAGTATTTATTCATAATTGTTTATTCAATTAACTGCACCAACAAGATAAGATGTTTTGATTTAATCAGACTTGTGATGCATAAGTAAGGTTAGGAAAAAGGATGTAGAAACAATTTTTATTAATAGAGTCAGTATTGTAAAAAAAAATCATAGGAATGCTAAGCAAATATATTTGCTAAGAATATTATGTATTGCATTATACATAAGAACATAAAAAGAGATAATGTGGGTCAGTTCAAAGGGCTGGCTAGTCAATTGAATCCTATAATTTGCACTAAGGAATTTTTCTAAGAAATAAACTTTAAAAAAAATTAAAAAATATTAATAATAATTTTAAAAAGTTAGTGCATCTTAGAATTTTCCAAGAATTTGAAAGTTAAGCTGTTCTATATCTGGAGACATCTGGAGACTTTTGAAGTGGTGATGGATGCTTTCTTCATTAATTTGTCTTGTTATTTTTTCATTTATTTATTCAGCATTTATTCTACTTAGCTCTAGTGTAACTGATGGAAGAGTTCTGCAATTCAAGTACAAAGTGTAAAATATTCATTCTTTCGTTTATTTCAAGCAAGGTATCTGGTAACTGCATTAGTTCTTTTTGTGCTAGGACAAATACTAAATCATAGAATCATAAACTAATTTAGGTTGGAAAGGACCTTTAAGAGTATGTAATCACACCATTAGATTGAGTCCAGCTTCCATATTAATTTTCTCTGTATTCAAAATGTTATGAACATATACTATAACATATTATTTAGCTCCTTTTCAGGCTGAGGGATTTCACTTATTTAGTATATCTTACTTGTAAATATGGAAGCCAAGAGAAAATAAATAAATTTGAGAACTTTATTGTAAGTTAGGGATATTTTTTTCAGTTTTCATTAGTTTTTTCTTAACAGCACTAAAATACATCTCTGATTTTGTTACTTGGGCATTCAAAATCATAATAGCTTTCCATATTCATTGTGTTTTGTTTTGCTTTTGACCACCCTGATAAATTTTATATCTACATCAAATTTTGTCATTTTTAATATTTGAACAATATGAATGCTCCAGTAATTTAAGTGTATCCTTGTAGAATTCTATGAATTTCTGTTTTCGTTGAGTAATCTGAGCCTTTGTTTGTGCAATTAGTTTCCTAGAATCTTTTTCTATTGTAGAGACCATGTTTTAAATCTTTGATACCACTCAGATCAAATCACCATGATTAGCCTGGTTGTTGATGCTATCAAAAGACTCAAGCATTTCCCACCCTGACTGTATTCTAAAATAAAAAACTAAAAGCAGCATATCATAGAAGTATAGGATCTATAATCTACCGTTCATAGAATGATTAAGCTTGGAAGGAACCTTAAAGATCATCTATTTCATGGCTTCAGCCATGAGCAGGGCTGACATTCACTAGATCAGGTTGCTCACAGTCCCCTTCAGCCTGGCCTTGAATACTTCCAGGGATGGGACATCCACAACCTCTCTGGGAAACCTGCTTCAGTGCATCACCACCTGCACAGCAAAGAATTTCTTCTTGCATTTTAACCTTCTCTCTTTCAGTTTAAAAACATTCCCTCTTGCCCTGTAACTATATTCCTGTGTAAAACGTTTTTCTCCTTGCTTTTTATAAGCCCTGCAGAAATACTCAGAGGCCACAGTGAGGTCTCCCTGATGCCTTCTCCTCTCCAGGCTGGGCAACCACAACTCTCTCAGCCTGTCTGCATAGGAGAGATGCTCCTGCCCTTCGAAGATCTTTGTAACCCTCCCCTGGACCCATAAAAACAGGTTCATGTCTTCCCTGCACTGAGGACCCCAGAGCTGGATGCAGTGCTCCAGGTGGAGTCTCATGAGGGCAGACTCATTGGATTTACTAATTCTATGATAACATAATTTAAAAAAGGTGGTTTGGATAGTAAATCAATCATTTAATTAGCTGGTAGTTTCCTGATCACAATAAACACAAAAATAAAATAAAAAAAAAACAACACTCTTTTGAGACTGAGATTAATTCAAATAATAAATCCAGTGTTAAAACTCAGCAATTATTTTTGTTTGTTTCTTTATACACTGTGTGTGCTATCAAATTATGATGATCTTGGTTATTCTTTCGAACAAAACAACAGCATTGAAAAATTATACTAAAGGTGTATACAAAAAACATGTACCTCTTTATTTAAATATACATGCTAGCAGATCTCCTGCAGCTGTTTTGAGAGCTCTTTCTGTTGGGTGGGAAATTAACACCAAAAAAGGAAAGAAAAATCAAATATGATGAAAGTGTATATATACTTCCTCTTACATCAGAAATTATTTGATTTTTTTCCTCAACATGATATTTCAGAAATATTGCAATAAATTTTTAATCATATTTAGATAAAATCAGCATCAGTTTTCTCAGAGTTCTTTATGCTATCCTTTTTGTCCTAGTTTTCCCATTTTTTTACCTTTCCCGTTTATTTACCTTTTCCTAGTAAAGTTGGAAGCATAATTATCCCAGGAAGTGTTCAGAATTAAATAATCTGATCAAAATCACAAAGAAATTTAGCAACAAAACCTAATGTCAAAATCATATCCTGTAAAATATGTGATCAGCAAGATCCAAAATGTATGCTGTAATATCTCACTCTATCACACTATTAACCTAACTCTGACTTTCAGAACTGTTCATTTGGATAAGGAAATTGCAGAAGTCTATCTCTTCTTGAAATCCTGAAGCTGATCTGATTATAACTATCTTCCCATCTTGAATTTGGCAGTGGTATTCACAAATATATTTGCCAGTACATTTATATATATATATATTTTATGTATATGTAATACCAGATAACAAGGTTGACTGAGCTCATTGAAAATGTATTAAAATGGTTTTTATGAAGACATAAGCTTTAACTTTCATCTGCCACAAAAAAAAAAAAGGCTTTATATCTCCCTGCCTCACAGAATGGTTCATTTCACAGAGGTGCTTTATAATGTTTTAAGTGATAAAAGAGATCCTATGGATTGAAGAGTAAACATAAGAGCAGGAGGTGCACTCTTTAGGTTTTTTGTGCAGGCAGAGAGAATATCAGTTATGAATATTGTACATGAATTTTAGTGAGACTGCACTACTCTGTTAATGGCCTCAGAAATTTTACTATCATGCTTAAAAATAGCATCTGCTTAAAACTGATAAGGTCTCTGTCTTAGTAAAATATCTACAACTGCTTTTCTATTGATCAGGATCTTTAAATAAAGCTGCAAGACATCTCTGAAAGTTTTTGAGCCAGACATTCCTAAACCAGAAGTTAGATATACCAAGACAGTCACTTTTGGAAGTCAGGAGGAAAGTAAAATGAACAACTCTGAATTTTAATTCTTGAGAAATGTGGAACTGGTGATGCAGTGCAAAGCAAAATATGTTAACTTCAGCAGCCTGATGTCCTAAATCATTTGACGAATTTGTTTCTTTGTTTACTTTCTGAGGCAGCCTAGTTTAGCCCTGTGGTTTCACAGAACCAAGAAATTTACTTGGCCAAAAATCTCTTTGCTTTACATTACCACAGTATAGATTGTTTATCCAGACTAAAATAGCTCTGATTTTCTACTCATTTTGATTTTCCAAAAACAGAGTAAAATATTTTAAGAAACCAAGTGTTCAGAATTCTGGTTTTGTCTCCACCCTGAAGTAACTGTCCTTGCCAAAACCCACGTCCTAAAATTGGGGTTTAGCTTAACAGATAGATTCTACAATTTAGACATTTTCTATCCATCCCTGTCTAAATTTCTTAAGGGAAAATATTCCCTAGTTCAGAGTCTGAACTTAAAATAGACTATTAGTAAAAAGTAAAACATTCTTTCAGATTCATTGAACCTGATTAACGGATATTTTCTAATTTTAGTTTCTTTTTGAATTTACTCTGAGAATACTAGCAATAAGAATCCTATCATTCTGTTGTGACTTAGCCTTTTTTGACAGATTTTTAAATGTTGCTGATCATTATTCACCATTCCTCACAGGTGAAAGTAAAGGAGGGGCAGGAGAGCGGCACACAAAGTTTTAAAGAGACATACCCAAATTCAGAACTTAATATCGTCAATGAATATTAAGATAAATACTTGAATTTCAATAATAAAGGTTTCTTATAAATGAATTAAAATTTTCCTTTAGGTTTTCATATTCTTTATGGTTCTAAGTTGCTTAACAGGAAGATACCTAAAAAATGACCACCTTTGAGACCATCAAAATTCCAAGAAAACATAAGAAAACAACAGTGACATGCTTTTCCTTAGTAATTTCAAAGCAGAGAAGACAGCTATTTAACATAGCTATTAAAAATTTTGAGTAAAACATAAGAAAGGAATAAGATAATTATTTTTTGTGAAATTCAGAATACATACCTAAGCACTACCATTGTCTTTATCTGAAGTCATTATGACAGTTCTGGTCGTAAAATAAAATAAAATAAAATAAAATAAAATAAAATAACAGAGAAAAAAAACAAAAACAAAACAGATACTAACAACAAACCAACACTAAACAAATGTTACAGAATCAAAATCAGCAAACATTTAATCCCTTCTTCCCCACATCATTTACAGCTTGAAAAATCTTTCTGAATAACAATTTAAGTTAAGGTAATGAAACATCATTTTATACAAAGAACACTCCAGGAGAAGTAGTTCCTATTTAAAAGACAACTGCAACTAAATGTAAAGAAACATTCCAAAATGTACATCTCAGTAGAATATGCCAAACAGGTACCTTTATTCTTGGTTACTACATATGTTTTCTAAATTAAAGCACGATCCCTATACAATATAAATAGTACAGACAAAACATAATCTCTTTCTAAAATATTTTAATTTACCAGATGTTTGAGTCATAATTATGCTAATGAAGGTGTTTCCTTTGTGTGAAACAAAGAATGGTATTGGATCATACTTAGTTTTGATTTGTGTAATAAAGAATAAATCACAGGAGAAACTTCTCTCTGTGGAAAACCAGAGCCCTAGAATGTCAATAATTTTTTTTTTGGCCACCCTTTTTAATGGAGGTGACTTGTCAAAACTACATTTTTGAAAGTGTGAAGAAATGGGTGACTCTTACGTTCTACACTGTTATTGGTTTTGGTTTTTTATCTGCAACAGATAAAACAGAGAAATACAAACTTTGTTCAGCTGGGTGTTAATTTGGGTTCTGGTGGTTCACACAGGAATGAGAAAAGCTGTGAGTACAACGCCTCAGGAGAGACCCAGAGGCTCAATGCTATGTTAGAGATGTGATGGAGACACGTGCCCTGAAGATCCAGGGAAGACTGCTTCGAGTCTGTTGCAAAAAAGGAGACAATGAAAGTTGGTGGACTTAAAAAAAAAAAAAAATGTCCTTGTGTAGAGACTCTAAGAAAGACAAAAATATTTGTCTAGATGTTAATAAAAATGCTTATTAGCTGGGTGATTTGAATTTTCTCTATATCAAAAGTTACTTTGTTCCAATTCATACTCTGATAAAAGTCTGTAGAAATTCAAAAACTATGTTGATGCTAATGGAATATTCAGTGTAAGGGAAGGGGAAAGTAAATCCACCTAAAAGCAATTTATCATTCAAAGAATTGGTGCTCTACAGTGGTTTCCTTCCCTTTACAGATTGCACTTCACTCCACACTGAGTTCTAGACACACAATTTGTGTAATGCAAAATTTTATTTTATAGTCAGTCACTTAACCATTTGCAAACCCAACTTAGAAAATTTAGTGAAAAACTGGATGTATTTATGTAGGAAAGCTGGATAAGTGAGAAAGAAGAAAGAATGTGATTTCTAGAAGAAGATGCAGAGGAAACCATCAGTTATTGTGTCATCCATTGGTCTTTTCAACTAAAAAATTGATAATCTACCATCTGTAAAACAAGGCAAAGTAGCTGGTGAATTGAATGTCCATCTTGAGGATTATATAAGATCATTATATAAGTTAAAATACACATCCCCCCCTTGGATCTCCTAAGGAGATGGGTGGCAAAGTTTCAAATTTAGGAACACTCTCAGGGTTTAAAAATAAAGTAAATGCTGAGCTGCACATATTGTCATTACTCAGTCACTTCCCTATGTGTAAACAGATATTTTTTTACCTGCAAGGCTCTATATTTGAAAAATGAGATGTCTCTAAAGGGCACATAACTAAATTTCACCCTAGGTTCTTAAATACCACTTGATTCAAGCACATTGATTTCTTGTTTTTCCTACAATACGTGATACTTCTGAAATCCTACCTTACTGTGCTGAAAAATTAATAGCTATTAGACAATCTTCTTTCAATGATTCTCTCAGCTTTCTTAACAATTACATTGTTCCTTTAATTATATAATTAAAACAAAATGTTTATTTTACCAAAGACAAAGTCATAAATCAAGGTACATGGAAGTTTTTAAAGATACCTTCAGGCATGTTTAGTTCTTCAAGAGTCTGGAAATTTCAAAGCTTACAGAGCTGTGACTGAGCTAATAAAATCTCAGTAATTGTCCATTTTAATTGGCCTTCAGCATTCTTAAATTGAAAGCAATTATGTAGAGCTAGAGAACTGAAGTACAGTGTGAGCCTTGAATTGTCTCTCTGTATAATTATATACAGAAATATGCTGAATATCCTCTTGCTAGTAAGTGAAGTGCTGAGGAAAAAGAGCTAATCAAAAGCCCATATTATAAAGTCAGTAGTTTTCCTTCAGCAAAACCTACACATTTAATATTCAGTTCATGAGCAGTTCGTGCACTTGTGTGGTAGCAAATGAACTAAAGGGTAATGCATGGCTGAGGAAGTGACCCAAAAGTAATGTAACCACATTAGTATATCAGAACACAAAAACATAATTTTTTCTTTTTTTTAAGGGAAATGTGATTTTTTACTTTTTACTTTTAATTTTTTATTAATAGCATATGAAGTTGTCTAGAAGGATAACAATGGAACACAGTGTGCTATAACAGCTGACAAATTTCTTATGCAATAACTAATAAATTTATCTGTGTGTATATTGATTTATATATAGAACAAACACCAATCCTATTTCCCAAAAAAAGCTTTAAAAGTAGACTAAGGTGGTTCAATTAATTATTTCATTGCATCATCTGAAAAATTTTAATAGAAATAATTAATACCTCTGACTGATTTTAACAAATAGCACCTCCTTTTGCAAGCCTATTTGGATTAGCTTTTTCTATTCATTGCAAAGTCAGAGGTAAAAGTCCACTGAAGAATAATCAGGAAACAGATTGTTGACAGGTTTGGGGATTTAAACATGAAGAATGAACACTGTGGATCAGTTCAACATAGTCCAGATTTTCAGGTCATAAATTTTTCAACTAAACTGATTTCTTTAACTGGAAAATTGTTACTCAGGCAAACATAAAATCAGAGAATCACAGAAGGGTGGAGTGGGAAGGGAGTTCTTTGGTCTTCTGATCCAACTTCAGCTAAGTCAGGTTGCTCAGAATTGTGTTTACACAAATGTTCAATGTTTCCAAGGAGGGAGACTCCATGACCAACTAAATAGTGTATTTAGCTTCTAGAAATCATCATCTTCATATGACTTTAGCAGTTCCCTGTACTACTAGCTACCACTAGTTACTATTAGCTACTACTAGCTACTACTAGTTCCTATTGAGGACTTGAATCTGGGACATTAGAAATGTTTTATGGGCTCTGTCAGGAAGTTAATTTGTTGAAATTTTAATTATTATGATGAAAAGACAGTAAAGAAGGTCCCTAAGAATGCATGCACAGAGAATACCATACCAGAATTGAAGTGACTACTAAATTTATTTACTAAAGTTTATTCTTAATTGTTCTGGTAATACATATGATGTTCTAAAACACAAAACACAGACTTCAGTAATACTAAATTCTCAGTGAGAAAAACAGAATTTCATCAGTTATTTTTTTGTTTCTTTTTCACTTCTTAAACTTGGGATCTGTGTAAGCATTGCTTAGATGGCAGCTTCTTTGTAAAAAAATAAAAAGAAATTGTTGATGTCCTTGTATTCTGTTCTTTTGAAATTTCTATGAATTATAAAACTTTTGTTGTGGGTTTCCCCTCTCTAGTTAAAATACACACACACATGCATATGCATTTATAAATTACGTTCTTTTAGAAGAACTTGAGAAGACAGAAGGGAGAAAATCTGTGATTTTTTGCTTGATTTGAGCAACTGCACAGAGAGACCCCTGTAAAGAAGGAGAAAGACTGAACTCTAAGAGCAGTGAGGAATGCTCTTATGAGAAACATTCTAGAAAACAAACGTCTTGGAAAATCCCTTTAGTAACTGTTGGGTGTTCACAATAAGAAAGAGAGGGTGGCAATCCACTTCTAAGTACAAATACTATATGACACATAACAAACTTTTAAATTTTTTATTTAAGTCTTTTGGACAATTTTTATTTTGGACAATTTCTGTTTATTATTGATGTTTTAAAATTAGCTTTTTACCTGTGATGAATACTGTCTCATAAAAATTATTTTTGCAAGTGATTCTAAATTATTCATTTTATGCAAGAGCGGATGCTAACTGTTCTTTTCAGCTTTGTGTTCTCATCCTATGAAACCCCTTGGAACAAACGGTTTTGACTTTAACACTGTTTACTTCCCAGACTTTCTATTGAGTGTTAATTTGCCATATTTTCAAGCTTTTCCACCTAATAGTAAATTTATATGTACTGTTGCCCACCAGTTTCAAAGACATGATACGACTGCCCAAATCTCAAGCTACCTGCATTGTAGAGACAATGAACATATTATCTGTTGTCATCATACCTATACACTTGGAAAGGATTAACCTTATGTTTTCTTTTCTGTTGGAAAGCTAATTGTCTAATTTCTCCATACAGATTCTCTCTGTGGACTGTACTCTGTGGAAACATACAGGATGTTCAGATTTATTTATCCCAGTCTGAATTTGCAAAATATATGATATAATTTCCTCTGGAGGAATCCATTACAAAGGCTGCAGTGTAAATGATCAGCTCAGGCTAGACATCAAGATTCTAAACAGCTAGAGAAATTCCATGGATCTCACACTGACTGTTGACTTATAGAGACTATATCATAGCAATTTTGTCTTTGATTAAATATTGGCTGAGATGTGGACAGATTTTTG
>VZTB01012933.1:10269-52366 GCA_013397245.1 Thryothorus ludovicianus | reverse complement strand
ACACTATAATTTTAAGAAAGATCTGGGGGGTTTTTAAACATCAATATGGAACAAAGAAACATTAAAATTTTATTATACATGAGATGAAAATTGCTATAAAAATTGGAACCATGTTTACTATATTATTAATTTTTTAAAAAAGTTTCACTGCAGACATCTGATTCTCAAAGCCAGACTAAGAATTTATTTAAGTTAAGAGAATCTATTTGCAATATTCATTGAATCTGGGATCACATTAATATAAAACGGAGGAGATGGAAGAGAGTACAAATAAAATTTTGGAGTGTGAAAAGCTTAACAATTTAAGTAAAAGCTTAGCAATTTAAGATTTTCATTAAAGCCCTTTTTTTTTCTCAGAGTAATATTGCCATAGTTCTTCCCTTAAAATACAAGATAGTCAAAATAAGACTGTCCCTGCACCTCCATTAAGAACCTAAACTTTCTGTAGTGTGTTGTACAAGCAGACTGTTTCTCATGGAGCTGAGCCCTATAGGATTTATGCTGCAGGTTTAAACAGGAAGTATGAGCAAAAAATGAAGGGAACTCCTGATGAAGAAAACTGAGAACAACACAACTGGATTGGGAACACTTTTGTAGAGATCAATTCTCACATGGTTTCTAGCAGTAGACTACTGAAGACATGCATCAGTCAAACACAATCCTTGAATACATCACTGATTTGCATCTTAAAGATGATTAATTTATTATTAGAGTTTTCAAATAGGATAGAACTGCTGTAAATTATTGAGAAGGATTGCTGTAAGATCTTGCATATTTTTATTTCAAAGAGAATGAGCAGACTTTTTCATTTCGTTAGTGTCGCCTTAGGAAACTGATATCACATTTCAACAAACAGATGGATGCATTGCTATAAAATATGGTGCCATCATTTTCTGGAACATGCACTGTAACAAGGGGACTTTGTAGGTGCTCATTCTGAGATGGTGAGCTGAGAATTTTTATTAGCAACTTCAGGGCCATAACAGACTTACCTACATTGTCAAATCAAGCAGTTCTTATTGCCTGATTCCTAAGTACCTTCGCTGAACAGATATGCAAAGTTGAGCTTGAATCCAGTGGATTTCTGGGGCCCAGAGGTTTCTCCTTCCCACTCTACTTGAATATTGGCAATATCTCTTAGTCCATCTGATACTCAAGGCCAAAGCTTGGGCCCTTTCCTTAATAAATTTCTCAGATCTTATGCGTTGGCAGATGCATGTTTCCCTTAATAACAGCTTGAAATGCCCCAGCAAATTACACACACGGAAAACAGAGTAAGGTCATACTACTGTGCTGACAAACAGCTTGTTTATAGATGACCAGCTACATTTATTATCCCCTCCTCTCTATTTTGTCATTCATCTTGTGATAATTGTTCTTCCCTTACCTACACTGCTTTTGCCCCCTTCCTTTGGAAAGGTTCATCCCTTTCCATTTCTCATTTCACATCCAACAACATTTTGTGGTCTCTTCTCTTAGCTAAATCTCAGGCCCCTCCCTCAGCACCTGTCTGCATATCTTAGCACGTTGTTGCATTTCCTAGTTCTCACTGAGGCATAAGAATCACAATCTGAATGAAGAAATCATGAAATAAAATGTATTGTTAATGAATACTAAACAATTCATATATAAACCACAACTAACTATATACATAATTATATCTTTTAATGAAAATAACCATAAATCATATAACAGATCTTGTAACTGTAGACAGTACTTGGAAAATCATAGCTCAGCACTATGTTACAGTCAAGAATTGAAGAGTTGGTTCAATGTTTCTTTTTCAAAAGATGAAAGAAAACAGCAGAATGCATTCTAGGAAGGACAGAGAAAATAATTCATGAGAAATTAATTTGAAGCAAATGACCAGCTGTTTCTGCTGTTGTCATTTATATCTTTCCAAATAATGATCTATGAGAGGTGCAGTCTGGTATTTTATCTGGGGGAACCACATATATTTTTACCTCCTTCTCCTTCCTCCAAGACTACCCTTTGCTTTCCCTTTTTCTCCCTCATTCCACTGGCAATAGTTGTTTTTCCTTTTCTACCCTTGGGCCTCCATATTTTCTTTCTCCTTTACAACTCCTCTACCAGTCTCTTGACATTACTGTTATGACATAGACCTTCTAAGATTATTATTCCTTTTTTGTTTTTCTGCTTTGAATCGTGTTTCAAATAATTTACAATTGTATAATGGCAAAATATACAAGAAAAGAATAAAAGAATATATTTGCTCTGCCATACCACAGGAAAACAGCAACAAAATCATATAAAAAGAAACCTTGTATGAAGCAACTAGCAGCTGTCAGTAGAAGAAAAAAAGAAGCAAATACATATGCAATCAATCTAATCTCTCTCAGCCACAGAATTTACCAAAAAGCAGAGTTTCAGATTGTGTGTCATTTGAGGGTGTTAATTTTTCATCTCTTTAATGGTTTTGTTTTAGTCATATACAGAATTGCTTTTCTGTTAGATAAATGTATATTTAATCATTAACAGACATTTCTGTTAATGAAAAAAACAGACTATGATGCTTTTTCAGTCATTTGTTCATCTGAATTTTCCATCCACATGGATCAGTCAATTTAGCTTTGACAAGGGGTACACAGCAAGTAAAGGTTTGCTTCAGACTACTTTCCTCCCTGAAGAGAGAGGATAGGGATATAAGGGATAGGAACAGGGATCTGAGTCATAAAAATTTCCCATGATTTTCTATAGGATCTTGTTCAAATATGCTCTTCTTTTTACAGTTAAACCAAGCTTAGGCAGTAGATGATTCTAGTCATTTTTATCTGTCTTTGATACTTTGCAGATTTATGATTCCAGATTAAAAACATACAAAAACACATTACTCAAAAGATTTGAATTGAGTTCCCTCCAAAATATGAGTGTATGTATATATTTATATATAAAATGTTTCTCTCCAAGCAAGCTGGAAATGAACCAGGAATTTTAACATTATTCATCACTAAATAAGCATGTGAAATATTCTTATTTAAGAAAGGATTGACTAGTATTTTTCCAATGCACCTTAAAACTGAGAAGAAAAAAATTGAATTTTGTATATTTCAGCAGGTGAGAAAGAAATGAGATACCATTTATCAAACAGACTTACATTAAGCTTTTTACATCTGCTTCTCATCAATCACATCTCTGTCACACGTAGTGCTGCAAAATTCAATAACTTTTTCTTTGTCATTGAAGAGACTGCTTGAGGCAATCAAGAGACATTTCCAAACCCACCAATATGCATTCTATGTATCACAACAGGGTAAAATGTACAATCCAGAGATATCTTTTTCTGTCAAACAGCTCAGCTGGAATTTGTTTAATCAGCTGAGCTTTGTAACAGGTAGAAAAGAAAGTAGAGAAAGGAAAAAACCCACAAACCCTCCCCCAAAAAAACTCCCCAAAAAATGTTAAAAACACAAATTAGAATTCAACATTCACATTCTCTGCAAGATAGCTGAGACACCGATTATAAGAAATACATGATGGTTTGATGGTTTTATTTTGATTTATGAAGAATAACTATTTTTCAGCTGTAACCAAAGAAGAAGCCCTTAAAACTTCCACAACTGGCATGCCTTGAATATAAGTAAATATACTAAACCAGTGTGACTAAGAACCATGTATAAATGTTTTTTAACACTGTGATAACACAGCTGCACCCAACATATGAGCATTTTAGGTAAGTATGTGAGCAATGAAATCACCAAAGTGCTAAGACTTTTGCAGTTGTACTTCAGTAGCACAGAAAAGTATGAGGTGCAACATAACTTGCAAGATAAATAACCAAGAACAAGAGAAGAGCAAGGGACTCCAAACGGGCAGGATATACTGCTGAAAAACCTGGAGCTGATTGCTGACAAAAATCAAAGACAGTTGAAAAGCAGACAAATCCCTCTTCCCTTTTGGCAGTGATTAGCAAGTATGAAAACATCAGACATGAAGAAGAAAGATAGTGAAGACAACAATCTCATTTCTTTCACTGGTAAGTTTTTATTTAAAGATTTTTTTATTGGCACAAATCTGACTATAGAAAAAGAAGCAAAGAGAAGCAAAGAATTTTGAAATGTAAACAATCTCAGCTGTAAAAGTACAAATTAATTTGATATAAACATGTTTCTTAGTATCTACCCAATTTCTATCATTATGTCCATGCTTCCTTTGGAATCCTGATACATAGTCAGTATTGAAATGGTGAGTCATTATCATCCTGGGTAATATCAGGTTGATGGTGAAGATTTTGTCCTCCTCACTGTATGATGTACTTGGCATTATTATATAATTTTTAAGGTATTTTACTCTTTGCTTTTTCTTCAGTGATGTGAAACTTCACATTTCATCTGAATTTATTATATTTGTCGGCTTTACATATGTTAGATACCTGCAGTTTTTATCCCTGTTAACTCCAAGTCTAATTATTTTCAGTTCCCAGCTCTGCCGTTCACTGACCATTTGAGAGGTGGTCTTACAGCATCAGTATTTTCAGTACTGGTGTCTGTCCTTTCTCTTGTGTCTTACACATGCACACTGTATTTTGCATGCAAATATTTCAAAATTATTGTTATTGTACCTTGTCTATATGCCTGTGTACTACTACATCAATATGCTAGAGTTATCAGTACTTCATTCTACACAATTACACCTCTCTACTGGGGCAATTTTTTGACACTATACAAATATAAAACAAAATTTTTCGAACATAGACACTTGGTCATTAAAAAAATAAAAATCGCTTACAGATAAACCAAATGAAAGAAACATGCCTATCAGGTCAAGTTCAGAAAAAGCCTTATAAGCCTCAGTTCTGACACCCTGCAAACTCAGCATAAAGCCCATGGTGTGCAACCAGCAGCAATGTATCTTTGCAGGACTAACAAGGAAAATCTGAAACAGAAATGTCTCCTACTGAGGAAAAATTGGGGTTCATCCACATAAGAGGTCTACAGCCCTCAGTGAAATTCTCTGGAACCTTATTTTTCTTTGGCACTTACCAATGAGGACACATCCCAGCCTCACAAGTCTTGGGAGGAGATGGTGTGCAAGAGCCCTGGGCACGAAGAGTGCCTGTACCATAACCCTTGTCTCTCTCCAAAACTATGGAGGTGAGAGCAAGTCATTTTGGCTCAGTGGGAAAGGCAGTGTACAGGAGAAAGTCAGAAGTTTCCATCATCTGATTTCATTGTGAAGTGAATGATGAAATTTCAGAAATTTATAATATTTGGGGTTATTGATTTTTGTTCAGTCAGATGTATGCTTTTGGAGGTTTTGGTTGGTTGGTTGGTTTAGTTTGCTTTTGTTTCCCTATTTTTCCCCAAAAAATGTCTTTTGTAGTTTCTGTCACTGACTTCTTTGTTAAAGTCTTTGAATAATTTTTTCTTAGAATTTCTGTTGGTTTGGTTTGAGTTTTTAAAAACAGTAAAATCCAATTTAACTTCATTAAGACGTCCACATGCTATGACATATTTTCCTAATTATCTTTTTCTTTAGTAATGTCTGAGCTACTTGAGTGTCACAGAGACAGTAAGTAAAAGAGTTAAAAATAAAAGTCTTGTCTGAAGTATCCCTGTATGTCATATCAGCAAACTTCCATATGATCACAAATATCAGAGCCTTACATCAATGGCACACAAATCTCAGGGCTTTTTAAATGTTTCATTTCCAGTCCCATCTGGTTTATAAGTGTGAAGGCTGAGGAAAGCTCTCAGAAATTTCTTAGCTTAACCTGATAGAATAAAATGGAACAGTCACATTAAAATTTGATTTTTATGTCCTCGATCCTTGCTAAAGAATTATGATGATGGTTCTACAGAACATCAAGCAGAGGTTTAATTAGTTTTAATGCCAACAGTTTACTGACAAGTGAGACCTTTAAGTCTGCCACTCTGTTTGGAACACTTGACTGTATTTGGAGCAGGCTATCTTCCTAAGAGATCAAAGAAGACAATTTCAAATTCTGGATGGAGTTTCCTTAACAATTTTTAGCACATCATAAATTATAAATATGCTTTACAAGATCACTGTGAGGAAATATTGTTCAAATGGCACTGAAGCTCCCAACCACCTTCTGTTTCTGAGCCTCCTGGTTGAGAAATGACAAATGAGGAATAAAAGGAGAGTGCTCCTTGATTAGATCCCAATTTGATGATAAGTAGAAACTGCTTGACATAGAAAAGCTTCTAAAAATATCCATTTCATACCCCATGTAATATGTGACAGTTATAATTGCTTAGAATTTAAATATGTTTTTAAAGTTAATTATACTCCTACCAAAAATATTTAGAATTCCTAAATATAGGCTATATTTACATTTTTAACTGGTTATTTGCTCAAGAAAGTGAAAGCAGAATACATTTCCTGCATTAAGATATTTTCTTTTTTTTTTTAAATTATACAAAGATTGAGGAAAATAGAAAAAAAAATCTTAAACATGAAAATAAAAAATAAAATTACTAGTGTTTTGAATACTCATTAAAGGGTAACAGAAGGCTGTCATCTCTAGTATTTGAACTTCATGGGACTTAATTACAGTTCAGAAGTGATGCCATAATTTTCCAAGGTGACTAGATGTGGAACAATCTGTAGCCTACAATTCAAAAAGAAATAATCTATTCATTCAAAGTCAGTGATAATAGGCACACAATCAGAAAACTGGAAGGAATAAAATACCTTGCACCTCTCTTTTCTTTCCACCACTCAATTCTTTCTTTATACAAAAAAGGTTTAATTAGTTGATTATTTGTTATATCATCTTCCTGGAAGCACCCAGATATTCTTAATTATGCATGAGTCAAGTTGTGCAAATGAACTCTTTTCTCTTAAAATCACGTCTGACTGGAAACTCTAAATCTCTTCTGTGACCACCACAGTATATTTTTCATCCTCTTGAGAAATACAGAAGTTAGAATGTCACCATACATGATGCTTTCACATTGTTCTGAGAAGGCATCACCATTCAGTAGATCTCCATAAAACTTTGAGCAGCTATAATCCATTTCATATTAAAATAGTAGCAATGCACAAGGGTTCAAAACCTAGACATTTTCAAAAAAAGGTTTAATACAGAGTTATTTTTAATTGAAAAATACTAGGAGATTGTCCTGTTTTTCCACATGGCTATTACTTTATAGAGTCACCAGAAAAGGCGTATCTCTTTTTATTTTCATGTCATATTTCAGGTGTATTAATCAAAATCTTGCATGCAAGGCAGCTGGTGAAACACCCAATATATAAACACCCTCAAAGGGAAAAGAAACCATCTCAAGGAATGCTGGTCTGTTTCAAGGTCTCTTACTCAACTTTGTATAAAATCTTGGATTTCAGTTGAAATAAATGACATTTGAAATCAACCTATGAAGTGTCAATTTATTATAGTCTCAAAAAATTAGAAAGTTTCTCTTTCAAATTGGATTTTGTGACTTCCATATAAGTATTTACTGAATGATGAGGATTTGGAAATCTCCATTCAATAATATTATGTTTCCCTATGTATCTTAAGACCATAAAAGTTTTTCTTATGTGCACTTTCTTTCTTGCTTTTGTCCACTACAATTCTAGTTGTAATATTCTTATTTAAGTCTTCTAGGTGGAATGCCTTGCCTAGTAAGTTCATACTGTCTATGTTGAAAAAAGTGTTAATTTTCTATTTCACCAGTGACCCTTATATGTACTGAAAGCATTAGAACTCACAGAAACAGCTCTTTAGTGACCCTCAGGTAACCTACAGCTTTTCTTTGCCATTTGAGAGATGTTATGTCAGAAATGTTCTCTCGTTGTTTCCGGAGAGTATAAAGGAGAGTTATGGATTGTTTTACAAAATTGTACTAACCTGAAAGAGCAGTTATATTTCAGGAACACTGTGAACAATGTTACCACTGTTACTTCAGGGGAAGCCACAGGCTCAAGGTTAAAAAGCTAAGCTGTATAAATAGGTAGGAAAATTGATATATGTTCATTTGAAAAAGAGAATAAAAAAGAAGTTGCACCTATTGCAGAAATTAAAGTATATATTAAAAAAAAGAGAGAGGTTCAGATATAAAATTATATTATTTGTAAATGCCATTAAAATTTTGTAGTTTAACCCATCTGGCAATTACACCCTGCACAGCCACTCATTCACTCCCCCACAGAGGTATATGTGGCAGAATTAGAAGAGTAAAAGAAAGAAAATTCATAGGTTGAATTACAGAGAGTTTAACAATTGAAAGAAAAATATAACAAGGGCAAAAACCAGAGTATAAACACAAAAAGAAAGGAAAATCACACCAGAGAAAAGCAAATTATGCATAATCCCCCCCAAATTCTCACCATTAACCACCAGTAACGAGCCAGTCGCTGAGCAATAGCAGGCCTTTCATCTCCCCAGGTTTTATTGGTAAACACAATGTGTATTGAATATCCCTTTGGTCAGCTGGGGTCAGCTGTCCCAGATGTGTCCCCTCCCAACCTTTTGCATACCACCAGCCTACTCACTGGCAGGGCAGCGTGAGGAGCAGAAAAGGCCTTGACACTGTGTGCTTGACACTGAGAACTGCTCAGGAATAACTAAAACATCAGTGCGGTATCAAAACTATTCCCAGCACACATCTAAAACATCTCCCAATACTAGGTACTGTGGAGAAACTTAACTCTATCACAGCCAAAAGCAGGATGGTAAGAAATTGAGATGATGAAACAGGAGATCCATATCTTTCTTACCTATTAGGCATCCAAAACAGCAGCATCAGAACAAGTGGCTAATGAGGACTGCTCAGTAGAGTTTAAATCCAGGGTATAAGAGCTGGTCCTCCATGTGTTACTGGTGACAGGTGAAACATTTCTGAAAGCGCATGCTGCAGTGTTTCATACAGCCAGAACGGCCCAAGTAGACTAAAATAAATGAGCAAATTATACCTCTGAAATCAATTTCAACTGTTGAAGATTTCTTTTTTGGGGTATTCATTAGGCATTCAAAAACTTTAATGCTAGTTAAATATCTATTTTAAGGAAACAATTTTTATTAGGAGGAAGCATTTCCATAATACAATAAAATCTGACATTAATTTATTCACCACAGAATCTCATGCATATTTTTGAAGACATAGATATAGAACTGAGTTCTGAGAAATACAGGGACTGATTTTGCCTTCTTTCACAATGTGATTACTGCATTAGTCCCCTTTTTACAAAGCAGAGGTGGAATTGTCACACTCTGAGTGCAATTTCTCTGTCTCATATCAAAACCCTTCCCTCTGTGGCCACGTGGCCCCCAAATGTCTCTCACATATAGTACATTTCTTCAGAGATATCACTTCTTGATACTCAGTCACTGACAGACATACTTTTGTCTCTTTTGATTAACAAGCATCTCAGCCAAAATTAACCAATAATTAGTAGACTGCTCTTTATTACAACACTTTCACTGTAGTCAATTGAGAGACAAGTTGCAAATCATTCTCTCTTTCTTAGAACTCTCTTTTAACAGACACTTCCTTAGAGCATGATTTGCTCTAAGGAAGTGTCTTTTTCTTTATAATGACTAAAAATTCAACCGAACTGCTAACTCACATCTGGTTTGTGCTTCAGCTACTTAAATATAAGTTTCTAGTACCATTACAGGTAGTTTTGGGGCAATTTTCTTAGCCTATAGATGCTGCCCCAGAGGAACACTTCTGTCTTCTGTGTTACTGTCTCTTTAAATTGTAAAGAGTCAGAATGACAGGTAAATTAATTTTTAACATTGTACAGGAAATGCCTTGAACTAAAATTTCAGAACTAAATTCTCTGTGTCTCAATAAAAGTATTTGCTCCAGCATATCTTGGTGCTGTAAAATAAAGCCCTGTGTCAGAACTAAGATGTAGAAATGCAGGCTTTAATCTTTCAGTATCCAGGGCATACTCATGCTGCTCATGTAATTAATTATGGAATGAAAGTTCAAGTTGTAATAAAATTTGAAGTGGCATGAATTAGCTCAACGAAATTGAAACTAGGGGACCCTGCTGATATTACTAAAGTACAGAAAGTTGGTTTTAATATTTGTGTCATTCAGCAGAGAGATTTTCATTACCTACAATTCCACAGTATTAATCCATTTGAAAGAGACAGACTACTGAAAATTCATGACAGGAAATTCATGTAAGGGCCTTTAAAAAAGCATACAACTTCAGTCATGCTGGTCCAGCAACACTAATTTTAGGAGTGCTTCCTGACTGCAAAGAAACAAAACAAACTAATGTACAACTGCAAAATGTGCAGAAGAAATAGAATTTAAAAGTGTGAGATTGATCAGACTTCCAGAGGTGATAAATGTTTGACCAGATGCAGAAATCTAAATATCATGCAAATATCATGACCAGAGACATCTCTGAAATACCTCATGCAGAGAAATTCATCTTGCAAGAGCATAAGTCAGGACAGAGGTGAGTCCGGTTTAAAAAGTACAAGCTTGCTTTCTCTGACTAGAAATAAACAGAGCACAAAAAGATGTAAACAATTTAAATGAGGGGAGATGAAATATACTGTTTTGTTAATCAGCTCTCAATGTGCCATTGTTGTCAAGAAGGTCAGTGGTATCCTGGGGTGTATTCTATCAAAAGAAACACAGGAAATTTCATTAGAATATGAGGAAAATTTTTACGTTCAGGGTGCTATTCTGTCAAAATAATTTGTTCTAATATCTTCCTTCTTATTATTATGCACATGTATATATTACATATAGATAATGTATAGAAACTGAATGGTTTGGATTGAGAGGGACCTTAAAATTATCTAGCTCCAATCCTTCCTCCCATGGGCAGGGGCACCTTTCATTAGACCAGGTTTCTCAAAGCCCCATCCAACCTGGCCTTGCGCACTTCCAGGGATGGTGCATCCACAACTTCTCTGGGCAGCAGGTTCCTCTGCTTCACCACTTTCACAGCAAGGAATCCCTTCCTAACATCTAATCTAAACCTACTCTCTTTCAATTTAAAGCCATTCCACCTTGTCCTTCATGCTCCTGTAAATGTCCCTCTCCAGCTTTCTTATAGGCCTCCTTTAAGTACTTAAAGGGTGCAAGATCCCACCAGATTTCTCTTCTCCAGGCTTAACAACTGAAATTATCCCAGTCTGTCTTTCATCTTAAGTCTATGGTACAGTAAATATTGATAATAATACTTACTATTCAATATTTCACTGTATTGTAATGCATAAAACATTAAATGATGTATTTTAAATATCACTGGGTTTATGATTACAACTTTGGGAAGTGTTCTTTTTTCAAGAAAATTTTGGTTTGTTTTTATTTTTTTCCCATAATATTCCTTTTCTTCTTTTGCATTTGGGAAGTGATTTGAGAATCTACATCCAGACGTTTTGTGCCATATTACCTGCTTTATTTCTTCATATCTGTCCTCCAGCTGTCATTCTAGAACATTGCATCTCCTGTATGCCTGATGTCATGTCTATGAAGTCCAAGGAGATTTAACAGAGAAATTGATGTGTCTGTTTAGATATTCCATTTGAAACCATGTTTAAATCATTTTCTTACCAGAGAAAAGTAGGCATAAAAAAATTCTCTAATATTTATGGAATGTGGATTAAAAATGCTTCTAACAATATCTTCTAAAAATCCTAAACTAAGAATATGCATGAAAGGAAAAACATATTTGTTTTTATTTACTTCTCTAAAGAATAGATTTTCTTACTCAACTGCTTCATAAACTGTGGAGAACACAGAGATCTTTTATGTCATATAGTTGTAACAAACTCAGTTCATGTATCAGATTTTCATCCAAGTCAAAATTATTGAGGAGATATTCTAAAGTCTAATGGCCACTCTTTCACCACTGCATTTTTCTCATAGTGTCAGTTTAAGACACAATCAGTGAAGGACATTATTTCAAGTTGTGCCTGGGGCCAATAAAGTAGAAATTTAAGAGAAAGTCTTATTTTCTTACTGCCTTTTTTAGGTACCAGATATGAAATTATTCAAGACATGACTTTATTCCAAAATGACTAAATATTAAAGTAAATTTAAAATCTATGGGAGCTCACAATCTTGCTTGAAGTATTGCTGAAGTCCCCCTGTATTATGCCATGTGCTTTGTATTATTAAATACTTTCATTTTGAATTGTGGTTTAGGGCCATTGGGCCTGTTCTTCTTGGACAGATAACCTTCTTGGTTTTTGATTCACTTACAGACCTGCATTTGAAAAGGAGAATAATTTTAGGTTTCAAAAGTCATTTCAGATTATTTTTTTATGAGAAAGAACATTCTAATAATCTAAATTGTGATTTTAGCTTCTGAGTTTTTTTTATTTTGTCATAAGTTTTTTGTTTTTATTAAAGCTATCTTTCAATTCAAAGAGTAGTTTTATATAATTATAGACATCAATCACATTTTCTTTTAGCATCTATTTTCTATTCTGAAAAAGGCAAATTGTTATTTTCTGATTACAAAATTCCATTTCAAACTTTTAATTTTTCTTTGCACTAGCTAAATTTGAGTTAATTTTTGTGAACCATGGATTACTAGAACTTTATACTGTACTTTCTATAAATGTACAATAAAAGTTCGAACAGAGGCAAAAATCCCAGTTATCTATTTAATCTATCTTGTTGGAAAAAAACTAAAACAGATTAAGTCATCATTCCTTTGTCACCTTCTGATGAAATCCCTAATTATACAACTTTCCCAGTATTTATCTAATAATAGAGACATGGTTTGTATGCATCATTTTTGTTATTAGACCCTTAGTCAACAATTTTGCTACTTACATTGCTTCATTTAATTTTGTTTAATGTTTGCAAAGTTGTTTGGGTTTTTTGGGTTTGTTTGAGTTTTTTATCTGTGATATATTAATCTTATATACTGACAAGTATACACAATGCTTTTCAAAGCCGTCACAGAAGTTAATTTCATTTATACATATCCAAATCTTATTCCAAGGTAATTCAGAAAAATAGTTGCTTATTTTTACCAGTTATTTCACTTCTATTTCTCCTTCCAGTATTACCTGTTTCTATCTTCCTATGAGATAGCCATGAACCACTGTGAAGCTGTCCATTATTGCTTATCTTTTCCAATTCCATCTGATTCTATCGCAAATATTTCACTGTCTTGCAGGAAAAAGTGATCTACCATATTTCTTGCAGCCAGAAACAATTTAGCTTATCACAGAAACTTCATGTCAGTTCCATACAATCTACCCTTGGTAAAATCAACAGAATTTTACAACTAATTATATTTTTTAGATATCTGCCTTAGATTTTTTTTCTTAAATACTAATGCTGAATCTTTGCGCTACAATAAAAGGACTGGAAAATTTTTACTTCTTATTGTTTTTTGATACTCTTGAACCATATGACACTTCTCAGCTTTATAGCAGGACCAAAAATTTACTTCTGACCTTTTTAATGATGAAGGCACAGTGCTACCCCATTTTGTTATGACCCTTTTGGATCTGTCTCATAAACACCTCTTCTAGCTTTTGCATTCTTCTTATATCCCATTTGTTACTGACTTTCATGCTCTTAGACAATTAATGACTCTGAAATCTTTTTCCAGACATGATAATAATGTCTTTTTAGAGTTCCCCGTGCACTGGAATGGCCAAAGATGACAGACATACCAAGCTCTTCTTTCTCAATGAGCTCCCTAATAAAAAGGTCAGGCATTAAAAAAAAACAAACATACAACAAAATTAAAAGTAAATCCCAATAAAACCCTGCAACAAAGTAAGATACCTCAGCACTAAACTAAAGAGGATGAGAAACCAATTTGTAGGACTAAAGCCAATTAGTTCATGCTTTTTTGGCCTATCCCTCTCTGTAGGAGACACAACTTTTAAAAGGTGGATATGGTAGTCCAAACAAACAGGAATTGCACTCATACTCATACATTAAATAATGGGAAAATTATTCCTGGGTTTCTTTTATACAGCAGTGTAAAGTATTATACGTTGGAGAAAGGAATGGAAAGGGCTTTTATACAACTCTTTTACTCTGCACTGTTCCCTCTCAGGCATATTCATGCTTTCAGGCTTGATTTTGGTCAATTCAGTGACTGGCACAGAATTCTGCATAGCATCCTTTATTTTTTCCCTGGGAGATTACTTTTTGAAGCCCTTCTGTGCTACTGTTCCCTGTTTTTCTGAATGGAAAATCCTTAATCCTTGCTTCTGTCTTTTGTCTTCTGACAAAATCACAATCTTTTGAAATTTCTTTTCCTTTTCATTACTAAGGATACTGCTCACTCTTCCAGAAAATGCACAAATTCCCCTTTCTCCAGAGATAAGAGAGTATTAAAATGTTTACAAAAATATCATTTGTCACACTTGAAGTGAATTTCAGGTGCTGGAAAATGCTGTGGGGATTTATACTAAAACAGAGGAATGAAGTAGGTCAATGAAGTTAACATCAAATATATTCACATTAATTATTTCCCATATGAAATATCACCTCTTGCATGGACATTTATGAGTGTTGGATAAAAATCAATAACTTATTGAGATCTTCACATAATTAAGACTTGCTTAGGGAATCACATCATTCAAGCAGGATGACAGCTCACTACATGGATGAAAATAGAAGTCTGTATTGCAAGTGTCCTTGCAAAAGCATCTTCAGCTCAGACAGGTGAAATTTCACAAACTGTTGCTCTGCTGAATTTGTATGATGCACAGTTATGTTTGTTCATATAAAAATACATATTCTAGGCTTTTTAATTCTGTTTATCTTTAATTATCACTCCTTTTTATTTCTATATTCTGCAAAATTTATTAACAAAGCGTTATCATTCATAGGACTGCAGAAAGGAGGAGAATTCTTATTTCTTAAAAAGGAAATGTTCGTTTGAAAAATGGAACAAATTAAAACTTTTATTAAAAAGAGATGACAAAATAAACTGCATTTTTCTCTCAGGATTGTGAATTCTTCACAAAAAAACTAAGAAAACAACTGGTTGGCCTTTCTCCTCTTCTACACTGACAGGTGCTGATTCTTTTGGGTTCCACAAGGATCAAATTCTCTCAAGTAATGTATTTAATTACCTTTCTAAAAAAGGCAATCACTAGATTTAAAATCTTACATCCCTTCTTGTATTGAAATCTGTGAGTTGAAGCAGCATTAGATGAACCTCTTAGTGTGGCCATGGCTTGCTGCACAGGTCCTGTCCAGGGAGACAATTTTGGGTAATGTGGTCTTCACAGGTTTTATAAGATTTCTTTAATAAGGACTGTAATAGAAAAGGATGTTTTTATGAGATGTTGCCTCACTTCATGACAAAGGCGAAGACAAGCCAGCGTCTATATTGCTGTTGCCAAGTGGGTGCAGCTTCCAGGTTCTTCTATTACCATCAGCTATCTGGGTTCATATCCTGTGAAAGAATATGGGCAGCACAGCTCAATCCAGGTCAACTGATATGTGCAATCATGCCTTCTTAGGTCAGGTGTTATGTGGATCATTAAATCCCCAAAGTACAAAGTACAGTCTTTGAGTCAGAATCACTGCATCTTGTCTAGTTTGTGTGAATGAAAGGCAAAGGGTTCAAAGGAGGATACTGACAAGAGACATTCAGTCTTGGTACTGAGAAAGAAAAGTTATTTAGCTTTTCAGAAGCTCAACTGGAATGTTTTCATCTACTAGTCAGCTATCTATTTTTTCCTTTTAATCTGTTAAAAAAAATGAGAGCTCAAGCAAATGTAAACATGTCAAGATGGAATTATCGATTATGTAGAAAGTAGTATATGCTATTAGGAAATAATTTAGATTATATCTTTCTGAATAGATATAGAAATAAATTCAATCCCTTCCACCACAGGAAATCTTCTGCATCACTGTAGGCAAATCACTTAATCCTCTCATTTCAAAAGTGGCAATTTATAATACATCTTATAATTTGTATGTCTGACATATTTATGTCTTAATTACTGGGATAAATTATGCAGACATGCTTGTCATTTTAGGAAGGGGCTGAAGTTGCAGAAAGCTCCAGGAATGGGGAAAAGAAGGAAAATTCTGCAAGGTTTGAAAAAAAGAAAAAAGCACTGAATGACGAGTGAATGCATTTAACTCAGTACCCTGACTATAGCAGGGTCATCTGGAAGAAAAGGGAAAAGTATATAAAGTCACTTGATGGAAGACTCTGAATTAGAGTATCATATCATGGAGGAAGGATGCGCTATCCTAATTCTTTCTGGTTTAAGTTATATTGCTGTGTTACAATGGTTTAATAACTATAATTTTTTCAGTTTTTAATGATCCCATAAGAAAAATGGAAAGAAGAATGAAATGTAAATTTAGGCTATAGTCAAGGATTTCACATAAGTAATCCCAACCATCACATAAAAAGCCAGATAATGGGAAAAAGATTGCAAAGTATTATATGACAGTCTATTGTGTGATGGAAATATTGGATAATATGGTGAATATATGTTAGTATATTCAAGAAGGCACTAGTTTCTGACTCTTCAAAAGCATATGTTGCAAGCAGTGTTTCCCAGGGGTTAGTACAGGGTCCAGTCTAGTCCATTCGTACATCAGTGACTCGAATGGAGGGGCAGAGTGCTCCCTCAGCACATTTGCTCTTGATCCAACACTGTGGGGAGTGGCTGATACACCAGAAGGATGTGCTGTCATTCAAGGAGATCTGGATAGGCTAGATTGTTGGGCAGAGAGAAACTTAATGAAGTTCAGCAAAGGTCACTGTAGTGTTGTCCTGGGTTGATGCTAAATTGTATCCCCATTCATCTGTTTCGCTCAGAAATAAGTGTTGTACCTTTAAAAATTGGATCTGAGAGTGAAGAAGACACACTGGAATTCCTGAGGCAGTTGTTTTCAAAACATGAAGATAAAAGTCGGCAGTTTTTTCAGACGCTCTCAGCCTGTGCTTTTAGCAGAGTGTAGACAGCACAAGAGAGCTCTCCTTTGCTTTTTTGTTAGTTTTTTTGCTAGCCGAGGCAGAGAAGTTCTCCGAACTGCGTTTTTTTTTCCCTTTTCTTGAACTTTTTTTTAACCCGCTCTAGACTAAACACCCAAAAGGGCACCAGGAGCTCAGCCCTTGGCCACCGGGCCTGGCCTGGGCCTAGCCTTTCCACCAAAGGAACCGAACTACAGCTACGAGAAAGACTTTGTAGCATCTCTGCGGAGCGGCGAGAAGTTTTTGTTGTTCAGAATTGTTCCTTTGTTTGTTGGGCTGGAGAGTGTTTTATCTGTTAAATAAACAACTTTTTCCACTTTCTACCAAAGAAATATTTCTTTTTCCTATCCCAATTCAGCTAAAGAGAGGGGTGGTTCATTTAAAAGTTTGTTTGTTTTCCTTTCTTCTCCTCTCCCCAAATTTGCCCTAAACCAGGACAAGTGTCCAGCAGCATGGGAGGAATAATCCCACTCACTATTATATGTTAGGGATTGACCTACTGTAAAGGAGCTCTGGAGAGAAGGATCTGGGAGTCCCGGTAGACAAGTTCACCATGAGCTCAATGTGTTATTGTTGTCAAGAAGGTCAAGAGGTGTCCTGAGGTGTACTCTATCAAAAGAAACACAGAAGTTTCATTAGAATATGAGGAAAATCTTTGCTGTCAGGGTGGTATTCTGCCAAAACCAGACTGCTCAATTATGGCAGTAATAATTGCTTTTGGTTATTATATTCTTGTTAATATGTCCTTAGTTTGAGATATTACTGTGTTCCAAATAGGGAAAGTAAACTATCCTTTTTTTCTCAGATTATCATATACTTAGAACACTTAGGTAATACATCTAGACTCTAATCCTCTTATTAAGGAATTATGTATTTGTAAACATCATTCATTCTATACATTTGATTCAAGGAATCAATGATGTGATTTGCTATAATCCATCAAAACTGAAAGAAGAGAATGTAAACTTTGACTTTTATCTGACTTGCCCATTTTGTGTTACAGTGGATAATTCTATTACAGAAAGAGGAATAAATCAAAATTCAGCCATTAACATAAAATTCTAAAATAAAAAAAATTAGGAAATGTTATGAATAATATTTTACATTCTTTTCCTATTCCGGGCAAAAAAAAGTTTTGAGAAATAGGAGATGAAGTTCATCTTTTTCTTCTAACAATTTGAAGGAACTTGAATTAGATTTTATTTTTTTTATATTGCTGGGAATAGGAAAACATTGCATCCAGTGGATTCAAATAATTTGGACATATCTTTAGAATAAGAGTTGAAATAGTTTGACTACTAAAAATAACTTAATTTTTAGATTTACAGTTTCAAAGACCTGGATTCAAATCTATAATTTTTGATTTAGTCAAATGAATATTCAAGATATATAAATATATCTATATATATATATATATATATACTTGTGTTCTCTTGCTGTTGTACATGTCATCACCTCTTTAATTTCATTGTATTCCTTTCAGTTTCATACCAATTAAGAGAAAACTCAGACCCTATATATTGCCTTTCAAATGAAAATAAGATCACATATCAATCTATAATGTTTCTCTTGAGAGCATAATTTTTAACTTTAGGCAAGGAAATAATTACAGTTTACAAAATCCTTTAACAGTTTAACAGCAGCTTTAGAATGCTACTTCATGAATTATTCCTTCTAGTAGTGTTAGACTACTAAAGAGTATAAAAATTAAGGTTATTTTCCTTAATTAATGTACTTAATTTTGTACTGGACTTTAATTCTTTAATTCTTTGATTCAAACTTTAATTTGATAGTAACAAACCATCAAACTAGCTCCAAAATACAGACTATAGCAATCTGGGATTAGATGCAGGAATTACTGCCATGTTTTAACTGCAACTATTAACTAAGAATCACATATCTTGTTCACTCACTACCCCTCCCCCCAAGCAGGGTGAAGGTAAGAGAATAAAAAAGATAAAAGAGAGGAAACACGTGGGTTAAGATAAAAAAATTATTTTGCAATTTTTTATTTTTTTTTTAAACAAATAGAGAGGAAAATAAAAGAAAGGTAAGTGAATACAAATAAAAATGATTGCTACCAACCAGATGATGTTGGTAGCATCTAAACAACAACACTCCACTGTCAGGTCTCCCCCATTTTTATATGCTGAACATGAACATATGGAATGGAATATAGCTTCAGTCAGTGGGTGTCAGCTGTCCCAGCTGCGTCCCCTGTCAACTTTCTACTCACTCCCAGACTACTCACTGCTGGGGTGGTGTGAGGGACAGAAAAGGCCTTGACCATGTGTAAGCACTGCTCAGCAATAAGGAAAACATCCCTGTTATCAACACTGCTTCCAGCACAAAATTCAAAACACATCCCTATAATAGCTACTGTGAAGAAAATGAAATCTAACCCTCTCATATCCAACAAAGGCACTCTTTTTAACTGCAGCTATTTTTTTTAACCTTACCTACCATCTTGCTCCATAGTGGCTTTGTATCAGTTTTTCTTCTGCTCTTTGCTACCAGTGCTCTACTAAACAGTTTCCTTTCTTCATGATTTTTATCAAAGTATATTTCTGTTCTTATCAATGTCTTAAGAATTTTAACCAAAAACCTTCTTCTAACCGGTCCTAAAGCACTGCTTTATTCCATCTCACTTCTTCTCTTTGAAACCTTATTAATATTAGCTTTGTAAGTTACTGCTAAAATAAAACATTAACTAGACAGAAATTTTACATTTCAGGGAACTCTAGCATCCCTTCATTGTCCTTTGATCTATCATTTGGTCGATGAATGTATTTATATATTGATAGGCACTAATATTTGCTTTATTGATAATACTTACTGTAGCTTTATCATTAAAGAATCCATGTGAAGAAACACACTTGAAAGTACGCATAAGACCTAAAAGTAAAGTGGGGTAATGAATGTGAAATTAAGTCACCATGTAACAAACACAATTTTACATAAAGAATGAACATATAATTATGCTCCTATTGATATGCTAATATGTTCATCCTCAGATGCTTAATTGGAAATTATCAAGGCAACCACAAATCAAGTAATTTTAACTGCATATTTACAACTATAATATCTTATTCTTTCATCCGGTAATTTTAGCTTACACTTTTTTCAGCAATCTGTGCTACTTTAAAGGCTGTTTGTCTTGTCTTGGGTTTTTTCAATGCTGTTTATTGAGGCCAAATAACACTGAATGCAGGCTAAATTTTGGCAGATCAGACTAAGAGACAAAGCTGTTTTCTCTAGTATTTATCTGCCTTTTGATTCCAACTTGTGATTGTAGTAGTTTGAAAAAAATTCAAGGAGCCATGAAGGGGCAAAATCAGAGTTCCAAGTGATCAGTCTATCACAAAAAATTGTACTTACTGTTCTCTGAAGCTTGACTATATGAGAAACAATGAAAGAGTTCACAGTCCTTACTTTTCTTAAAAAAAAAAAAAAATAAGTTTGTGTTAAAGGCTTTAAAAGTGAAGAAAGGAAGAAGGAAGAAAAAAGAAAAAAATCAGATTCACATTTGTGATTATGGTATACAAATAGCATCTAATCTCTTACTGCTTTGAGCCTTGAACTAAAATGAATGTACCTATGCAAGATTTCTAAAGTTTGTCAACTTTTTTGTTTGTGAAAACAGCTAAATTTTTGAGGTAGGTGATCTTTAACACATGAGAAGAGAAAGACCATTCAGTTAATGGCTGAACCTTTTGTAAGGCTGTCAGATCATTTTTCCAGTTTAATTTTTTTTCATGGTTTGAACACTGCCCATAGATACCAGAGATTTAAATGAACACACAGACACACATATATATTTTATGGACTTGTTCTGTGTTTTAAGCATAGAAAGCATCTGATTGATAAATTAGTAGACTTTATCTGAGAAAGAAGTAATTCAATAGCCAACATTTGACACGGTTTAATCACTTAAACACAGCAAGTTATTTACTGTACTGGTATACATTTACAGTGAGTTTCAACATAACTTTGTGAAGGTTTTTTTGTTTTTTTCCCTCATAAAAATGTTCTTGGGAAATGATATTACAAAACTTTTAAGGTTTTTGAGGTTTGATCCACTACATTTGCAGACATTTATTTTTAAATAAAATATTTTTGGCATTTCTTGAGGTTTGGGTTTGTTTTGCTTTTCAATTGGAAAAAGTTTAACTGAACAAGTGACAGTCTTTTGGGGGAAATTCTGAGTTTTACTATTACTAACTGGTTCTTTGATGTTTCTTCTCTAGTTCAGAGTCCAACTGCATTCACAAAGATGAGATGGATATTTAAAAATTAGGTTGTGAATCACTAAATCTGGAAATATCAGAGACAAAACAGCTAAATAGGGAGAGGACAAAATGTAAAGACAGTTTCTCAAAGGCAAGCTTGTTCTGTCAGCCTTCTACTCTTTTCTAAGCCTTCCTTCTTTATGAATCTGCATCTCTCTTTATGAAGAGAGTACTAAAATTTGCAGGAAAACTTAATATGCATTTTTTAAAATTTAACTATTACATTTACCTTACCATAATGTGTATTTCAATTTTTGATGGAACCCATTATGTAAACACTGTACAGGCACAAAAAATCAAGGCAAAGACACCACCACCATCCTCACCTCCCCCCCCCCAAAAAAAAAAACAAAAAACCCAAAATTAACTTGATTGAAATTCAAATCCATCTGCAGTTTAGGAGAAAAAGGAGTCTGACCAAACTCTAGCTCACTGGAGTGTTGCCCACTGCTGATTTTTATTATCTTCAATTATTTAGAAATAATGTCCTTTCTTTCCTTGAAGAGAGAGTTACTTGTCCTAATTACCTCTCAGACTACAAAGATGTTTCCCTGAGAAAATTGTGATATATATCAGTGCTGTTTCTTTGCCAAAATGCTTTTGTACACTTCTTTGTTAATGCTCTATTAGTTGAAGGAGGTGTCCTTTTCCAACTAATAAAGGATTTTTCTCCCAAAGCAAAAAACATTCCCTCACTATGAGGAAAAATACTATCAGACAAGAATATCAAATGAAAGTATATATATTAGATATTTGTTCTTTCTGTCTCTAAACCACTGCACACAGTATAATACAAGCAATGAGATGCAAACAATAAACGTCTTTGGTTTTGAAAATGAACTAATGAATGAAATAGCCAGACATATCTCTGGGCATAATAGCATTTATAATAATTTTGGCAATTAAAAATATGTTCACTTCAGAGGCTTGAATGCAGGAAGAAAAGAAAAAAAGGGTTCTATGACCTTAAAAAGGAGTCAACTGGTAAGCTATAGAACAAAATATTATCAATTATAGAAAAGAATGAATATCAGTTGGACTGCTGAGAAATTGTCTCACTTATGCCACAAAATACTCAGGAAGTCATTGAAAGGATAAATAAATTATTTGAAATTTACTGATTTTCCTATAGGCTGATGCATACTAATGCTGTAATTAATCATATTGATGATTCTCAGAATGTAATTAATTACAACTAACTTCAGAAATTTATAGTGTAGATATTGTTCATTGTTCTGAACTTTCAATATATGATTCATTCAACCAGAAATAGACATCTGCTTAATAATGAATTCAGTTTGCTTAAAAATGTGTCCATGTGATTGACAATTATATAGAGAGAGTGGGGTGACTCCAGAAGTCTGTCCTATAGGTCATAGATAAATTTCCATGTCTGAAGAGATGAAAATATATATGCTCCATTTACCATCGATTGTCACCAAATGCTGTAATATTTTTGCTTCTTTGTAGTGTTTTCTATCCCTCCTTTAAGAATATTCAAAACCAACCACCAACAGAACTCAATGTTTATAACACAAATACTTTAAATCAGCAATTTTTTAGGAAACTCAAATGTCCAACACTTGTTATGGATTTTATTTTTACAGTGTTAAAGACTATTTTCTACATACTATTATTTCTGCAAAATATTAGTGATACCTAATATAAAATGTGTTGAAATCTACTGAAATCTACTGAACACAGAACAAATGAAGCTAAAGAAAATTCTTATGTTCAAAGAAAATAAAATTGAACACATATTTCACTAGATCCATTTATCACTGAAATTTAACATTCATTCCTACAGTTCAGGGTTTTGTTTATAAATTGAATCAATATAACTTCTTGAAAGAATGTCAGTATTTCATTAGTTACAATGCCACCCTTTACTTTTATTATGATAGTTATGTCTTTACAGTACAAAGTTAATTGTGATAAAAAAATCTCATTGATTTGATTTGAAAAAATATTCAGTTGCAGAAATAAGCATTTTTGTTCATATATATTACTACATAATTACAATACATTTTCTATTTCTCATTTCTAGATCTCTAATATATTAAAAAATATTTATCAACTTTCTACACATTTTTATATATGTATTTTCTTTCTAGCATACAATCTTCTTGGCTGAAACATCTCAAATTACCTCAGTAAGATGAAATTATTTGATATCTTAGAAAATATTGGAGAGCACAGGATGTATGTGCGTAGTTAGCTAAACAGAGTATATGGTCAATACAGTAAATTGACCCTAGGGAATGATTCAGGTGACCAAATATAAATTTTTATTGCAATGAATACTTTTCCAGTACTTCATTGTCACATTGGCTATTACAACTGCTTCCACACTAAGCAGCACTTCATGTGTCCTGACAGCAGCTTATTTCTTTTCTTGGAATACAATAGACTTTTTCAGTTGGAACTGACCTACAGTGGTCACAATGCAGCTGCCTGAACACTTCAGAGCTGATCAAGTTAAAACATGTTATTGCAGGTATTTTCTAAACGCCTCTTAAACACTGGTTTAAGAGACATTTAGGTTTTAACACCAACCACTTCTCTACGCAGCCTGTTCCAGGATTTATCCACCCCCTTAATGAAGGAACACTTCCTAATATCCAGTCGGACCTATCTTGGTGCAGATTTGAACCATTCCTGTGTGTCTGATCACTGGGTGCCAGGGAGAAGAGATCAACACCTCCCTCTCCTCTGTCTTGTTGGGAAGCTATGGAGAGCAATGAGGTCACTGCTCAGCCTCCTTTTTCCCAAACTAGACAAGTCCAAAATCCTGACCCACTCCTTATGGACCTCTCCTTCCAGCCCTTTCACAACCTTTGTTGCCCTCCTCTGAACACATTCAATTACCTTCACATCCTTAAATTTTGGGGTTCAGACTTGCAGAGTGTATGCCCAAGGTGAGGCCTCACCGATACAGAGGGATAATTTCTTCTCTTGACCAGTTATCTCCACCTAATCTTCTAACTTTAGCAATATTATATGAATCTCCTTTACCACATCAATCTGAAGAAAGACATGAAGTCCATCTTCATACAGACTTTTAAAAGCTGTTTTAAAACTGTTAATTCTAGAACAAAGTTTAGCTAAAATATAGTCATGTACTAAATTACTGGGTTTGTGCAGATCAAGTACAATTCTTCAGTTTCAGTTAGCATTACTATCAGGTAGATTTGCATTAGCATTGTAGTCTATAGTATATAGTATAGTATATACTACATGACTATAGTATATAGTTATATAGTGATTTATATGGGAATTTTAAGGTGCGAGCACATGCAGTAAAAACACATCGCAGTCTTTGCCCTGGTCAAAGTTCACCTAATAGAAAAACTTTTAAATCTCTTCTTTTGACCTTATATAACAGAACTTGAAGCCAATATATTTACAATATGGGAATCGTAACTCAGTGAATCAGGCAATTTTCTAGTGTTTCAGTGATTGAATCCATTTTGTGATTGAATTCTTACAGGAAATAGCTCTTTAGTTGCGTGATACTTCTTTCCAACTAAGCTGTCACTAAAAATACCCCAAACCTCACACTTCTCTCCTAAAATTTAGAACTACATCACAGCTTTGATGTGAGAATATTTGTGTCAGATGCTGATCTTAGTTGCACATTGTAAACTAAAGGAATCCCTGCTGTCTTCTCTAGAATTGTTCTTGGCTGATGTGCTTCACAGATTCAATTTATCTAGTGTATGATTTTTTATCAACTGCTTTAGATTATTTTCTTTTTATCAACATGAAAATTTTTAAAACAACATTGGAACTGAACCTGTGTACTGGAGACATACACATACACAGAATAAACTGAAGATTTTTAAAATTGTTCAAGACATTTTAATGTTCAGGGTGTTGCATTATGTATTGCAATTCCATGCAGGCATAGCATTTAAGAACTGCAGAATTTCTCCTTCCTGCAGTGTTTCCAGCCTTTTTTTTTACTTGATATTAGTTAACTCACATAATAAATATCTCATTCAGAATATAGTACATTTTTCAAAAAAATATGTTCCCCTCACAAAATAATTTTCTAAGTGTTAAATCAATATAGTGTGTATTGTTTTCATTATATTTTATTCTACGGAAACATATAAAGACAATTAATGAATGAAATAGGCCTTGGAAAAGCTACTGAAAAGTCACGACTCCTAATTAGGTTTTTATCTAATCTCTGCATTCTTAATAGTCTGAAGCAAAATACTACAATTTAAAATCTTAGAATTTCCAGATTCTGAGATGCTCAATGTGAGAATAAAGTTTTGAATATAAACTAGTATTAATTGTTGTCATGGTTTATGAATGGTAGCCCCCAGTTCCATGTCCCCCAGCTGAGACTTTCCCAAATCACATGCCTATCTCTCACTCACTTTTGTCACTGTGGTGGGATGGAGTTGAGAACTGGAAGCACAAAAGGCAAAGATCACATGTTGAGATAAGAACAATTTACTGTAAAAAGCAATAAGGTAAGAAAACAAACAGTAACAGTAATTATATTAAACCCAAAAGTGTATGAGAGAGAGAGATTAACACACAAAATTCTCACTGAGCCGGATCCAGCCTGACCACAGCTGGGGCCACCTCACCACTCTCTCTGGCTTGGGACAGCCACCATGCTACCTCGGCCACTCCTCCAAGTTTATTCCTACCCAGAAACCATACCCTTTTTATCAGAAGTTAAAGAGTCCCCTCCCTTTGCCCTCAGCAATGGTGTGACGTGATATCAAAAACCATCTGGATCCTGGCCATGCCTCCTCAGACACTTCCCTCTCAGCTACTGCAAAAAGTTAATGCTGTCCTTGGCTGAAACCAGGGCAACTGCAAAAACATCCAAACATGCAAAAGTAGATTTTAAAGTAACTATTAATTTTGCTGGTTTAAAATATTTATTCTATTAATAGATTGCTTAATCATGCTACATTAATGTTATTGAGAAAACAACCCCTCATGATCAATAATACAATTATTCATTTATTAATTAATTTAAATTGTTGGTTTTAAAAAAAAAATCTACCCGAAATTTTTTTCTAATATTCCAACAAATAATTCGATCACAGAAGAAAAAAAAAAAAAAGGTAATTATACAATTCCCTATTCCAAATCACTCCTCCAGGAAAAATAATTTACTAGCAATAAACCACAAAAATATTGACTTCAATGACTGTGGGAATCAAAACCTCTGGTGACTTGCTGGGTAGTACTAAATTTTTCACCATTGCTATGCTCAAAACTAAATTGTCACTCTCCTAAGTCTAATTTTATTAATATATGCACATCTGAGAGCATATTTATAAATCAGCAGTCATTTACTTCTCCAAAAAAGCTCTATAGTTTCAAGTGAACGCATCAAACAATGGAAGCTCTGCATGTACATAAAGCATTTTGAGTTAAATTCCTGGTGGCAACAAGCATTACAGCAAATAAATCTGCAGATGCTCCCTTCCCAGTGTCACAGAACTACTCAAGAGGAAACAGACTTTACCCTGTGTTTTGCTGCTCCTTCAAGAAATTGCTCTTCAGTCTTAACAGCCATTTAACTCTTTCTAGCAACTGGACTACCTATTCAAGTCAATTGGATGTCCCTTAACTTTTAAAACTTTTACAGTTGTTTCAGAAAATGAGGATTATGACTGATTATTGCTACATAATAATAAATAGACCTCAATCCCATACAGTAAATTAATGAGTTTCTCTTGGAATAACAATTTGATACCTTAACTTCTGACCAAAACCATAGGGTGACAAGTTTCACAGCACTGTAAAGTATCTTTTTCCTTTTTTTTAGTACAAAAGCATAAATCATTTAATTGTATAATTACTTGTGATCTTTTATTTTATTTATATTGACATACATGAGAAAATATATATACTGATTTTTTATAGCATGTAAGTAGACATGACATAGCAACAGTACTTAAAATGAAGGATGAAAGGCAATTTAAACCATAGGTTACAAATTTTGTGACAAAGTAGCATCAATTAAAAGATTCATCTCACAGCACTTATGTTAATTTTCCCATACAATTGAATCACAGATACTGCAGTAGAAAGTACAGTGATTCTATGCAATGATTCACATTTTAAAATTTAATCAAATTTTCATTTCCTACAATACTGTAGAGGTAAATTGATTAGAAAAAAGTGTAGGTCCAGTATATAAAATCTAGCATTGGTATCCAGGTGAAACTGGAAGGTTAAACTACTGAGTCCAAATTCATGCTTCTTTTATCTATTAATGTCACTAAGATTGGAACACACTATATTCTTTAGCATAATTTGCTCCATTAAGTTTTCAAATTATCTTTTTTTTTTTATTATCTCTCTCTGTTACTGATATAGTCAATTTGGTACCTGTCACAATATTCATGCATTGAGACAATTTCAAAACTATAACATTTTTCTATCAGCCTGCATTACTTTCAGTCTTGTCTTAATTTACAGGGCATTTCTTTTATTGTAAATCAATTTCATATTTTAAGGGTATGCAAGAGTAGAGTTTGAGCTAAAAGATATATTACTGCCAAGAACTTCTTATGTGGCAAACTCAAATGATCATTAGTGACACATTTGAATAGCTAGTAGCTTCTGTCATTGTAATTTTTCCAAGACTTCACTAGCAGCAAATCCTTAAAAAGGTCTTTCCCAAATAAAGTATTTTAAACATTTCCTTCAGAAGTTTTCTATGACAATATTCTGTATCAAATATTTGAAAGAGATCTAATTTAATTTCAATGAAGTATAAAAACTGAGATTTAGAGTTTAAACTAGATATCTTTATTTGACTCAGCATAAAGTTAAAATTTTGATTTGAAGATCCTATCTAGTGACCTAATTGATTTACAGGGTTTGTTTCCCTTCCTTCCCCCAGAAAAAGTATGTAGGAAACAAAAATTTATATTCACAGAATCATTGAGTCTGGAAATGACCTTTTGAGACTCTTTAATTCAATTGATCCCGATCAAGAAGGGGCAGCTACAGCAGCATTCAAGATATCTGGTGGAGTTTTAAGATTCTCCAAGAATAGACTCCCACAGATTCACTGGATAACCAGTTCCAGTGCTCAGCCACTCTCACATATTACTTTAAAGTATTCTATCACTTCTCCAATTTAAATTTCACTTTTATTGAAAAGAAATATGCGTGAGCTCTTTTTGTTAAAAAAAAAAAAAAAAATCATTACTTGCTTTTTCAGGAATATTCATGCTTCTCTGGCTCAAATTAAAGTATCCTGACTTATATTTTCTATTATCATGGTGAAAGAAAAACAACCACAAATACCCTTCCATGATCTGCCATTAGTTAATATTCTACATCCAGAGCTTTTATGTTGAAAGAAATAGTAAAACATAGTTAATATAATATTTTGTGACTCTGACATTCATAACTACTAGAATCACTTGCCTTGTTTTTGCTTAATTTCACTGTCAAATATCAGGATTTCTTATTTTCTTTCTTTTTTTTTACTTTATAAATAGATCTTATATGTTGTTGCATTTTATATTAAATTGTTAGTTTGCAGGTAGTGTCTCTAATTATTTGTTCTAAAATTTTGTATTATACTGAGAACAAATTAAATAAGAAAATCTATAGTTTTCTTTTCATGTGATATGTATTTACACGTATTTGCTCTGCTTAGTATTCCTCACTCATACACCGTGTGCAGATAGCATAAAATAGGGCTGGTTGACAATGATGTGAGCATAATTTTAGTTAGACCTACAGGACAAGGGCACAGCTTAGTCACAATGATAGGGGAGTACCTTGCACATAAACACATTGCTAAGCACTGGCTGTTATGAAAGATGCAAACACATCAATCATTGTGAAAGTTTCAAATATGTCCAGAATCTTCCAGAGGAAACCATTACTGACATCTGTTAATTATGCACTGGGTGACTCATGAAACTGGGATCCCAGTCCTGTAACCTGTGTTTCCCAAGGTCATTCTTGGGAGTCAGATCCTAGCCCAGCACCACACAAAGTATGGATGAAGCCTCTACCCCAACCCATCCAACTTCTGGACCACATCATATCTCCTATTGAACAAGGAAGCCAAGTACTTAATAAAACTGCAGATATTTGTGACTAAAATATTTTAATATCCAAGTCCATTTAGTCTGCACACTGCAACTGCACCTTAACTATGACACCATGACACTCCCAAGTTTGTTTTGAAAAATCTTATTGCTTAAGCACAGTTCTTCTTTCAACTGAGTTGTGAAAGGAATTAAGATTTCACCATAAAACTTCAGCTACATAGTGCTCCTTTTATCAAACTTTTTTCCCTCTCTTAATAGAAAATAGTCTTTAAAGTGTTTTCAATAATAACAAATTAAAGTACGGAAAATTACAGTCATCTTTATCCTCTCCTTTACTTAATCTCTTCATTTTTCCAGCATGCCATCTCATTTCCACAGCATAATACTGTGTGTCTAATTTAAAATATCCTTCTAGTGTTTCCTTGTGATCAGTGACAGGAGATAGCTACATCCAGTTTTATTCAGTGCTTGTTTTTTTTTATATGTATAAAAAATATAAAATTACCGTGCATTTATTCCACTTCAGTGAATCCTCCCCACTGGCATCAGGGCACAAAGACGGTGTCTTAATGCCAGAAAATGTTCTTAAGTGTCACACTTGGGTGGGCAAACTCAGAACCCTTCCCAGATGCCTGTTAAATATTTGAGTAGAGATCTGTCATTCCTTGCACATGCAAGTGAATTGAACCTCCTCCCATGACTGCCTATCCCACCAAGTGATAGGCCATGTTATGGTCACCAAGTGACCATAACATTAACCTACATCTCATTATGTTCATGGAATATGTTTTATACTGTAAAATTTTGCTGATGTTAATCTAATTCTTACTATCCATTATTTGAAGATTTTTATGCTGAGAGTAAAATACTCCTTAAATTCTTTCCAGTAGTAAAAATTTCCGGTATTAACCTCAATTTTTGCTTATTCTTGTTATTTTGCCCTGTACAATTCTCTCAGGAGAATAATTATTTCACTAAACATACCCAGAATTCTCCATTTTTATAGTTTTGGACAGTCTGGAAGAGGTCCTATTTTGTGATGAGTTAACAGAAATGACTACACGAAATAGAGCCATTGACATACACAGATTAAGTCACATGACCTGAAATAATGAGGTTGTATCAACTGCTTCTAGTTGAAAATTTGAAAAAACCTAGAGAATCTACCTTTCTGCACCAACAAGGATTCCCTGTACTGTCAAACTATTCACAAACTACTTATTGCTGCCTGTATTATTATTTTCAAATTGTTCACATAACCATACTGATGATTATGCTCCTACTAAGTAATACAGTTACTATTGAAAATTTTATGGGCTGGCCATTCAGTAAGGGTAAAATCTATTTCGCTCCAATACATATAGTTTAAATACTGGTAGCCATTCAGAGGAACACTGTCCCAATAAAGTATTTATTTTACATTTTTCAGGAACTGATATATTTTCAGAAATCATAGATAGTTTCTCCTGAAGAAAAGGCAGAATTAGGCCAAATTTTGTCCTGAGTGAAATATAAAGAGGATGAAATTAAACAGAAGTATTTTAGGGGTAATGTATTGAAGTTTATTGGAATATGTTTAAAATAGCCTTAGAGCCCATGAAACATAAATAAGAATGAATGCATGTGCCTAAGATACAGGAAAAACTCTTCGAAATTCTTTGATGATCAAAATAGTTTATTTCTTCCCTGTTATTCTAGGTTGCTTTTTTTTTTTTGATTACTCAATATGTCAAAGCACCTAATGTATTGATGAACAGAAACAGGGAAATAGGCTTATCTACTCTACTCATTTAATTTAATGTAGGGGTTTAGCCTTTGATAGTTGCCAGAACCCCAGCCAACCATTATAATTACTCCCCATCCTCAAAAGGAGATGGTGAGAAAACAAGATGAAAAGCTTGTAAGTTAAGATAAAGACAGGGAGAATGCATACCAATTACAGTTGTAGGCAAAACAGGTTTAAGTAAGGGAAAATTAATTCAAATCATGTCAACTGAAAAAAAATCAAAATTTAAAACAACACATTCTCTGATTCAGCCTCAGGCTCAATTAGGCTCCTCCTTTTTCAAGTTCTTAATTATTGTCACATCGATTTCTTTTTCATTATACCAAGTTACAACCTCCTGTTTCAATTTGTGGCAACTGCCTTTTGTTCCCTCACTATTTCTTTTAGTAAAGAGCCTGACATTGTCAGTAACCTCTCTGTCAGTAACTGGGAAACCACTCTCCAGCTCCCTCACAACCCTCTCTTAAGTTTAAACAAGATTTTGTACATGAGCATTTCCTCACAGTGCAGAATCTGACCATATGGGTGGCTGTCCAATGAACTCACTCCAGACAATCAGCTTCCTTCTTGCACTGCTAAGTTCAAAGCTGATTTGGTATTCTTGATGCAGCTAATGCCTACCAGGTAAGGAGGAATACTCAGTTCCCCTATTATGCAGATACAGCCTGGTATGCTGCTTTTAAAGACCACCAACACACACCATTTCCCTCAGTTTAGCCTACTATCAGCAAGATATGTCTCAGCAGAGCTGCAGCTTAAGTCAGTTAGGCTCTCTCCACAGAACGCCACCAAAACTGCCATAATGCTGTACTTGGACACTACCCAAGATAAAAACCATTGTGTAAAATTGTGTAGAAACTACTCTTTGATAGCTTGTTGAATTCCTTGTAAGTATTTGCTACTCCTTACTGGTATTTTTTTACAGGGCTATAGGATGGATATTCACCACATCCCAGTATGGAAATATGGAAGAGTAAGATTAAGCTATGAAGAGCTGTCTAATGTAATTAGATATGTTCAACTTTCAGATTCCAGGAATTCTATGTTTCAGGAGTTTTGAGTCTTCTTCATAGCTTGTCATATCTTCCAACTCCTTATGATTTTCTCAGATGCTGCATAGCATCTGAATCAGTACTAGAAATCTAAATTTCAGCCGCTAAATTGCATTTGGCTCTGTTTTTAGTCAGTAAAGAGGAAGTGACCCTTCTGGGAAAAAGAAATCTTCCAAACAAATGTGAACATTTGCTTTAGGATGATATGAATTACATAGTTTTTAATAGCGCAGTTCATCACATCCTAAATTAAATATCTGTGTTTAGTTAAAGTCTTGCACCTCAGATGGATAATTCCCCAAATTTTCAGAATACAGCTCAGCCAATTCTGTGTTATTAACTTCCCCTTTGGACCCATGTCAAGGTTGTAAACCTCAGCATCTAAAGACTGGGTGATTTACGGATTGGAACAGCACATTAAATTTAGTCTGCCAAACCTAATAGGAACCTGAAAAGACAGCTAATAGGGGTTGTGGATACATTTATTCCCCAGAGGCTTTTTCTGTGTTGATGACTTTCTTTCACAAAGATTTTCTTTCATTTGCTTTTTGGCTGGCTGGTTTAATTTTCTTTAGTTAAATAGCCAAATTATTATAGATTAGCTTTAATCCTTAGAAAAATAATATTAGGTTACATTGCTAAGGGGAAGAAATACAAAGATCCAGTAAAGGTCAGCTAAACAATAGCAGGTGGAGAAAATTTAGTGATCTAATCAAGGCAAATGGACCATGTGGAATCAGCTGGTCTAAGACTAACAAAAGTGAACAACAAGTTTATTGTCCCTGATGTGAATCCACACAGCAGAAAGCAACCAAGATCTTCAGAGAAGCTTTGCAGATTAGAAGTTTATTGCCTATAAAGACTTTAGCTTTATGGTATACAGGAGGAAGAGCATTTGAGACTTGTGTGGAAATTTACAGAAGAATGTTTAAGGACATTATGGGTATACTGAAGGCTTATGAGATGTTTAGGGCAAAGTGCAAAGACACTGAAAGGAAGAGACTGAGGGGGATCAAGGAAAAAGAATCTTGGGAAAAAGGAGGGAGAAGGGTACAAAGGGAGGTTTCTTTACTTAGTCTTAACTAGAGAAGAGTGTCATTTCAGCAATGATATTTCCTATCCCTTTGCACTGTGAAAAAAGGGTTTAGCACATCTTTTGCACTTCTAGGTAACATAGGGATTGCTGTTGTTCTGTTTGTATTGCCCAAGACCTGCCTATGAGATGCTGGCTTGATGTTATTATAAGAGAAATGTTAAATTTTCTGTAATCCCTCTCAATATACCACAGTTTTCCTGGGTACTGTTGATGTTTCTCTTGATGCATATTAAGACTGGAGAACTACAAAAGAGCCACAGGAAAGACTTATGGCCAAACTTTTAAAGTGCAAATGTGGCTAGAATCTGCCATTTAATTTATGACCAAAGAGTAGTCTCTGATTTTACTGAGTAATATAAACATACTTATTCAGAAACTAGTTATGAACTAGTTACATTTATGTTATTCAATGTTTCTACAGTTTAATGTACAGTTTGGTGCAAGACACATTTAATACTGAAGCACAACAAGCATTCACGAAAAGGAAAAAAATAGTTCATACCGGATTGAAATGCAGGTTTACTTGTTAATTAAGTGCCAATGCTGCACTTCCTGCTCTAATAAAAAATTTTTAACCAACATCTACTTTGTCTAAGAGAGTAATGCAGCAAGAATGGAGGAAAAGTTGGATTAAAGTCCACATTTTTGTGACCCACTAGAAGAACTCAGATGGGATACAGGCTGAAGGAAATGTACAAACTGTTCCAAAACTAATGGAATAAAGGATATGATTTAAGATTCACTTGAACGTGCACTCTGAAAAGTGATCCTAAGTGTATTCTATGATATCAGCTCTTCAAGAATGTCTGTACTCAATGAGTGATTAAATTGATGAACATAAAAACAGTTCAAGCTGGAAGACGTAAGGAGAAACCCCAATTGTTACTTCATGAGAAAGAACATAGCAGGTCATTAAAACAAGAAAGACTGGGAGATATCTGCTAAGGACTTCCTGTAAATAGAATAAGTAGATTTTCTTTTATTCCTGCACCACTTCTTTCTTACAAGTATTCATACAAGTGTTTACTGTTTTGAGTGTTATTAAGAAAGTATCTGCAAACTAGTTTAATCTAGTTTGATTTTTTTTTTTTTTTTGTCCTTTTTGGTGGTTCAGTAACTCTGACAGCAAAATGACATTCTATTCTTTCTGAGAGTATGCCAAAATTGTAAAACAGTCTCTGGGTCACTTTAAGCAGTTAGTACTTTAGCTGTAGCACATTCTCAATGTTCTAAAGCTAAACCACTGCATTCCCTTGAAGAGTTAGTATTGTACAAACCAGGGTAACAGAAAAGTTTTCTGATAACTGCTTGTGACATCAAAGGCTTTCTGGCACACAGAAAGGTCTTAATATGCACGCAGAAGTCCATACATATAGAAGCAAATCAAAGGAAAATCCAAGAGTTATTAACATTTTTATATGCCTATGTTAACTTATTGTAACAGGCATCTGTAATTCCAGCTAACCTCATTAGATTGTTCTTGCAAGGAATCCTGGGGGAGAAAAAAAAGTTTAATCTTCTTTATGCCTTCAAAAGCATAAAGTGCAGTCAATAAAAGAGGGTGAATAAACAGACCTACCAGGTTAATGTTTTAGCTGTGAAAAATATCTAATATTTTCATTTAAAGGGAAGATTTTTCATGCTTTTTTTTGTCTTTTGAGTAAACCCAGAGTAACTCAGATATATAATTCTTTTTTTTTCAGTTGGTCTTCCCAGAGATATAGTAGAACAATATTTAGAAAGTCATGCAACAAATCTTGAAATGTTGTAGCTAACACTGTTATCTCTTCAACATCAAATTGGTTAATTTATCGAAGTCTCTCTTATTTAGTTTGTCTGAATTTCTTTATGAAGAAGTACATATCTATTCTTAGTTGTAACTACAAGTGTTGTATCTCCTTTCCCTCAGGAGGAATACCACTTAAGCAGTAAATACCTGATTTATCTAAAGATGCTTATTTATCATTCATGAACAGAACACGGAAAAAATTTACCCAGGAGGATGACAATTATGTTCTAGTACATATCCTTAGGCAGTTGAGATATATGTAAGCATTTAAGGAAACCTACAGTTTCCTTATAAAAGTAATTTGTAAATTCAGTATAGATCAAATCTATCCAGTTTTGCTTTCCCCTTAGAATATTTTAAACAAATGCTTGAGGCTAAGCACAAGCTTTATTGATTCGCTTTTCATTCTGGTTTTATTGACACTGACAATCTCTCATGTCTAGACACTGCTTCTAAAACTAAGGCTGGCATAGTTCTAGAAATCTATTACTCTTTTTAAAAACTATTATTTTTATTTTTGTTATGTTTCAGTTTAAAATTTGGTAATATCTTACAAAAAATGTGTACACTGTACTTCTAATATCAGAAAGAATGTCTTTTCAATGTTTCTTTTAATGTTAAATCAGCCTAACCTTTATCTGAACCCAAATCAGTGATTTTATGGGGGGAGTAACACTGAACAAAATTTAATCAAGTAAATGCATTCAGAAATTAATACATATCCAGTTAAATTTCAAGTAGTTTATGAATGACTGTCTACTTAACCAATGAACAATATTCCATCCTGCAAATACTCTGGCAGACTTCTTATTTGCACTGAATATACTTGTGAAATATCAAATCCTTGTGAAAACCTTGTGAAATATCAAATCAATACGGTCTGGCAGCCTTTTTTTTAGTTTGTGAAAGATTACAGCTTTTGGAGGAAATCATGGCTTCACAGGAAGCAGCCCCACATCTGTCTCTTGATTTGACCTGTTCCTTCCTCTACCTTTTCCAGGTGCATCATTCATATCTACATATCTCAGACAAAATAATAGGAATGCAATTTTCAAAAATATAAGTATCATAATTAAAATTCCCTATATAGTTAATTCCTTCTGTCTGACTAATTTATTATTAACTAGGTAATTATCATAAATTCTATACTACTCCTAGATAAGTTTATATGATCACAGTGACATAGACCCTTGGCTGTTGGTTTTTGTTTTATTCTTTTTTTAGGATGTTAACACTGTTTATGTGCTTAAACAACAAAAATAAAAAAGTTTTGTGCATGTTTCCATAGACCTGGTGAGAAAACATCTTCTAGTTTTTTTCCAGAGGCTTACTCAGCAAGTAAACAGGTCCAAAAAGATATCTGTCTATTGAAAGCAGTGATACATATGATATATGCAAAACTGAAATGAGTTTATAACATAAATGGGAGAAAACACATCATAGAATCACAGATTCACAAAATTCACACTCACAAAATCATAGGACAGGTCATGCTGGAAGGCACCACAGTGGGTCATCTCATATAACGTCTCTGCTCAAGAAAGGTCATCCCAGACCATATTTGCAGAGGATTGCGTCCAGATGGTTTTTGAATATCTTCAGTGAGGGAGACCTCAAAACCTCTCCAGGCAATCTGTTCCAGTGCACGGTCACCTGTACAGTAAAGAAGTGGTCCTCATGTTAAAGTGGAGCTTCCTGTGTTCCAGTTTTCACCTGTTACCTTTTGTCCTAGTGCTAGACACCATTCTTACTGCCTGGGTCCACCCTCTTGCCACTCTCCCTTCAGATACTTGTATACATTGATAATATCCCCTATCAGTCATCTCCTCTGGGCTAAGAAATACCAGCTGCTCCAGTCTTTCCTCTCAGGTAAGATGCTCCAGTCCCATCCTTATAGACTCCAGGAGCTCCGTGTCTCTCTGGCACTGAGGAGCCCCAGAACGGGATACAACATTCCACATATGGTCTCACTAACGCTGAATAGTGAGAGCTCCCATGACCCGCTCAAAATTTTAATGCAGTTTTGAAAACCTTGCTCAAGTCAAGGTAGAGCAATATCTACTGCTCTCCTGTCATCTATTCATCCGGTTGTCCTATCATAGGAGGCAATCAGGTTGGTCAGGCATGATTTCCCTTTGGTGGATCCCTGCTGATACCTTCTGATCACCTTCTTCTCTTCCATGTGCTTGATGATGTCTTCAGGATGAGGTTCTCTGGGAATTGAGGTGAGCCTGACAGGCAGGTAGTTCCTGGGTCCTCCTTGCCATTTTGGAAGACCAGACTTTCTGTTTCGTTTGGATTAAACCAGTGTCTCAAATCACCAAGGAGAAGAGAGTCCCTCTTGAACACTACAGAGATTTTTCACAAGATACCAGTTCTCTTGCTCTCACACTTCACAAATGAACAGCCCAGGGGAAGGAAATTTTCCATTGTGAAGTCCTTTCCCATGAGAAAGCCTTCACAGCTGCTCGTAGGCTATGTCTGTTTATTAGGGTACAGTTTAAGGATGCTTTTTCTAGTATAAAACAAGTGTTCTTTTCATCTATCTCATCTTCTCTAAAGAAAACAGGTTATCTTTTCTTACAGGGCAGAGGCCATCATTTCTCTCTCTCTCTTTTTCTCAGTTTTCCTCTGCTCAATTTCTCCAGTAGATCACAATTACACCAACTTATAGCTATGACTAGAACTTTGCATCCACCTAAAAATATTCCATATCTTAAAGGGTATTAAGTCTCTATGGTATTCTCTATGGCCTTACAGGAGAAGTCCAACCCAACTAGACTACTACTTAAATCTTCCTTTTAACTTAGGATCCTTATCCCACTTTCTCTGACATTAGGTCTCATGCTGTGTCTCTCTGTATCTCACCTTTTCTATTTCTCTCTCATTGGGAGAGGATTTATGCTTTGGAAGTTTCATCTGGTCAAGAAAGAATTAACATTTTCACTTGACCTTGCAGAGCCACCCCTTATTTTTAAGCATGGTCTCAGTGGCTCCAGGACAGCTTCTTGGCACTGAAATTTTTTTCAGCGGTTGCACTAGGAAGGGTGATGTCTTTTCTTTTTATAACCTGGGACCTGTCTTGGCCCTTCCCTGCCTGGCCCATCCTGCAGACACTATTCCTGAGGTCCCACAGCCCCTCCTCCCTGCCAAGATAAGCTGGAAGAGAGGGGGGAAGAAACAGCTCAGCCGGTGCTGCATCTTGAGGGGCTCAGGGGGTTCTGGAGAGGATCCCAGCCTGGCTGTGCGGAAGGGCCGGCCCACCCTGTTACCTGAACCCAAAGCAGAAAAGAAAGGGAGCGATTCCTCTGGTTTCTGGTTTAAAATCTGTGTTTTTGTAAGGCAAATCTATTCTTTTCATTGGCTTACCCATGTGTCACTATTACAAAATTGTCCAGTAAGGGAAAACTAAGACAACCAGTTTGCATGACAAATTTAGGAATGTAAACAAAACTTTTTAGAACTAACAGTGAATCTAATATTGCATCTTAGAGCCTAAATTAGTAGATTTAATGGTTACTCTTAGAGACAGCTAAACAGAGCTCTTTGGCTTTCTGTCTTCACTGCATGCATGCATGGAAGTTGCTTTCTGTTTTGCTTAGCAATCCAATCCATCTAGATCTGGTTTTGAAAATCATGTGGTATTTTCCAGTCTAAAACAGCTGCTAAGAATAATAAACCTGATTCATCTTTTATGTCATGTATTTGAAATCTGAAGTACTAAACCAATAATGAACTTGGAATAAAAAGTAGTGGAGGGAGAAAATTTGTGCTCTAGTTTGCTTTTATCCTATTGTCAAAATTAATTATAGTAAAATAGGCAATCTACAAATAGAGGGTTAATTTATGATATAATGAAGGCAATATACTTCTGTATACATTTTCAAAAAAAAGTTCTCTCAATCAGATGTACCAAAACAGAACTGAGAAAATTAATGACCATTACTACTTTTTATTTAGGTGACATCCCATCTCTCTTTTAAGATAAAATTTTTGTGTATAATAGGCTCTGTACCCTGTTATATTAGTGACTAGTTTTCTCAGTACTTTTACATGGACTTTCCCTAAGCAGAAAGACAAATTCCAGAGCTCCAAGCCCCGGCAGGTACAAAGTTCTGCGCTATCTTGGTTCTTCCTGGGAACCAAGGCCGAGAGCATCCCTTTGAGATACATCTCATGGAAAAAGTACAGCTAGTGCTGAAGGGGGGATCCAGAGAAGGAGCTTGACCTGGGAGTAATTGCATCATCACTTGTACTCTTAATTGGTGCTTTTTATAAATTATGCTAATTTCCTAAAATCTATAAAAATGTACTCATCCCTGGGAGCTGGACTTTTCTAGATACCTTTCCATAACTGCCCCTGAAGGCCTTCAAATAAAGATCTGCTCTTATATTACCTCCTTTCTAAAATTACCTTGAGATTTATTTCCAGGTTGGCAAAAAGGCAACACAAGCCAGATTGGACTGCAGATAGATCAACAACTTGAAAGTTACTGTGAAGTATATGTATGTTTTTGTGAGCTCTGAATCTAATAATGTAGCCTAATATGCAATAACACAAAATAAGAATATTTTTCGGATTAATTTTATCTTTCCAACCTGTGCTTATTTCACATGGGATAGAGTTAAATTTCTTCATGGTAGGTCGTATGGTGCTTTGTTTGGGTCTGTTACCAAGACAATGCTGGTAGCATATCAATGGTTTAGCTATTTCTAGGCAGTGCTTACACAGCATCAAGGCCCATCCCGCTCTTCTAACTGCAGGAACCAGTGAGGAATCTGGGAGTACACAGAAGTTAGAAGGGGACAGAGATAAGATGAGTAACTCCAAGAGAACAAAAGGCATATTCCAAATCACGTGAAGTCAGGCTCATCAATAAAAACTACAGGGAAGGAGAAAAGGGTGGGGATTTCCAGATACCGTTTGTCCTCCCAGGTAATCATTATGCAAGACAGAGGCCTACTTTCCTGGGCAATGTTGAACACTGTTGATGAGAAGGAGTGAATTCATTCCTTATTTTGCTTTATATGCATGCACAACTTTTTTTTGCTATTAAACTACCTTACTGTCCACCCATATTTTTTTGCATTTTTCCACTTCTCATTCTCTTCCTCATTCCACTGTTGTAGAGTGAATGAACAGCTCTGTGGTGCTTAGCTGCTTACAGGGATTAAATCACAACGGACCCATAACAGTTTTGCAGGGTGTCGTGATTGTTGTCTTTTTACATATACAGAGTCTATGAAATCTTGTTAGTATTCAATAAAATGTGCAATTGTTTTAGCTTCCAAAACTCATTAAAGCAATTTAAATTTTGGGTCTTTTAGGTAAGTCAAAGATCTTCTTGGTTTTAAGATGCACAATATATTGTTTCATCATATTTAATCTTCTATACTTCATCAGTGATTACATTTGTAAAGCAAATATTATTTATACTGCAGTTTAGTGTCTCCCCAGGCTATATGAGAGAGTATAACTTATTAATAGGGAATCTCAGTTTAAACCCATTAGTATATTAAGTACATTTTTATTTGATTCTCTGTGTAAACATCAAACACCAATTTTGGCTTCTTAGCCTCTGGGCTGGTTGATATGGTATACATGAACCCTTCTTATTCATACAGTGCATTTTATGATGTACATGCCATAGCTAAAATAGGTTAAAACTCAATGATTATTTTGAAACTAGCCCACTAGGGATTTGCCCCTGACTGATCCCTTCTATATCATGTAATCTGGAACTGCTATTACTTGTGTGTAATAAATTTTTAGCCTTTTGCTTCTGGAAAATAGCTCATTGAGTTTTTCATGTTACAGACATTTTATCAAAACAAATGAATAAATTCATGATAGAGGGAAAAAGAGAACAGAGAGCCTTTCTGCTAAAATTTAGAGATGGCCCCTATACTGGTGTGTTCAACTTCTTCCTTCCTGTTTTAATTATCTTAAAGATTAGACACCATTTTGCAAATCTAAATCAAATGTACATTTTGTATGAAACTAATTAAATTACTTTCCTCTCATGCTAAAATATTGTAAAATATGGCATCTAAATTTATATATATTATACATACAATGCTATAAAACTGTAGGCAGATTAAGGTGCTTTTAGATCACAAAGTACCTAGGTTTAAATAACAAAGCTAGAATGGATTTGTATGTAACATAATGAATCTTTTTTTCTCTTCTCTCCACAGGTAATCTCAGTTTCTGAGAAAACTCTTTGTAAAGTAGTTTGTAGTGGAAGAGAAGCCAATCGCAGTTCACCATCACACAGCTCTCTCCCTCTTGACTTTCTTTTGATGCTTGACTGGCTCATTTTCCTTGGAGAAAATTGTTGGAATCCAACTACTTTTTTTACAACTGAAATTCAGAAATAACTTATGGAAGCAGCAGGCTAATATCTAGTTCTGATTACATCTACAGATTTTTCTTCTTTTCTATTCTGCAGCTCAGCATCTTTTTTGAGGTTAGTAACTGTATCTACCAGAACCTTTCCAAAATTTTCTTATCCTTCAAAACAATTTTTACATTCTCACAACAGTTTATAACAGACCACGTATTTAATCTACCTGTTCCTATTTAAACTATTTTTTTCATAAAGCTGTTTTTGAGTTCTTTTTAATTCCAATATATCTTACTTCCAATACAGAAATTAATATCTATTTTCCACTCATTCTCCTCACTTGTACCACAAGTAAACTAATGTCAAGAAGATCCATATAATTACTTACATAAAAAGTCATGTTTTATGGCTTGAAATTAAAATATTTTCTAAGGGATGTTATAAGTATCAGTGAAAAAGGGAAAATGTATTTTCAAAATAAAATTTACAGTAAAGGAGTAAATACACTAATATTATCTATGTAAATATTCCCAGCAAGAAAAAAAAACTTCTGCATAAGTTTCTTTTTTTTTTTCTTCCTTCTCAGATAAATATATTAATAACAACTTTGGATATGTTTTTAATACAAATAGTGGAATTAAATTAGATATCTGGAAGTATAAGCACTCTGATATTGAAGCAGGCACTCCAAAATTATGGACATTTTATTGGAAATAAAATTTGCTGAGGGTATTTTTGTTTATTTGGGTTTAGGGCTTTTTTTTAAGATTTATAACAGTGACTCTGTGTTCTGT
>VZTB01012932.1:0-11791 GCA_013397245.1 Thryothorus ludovicianus | reverse complement strand
ATATAAACTAAATAATAAAAACATATATGTGGATGAACTTACATTATTCTATTTGGTATTCTATTCTAAGATGCATTTTCATCCATTTCTAGATTAAATAATCTTGATAGCATCTAGGAAATTTAATTGCAATATTGAAATATACCTTAAAAACATCGAAAAAAGAAAATATTGTGAAACAGGCATATCTAAAATAAATAAATAAATAAAAGAGTAAGAAGGAGAAAAAATACTGCATGCCATAGAATTGCAGGTTTCTGAGATCTTGACCTTCTTGGAAATAAAGAAATGATTCCCGAAATGTCTCAAAATATACAGATTGTGAAGAAGAAAGAAGTTGGAAGAAACAGCTGCATGTTAAAAGCATCTACTGTTTATGTTTTCCTCTGTTCTTGGGTCTGATTTTTAGAATTATTGAATACCTCCAGTGAAAGCTGGTAGGTCCAGTTCATTTTGCTTGAACTTGGTGATAATCTGAGAATTCAGAACTGCAGGGTATAGTTGTTCCTGTTGATTATGATTAAAAAAAAGACAATATTTGAAAGTTTTACAGCATGATATAGATCTGCTGTAAAAATAAAAGATTTAATAACTACCAATATTACCCTGGGATATTTACCTTTAACTCTTTAGGTATACATTATTCTTTCCAATTCCAGGTTTTGATATTAGGTAAACTAGGTTTTCTGGAATTAAATATTAGGTCTATAATTTCAGTTCTAAAAAGGCACATTAATATTTACAAACTCAATTTGAGTTCTGAATTTTGTTCAAAAGATAAGAATTATCAAGACTATTTTGTGATTTCTTTTCTTCCTTGCAAAGCTGTGGAGTGATAAAAAGTAATGTATTTCAGCTAAATTATTCATGAAGTCAATATTTCTCTTCAGCACAGTAACTTACTGACAAGGGGCTGGTTGCCACTAAAGAACTATTGAAAAAAACCAAACCAATGTCAAGACTTGTGGTAGGAAACAGTTTTTGTTAAAATTTCTTATGTTTATTTTATATACTTGGACAAAATAGCATCTGAGGAGCTGGTCTTTCTATTTGCACCTGGTGTACCGTCTCTGATGCTGATATCTGTGACAATGATACAGCTTTTTCTTTGATCCTTAGGGAAATTTTTGACCTATCATATAGTAAGGTATTGACAGTCAAGAATTTTTATTCTAATCAAAGGCTACTTCACCTGTTTTAAGGCTTTTCTAGGATATTTTTATGACTTTATGGCTAGGCATCTAGAATTTAACTATGGCTTGGGTTGAGGCTTTAATTCACCATGTGCCATTGTTAAAATCTGTGGAAATCTGTGTTTCTTTCATTTCAGTTTTCCTAATAATAGGAGAGAGATTTCTTCTGTCCCAGGCAAAGCCTGCCCCACATTTCTATGCCAATTAATGTGGTAATTCTTTAACTGCCTCTGTTCATGAACAGAACTAGTCTTACTTCTTGGAGTACCAAGTACTGTTAGTGAGGATGGAACCTCTTGGAGGAGCTTCTGAAACTTTTTGGGTGTGTTTTGCTGTATTTATCTCCATTTTTACATTTTAAGGCACTGGTAAGTTAACAATTCTTGGTGATCTTATTCTTGAGAAGTTATGACTTGGCCTTGTATCCTGTATTCCATTTCCTTTCTCTGAAGTGTGCTCAAGATCCTGCCCCTAATCTTTTAAATGCCATATATGTATTGCATGTCTTATGTGAAACCCTCTTGAAACCAGTAGCTTTTACATGGTACTGTTAAATGAAGTCATTTAGGAGTCCAAGTCATGTTTCGAAAGAGTTTAAGGACTGTGTTCTTGAAAGTGATTGAAATCAATCAGGTGCACATATCAGCACGTTGCCGCAATTAAGCTCCCGCGTCTAAGGACACTGAAGTACCTTTTATGTCTAAATGGAATTTCAGCCCATGTATCACTTAGGTCCTTTTGATAATGGTGACCATCATGTTTCCCTGAAGCTTTCTGATTTTGCTATTAGCTGGCCAGAAAAGTGAATAGGAAATTATTTGAGAATGCATCTCTATTTATGTGCTCTAGCGTAATATCTTTGTACCTGATTCCTCACACATTATTAATACATAGCCTAATGTCTTGTTTCCTCCTTCAGTTGGCATGAACATTTCCACCTCATTAGGGATCTCATAACTGCATTCGGCAGGGGTATGTGAAGAACATAAAAATGAAACAGAATGTAAATTTCTTCTGTGACTAGCACAGCAAGGGATATGAAGAACCTGGCTTGAAATGTGGTGAACTTGAAGCAGAAACAAACAAAACTTACTTATTAACCTTGCTGAAGCATGTCTGTGCAGAGACAAATTTTAGGGAGTGGTTCATCCCCATAATACAATGGGTAAAACACTGGATATAAACAACCCAGAAATGTGACTCTAGATTTAACCATGTTCCATACTCTCTATCTAAAATATATTTTTGAAAATTCAGTAAAGGCTGTAACCCTACTTTTCCTACTCACTTGTATTTATGGTCATTTTCATTTTGCGGTTGTTTCATTTCTCTCTGGCATCTGCAATATGTGAAACAATTTTTCAGAATGCCATTTCTTTCCTTTCAAAGGAGGAGACAAAAAAGCTCGGAAAAATTTCCTGATAGATTCTTTATCTACTCATTCTGTTTCTAGTGTATGTTAAATATTAGAGTGCAGTTACTACTCATGTTTGCAACACAGATCATGATAGCATGTGCTTCTATTTTTCATTTGGTTAGAATATTTTTTAGGATTTTATTCCTTCTCTGCACAAGAGGAACAGAACACATTTGCATTGCATTTTTTTAGACATATTTCTGAACTTGAGATATGTTTATTTCAGGAATTAGCATGCCTTGGTGACTAAAAAAAATTAATTTTTAATTGCTTCTTGCTTTTTTAGTTTCATATTACTTCATGTTACCACTTTCATCTTTCTGATTTTAGGGATTTTTAGGCCTTTAAAATAAATGAGAAAAATAAGGACCTCTAGAAATTGTCCATAAATTACAAATTTCCCAATACTTTTCTGTTAAAATGTATCACAGTCAAATTTAAGTTTTGCAGCAGAGTAACAGCTAGGTTGCTCATTTAGGAAATGTTTGAGTTTAGATACAAGTGTAATTGTTGACTGATATTTTCAGTTAATTTGTGTTCCAAACAAAACCATTCCAAATCTCCTAATTAAGCACTTAATGCATGTCAAGACAGAGAAGATTAAGAGTGGGCATTCATTGTTCTCTATGAATTTTTTTACTTGCTTTTAATTTTATTTGGCATACACAAAATACTTGTTATTAAATCAGTTGCACATACTGGAAATCTGGTGACTGAAATCCCATGAGCTTCATGTTTTCTTTTCTGTGCATTTTATTTTTTAAACTTACTCAGTGCTCTACACCAGGTGAAAACATGCTGAACACATTAGCAATACTTACGCAAATTGGTTTTGCTTTCTTTTCACTTTGAGTAATTAGTTGTTGCTGCCCACACTGATGGCAGCAGCTGGTCTGAAATATTTGTTTCTTGAACCCAAGAGAGGATGTAACCAGCCATTTAATTGATAAAATCTGGCCCTTAGTACTCAGCTGAGATCACCCACGGCTCTGTGAAGGACTGGTTGTGCTCTTCTGCTGCAGAGGCAGAAGTGCATGAGTTTGAGTCTCACTGCAGACCCCACAGATGTGACGCTGAAGAGTGTGCTAGAACATCTGGCAAATCCTGACAAAAATTGTGATGAGAGGGTTCCACTCCAAAAAAAATACTGAAATAAACAGTCTTATAATTTCTTCAGGGTAGAGATGAAGTATTAGGCAGACTGTCAATAACTATACTTTTATATGAATGTCAGAAGGCCATCATTTAAAGCTTTACTAGAAATACATATGTTTATATGAAGTATAGACAAGTCTTGTCTAAAGCTCTTTAATTACATATTAAGAAATGAGATCATCATTCAATAAAGGTAAGAAGGGAGAATGGAGTTTTAATTACAGTAGGACTGGAGCCCTGATAAACAGAACTTAGACCCAGGCTTAGTTAGGAGGCTAGGAAAGAGATGCTGTTTGAATTGGTAGATAGTGAAAAATAACTTGAGTCTCAAAAGATTTTTTATTTGTATGTTTGAAAGTGAAGAGTATGAAGAAAAGAATAATTTACCTCCTTGTTGGCTGATTCTGTGGCCTTAGAAAGCTGACCATTGCCCTTGTTTTTGGTGAAATAAGTAACTTAAAGGAGGCAATACAGCTACTTCCAGTAAATATTAACCATACCTTTGTATGATCATCTGTGGTGAGTTGACTTTTATTGGAAGCCATAATCCTGCAAAGCTGTTATATCACTCCCATCCTCAACTAGACAAGGGAGAGAAGAATCAAACAAAAAGCTTGTGGCTTAAGATGAGGACAGAGATCATTCAGCAACTACTATAGTGGGCAAGATAGATTTGAACTAGGTAAATTATTAAACAAACCAGAGTAAGATAATGAGGAAAAAAAAAAACAAATCTTAAAATATCTCTCCTCTATCCCTTCTTTGTTCCTGGGCTCAACTTCACTTCCAATTTGTCTAGCTCCTTCCTCACAGTGGTACAAGGAGATGGGCAATGGAGGTTTTGGTCAGTTAATCCCATGTTGACTCTGCTGCTCTTTCCTCCTCACTCTTTCCCTGTTCCAATATGGGGTCCTTCCCATGGGAGACAGTCCTCCATGAATTTCAACAATAGGAGTCATTTTCATAGGCTGCTGCTCTTCATGAACTGCTCTAGCACCTATTCCCCATGGGGTCACAAGTTCTGTCAGTAAATCTGCTCCAGCATGGGCTCCTCTCTCCACAGGACCATGGGTCAGGATCCTGCGCCAAGATGGGCTTCTTACGAGGTCACAGCCTCCTTCAGGCATCCACCTGCTCCAGGATGGATTCCTTTATCCTGCAGGTGAATCTCTGGTTATCCTTTTCCTGCAGGTAAATCTCTGCTCCCCTGTGGTTCTCTATTGGCTGCATGAGGACAACCTTCTTTACCATAGTCTTCACCATGAGCTGCAGGAGGAACTCTGCTCTGATGCCTAGAGTAGCTCCTCCCTCTCCGCCACTGGCTTTGGTGACTGCAGACTTGTTGCCCTCATATATTTTCACTCGTTTCTCCTGGCAACAGTTTCAGTTTTTTCCTCTTCCTTTCTTAAATACATTATTCTAGAGGTGCTGTCTCTCACTGGTGAGATCAGCTTGTCCTATATCAGGAGCCAGCCAAAATTTGCTCCATCCAATTCGAGATCAGCTTCTGGAATCCCTCTGCTACTGAAGCCTTCACACACAACCTCAATACAATATGACTCTCCAGAGATGAAGAAAAAAAAAATCTAGTGTTTCTGTGGTGCTTTTTTTTAAGTGTTGTTGTATGTAACAGTCACAACCATATCTATTGCTGAAGGGCTGAAGTTGTATCCTGTAGCTTGATATTCAGGTTGAGCTATGCAGTTATAACAAGGAATTACTCAGGTGAAGCACAGAGATGCCAAGGGATGGAATTTCAGAATGAATTAATTTAATTCTGTAGGCTTCATAGGAGTGAAATGCACCACTTGGGCTTCAGTTGAAATGAAACTGAAGGCATTGAGCTGTAGATGAACAAAGGAGAGAGATAATAGCATTTAGTGAGAGACTTGAAATGGTTTGGAAATTACTCTTTAAATTATGTTTTGATTTGTAGATGAAAATTAAATTATAATTGAAACATTCATAGAATAATCATGATGGCTCAGAGTGATCTGGTTGCACATGTTTTCTGGCAGCACTCTGAGGGACAGGGGCATTAAAGCCTGGTGCCTGTCCTCCTATTCACCATCACTTCTCATATGTGTATCAGGATAGTTTATTCCGCACATACACAAATCAGAAGGGAACACTGAAATAAAATGTTATATTTAGGAGTACTTTTCAGATTCAGGCAGTGTAAAGCCATTAACAAAAAGAAAAGAGTGGAAAGAGACATAACTTTCACAGTTAAGAAGAAGATACTGCCTAATTTAGTCTCAATTTTGTCTTGTTTATAAAGAAACTGGAGAGTATTCAGTGGAATGGGAGACAAATTTCAGTCCCATGAAGTCTGCTTTTCAACAAGAAGGCAAACAGGCATGGAAGTTTTGTGCATTTTTGGTACCTTTACTGCTTTGTGATCATATTTATGTATTTTTACTTCCAATCCCAAAAGCTTCCATTTGTGAGTGGGCTCCTGTTTTGTATTGACAGTGCTTTGTGCTTTATATTACATAAGACAATTTCTGCTGTCAGGAATTTTGCATTGATCTCAACAGCTCTTCCTGAAATATAGTTTTACTAAATATTAAAACATATTAGGTAAACATAAAGTACAGGGTGTTACGTTATCATAAAATATACCAATATAATATGAAGTTTGTCTTGATGTAAGCTCAAAACCTGATTCTTGTAATTTTAATTATGGGGATTGTTTAAAAATCTCTGAATCCTCTACACTGAAATCTAATATCTTGTATTTTTTTGTTTAGTTATTGAGGATGAGGGTAGACTACTTTTCACATTAAGTTCTTCATTGCTGATAAACAAACAAACAAACAAACAAACTTAATTTATTACCATAACAATTTTTTGTTTCACCATCTCATCGAATCTTGAAGAAGAACTTCTGAGTTTAGAGGAATGCTCTTCAGCAAAGCCTCTTGCCACTAAAAGTATCTCTGCTATCAACAGAAGTTGACATTAAATACTCTAAACAAAATTGGTAAGGCCCTGGGGAATTTCAGAGAAATTACTTGAGATAAAACAGCTCTATGAACAGTCATCAGCAATACCGAGAGACAAATAAAGTTAACATTCATCATGATTGATGTGTTGTGCCCCTATGTGGGTTGAAATAAAATATCTTAATGTAGCAGAAAAATATTTTTTGAATAACGTGGAATGTACTGCACTGGTGTTGCTCAGTAGTCCTTAGTATTACACCAGTGAAATGTTTCATGTTACTTTGTATTCTGCTGCAGAATTACTGCATTAAGATTAAATTTTGTGTGTGCCAGGGGGTTATTCTGTTGATCCTACAAAGTTGCAGAATCAGAGCATGGGTTAATAATGTGGTGGAGATTTGATAGAAATTTGTTCCTTGTTTCTTAGAATATTTCTTCAGAGCACTTATTTTAAATTACTAGTATCACCTGTGACAAACTAATTACAGCTGGAGAATAATCTTCACTGGATGACTTCAGAAGGGGCAGGAAATTTTAGCAGTAGATTGTCCAAGCTCTAAACTTCTGTTTTGCACAGACATCTGACCAGTGAAGTAGTCTTTCATGTTATGAGAAATACTGCTTTTGAATTCTGGATTTAGTTTCTTTCAGTTTCTCTTTAGTGGCTATGTGCCTGGTTTAGTAATCCACTCAGGACTCTCCTCACAGTGTCCTTATCAGGGAAATTCAGACACGGATACATAGAGACATCCTGCTGCAAAACTATTTAGATCTGGACCACATTTGTTGGCTGTATAGTTTTGAACTCAGCTTGCTCCAGTCAGTTCTCCTCTAGTTCTTTAATTTCTGAAGCAAGCTTAAAAAAATATAAATACACACCAGAAAAATACAGCTTTTTAGAAAATAGTTCAAACACTTCTGCATGGTGTTCATCCTAGAGTAATTCAGAAACAACAAAAATACAATAATACAACAACAAAATAGAATCTATAATAACATCACTGACGGCTCCCCAAATACATTCTGAAATGTAAAATTAGAAAGAGTAATATTTAGAAGTATGTTTTCAAAAAAATTCTGAGATACTTTAAGTATACTCTTTAACATTAACAAACTTTTGTCCATTTTTCTGGCAATGCATTTATCCTTTTATAATCACTAGAATAATTAGTCTAATGTGTGTGTCTGTGAAGAAAAAGAGAAATATTCCCATTAAATGTACTTTCATTAGAAGAGGGCTTTTGTCCAACACATTTCAAAAGTGGATTACAGATGTAAACATAATGTTATATTGAGAAGAGTAATTTAATTTTCCAAATGGGCAAAGTTTAGTTAAACCCACACTACATAATAGTTAAGTCAAAATTAATCAACAAGTCTGAAAATATTATTCTTATATTTTCCTGCTTGTGTAGAGGCACATACAGCAATTAATACTTGCAGCATTTTTTTCCAACCTAGCCAACTGTTTTATTTCAGTGGAGTCTGGTGGAGGTGCACAAGAGACTTTTAATGTTTATTGATGGTCAATGGACTCCTGCTGCTCACTCTAGAAACTTTTAATTTCACTGCTCGTCTTCAAAAGTTCAAGGCACAATCTGAGAATTGGAGTGTATGTCCCAGAGAAAATCCACTCCAGAGAAAAAATTAAATGTCCCTCTATTTGATATTTGTTGCCTTAATAAATATAAAAGACCCTTCAACCTTTAAAACATACTGAGTTAATATATGTTTTCTTCCTGAACAATGTAACAAAGTAACAAAGCTGTAGAAACAAACTCAACCGTTTTCTCTTTTCTTAGGCAGAAATATTTGGATGAAAGAAAATACCAAAAGGAAGCTTGACTTCCTAACTAAGAAGTTCAGCAAAAAAAAAGTCTGTTGAATGGGGGATGTTCCTCTTCATTTTATTCTAGGATTTTACACAGACATTTATATTATTGTTGATGAAAGCATATTAACATCATGAGCTTTGTAGTTATATCAGTTATATGCACAAGGTCTAAGGAAATATAATTCTAAAATATTTATTTCCAGTTTCCACAGCTGGACCTAGTGAGATTCTTGAAACAACGTCTACATAGATGCTATATTTTTGTTATATTGACCTATCTCTTTCCAATAATAACATCATTAGTGGCAGAGACACTAAGAAGGGACTTGCAAACAAAAATATATCAAGCCAGGACTAAATTTTCTGACTTCTATATAGGCTCACATTTTACAGTTTACTCAATTGTACTTGAAGAGATGAATAAGCTTGACAGTACATTAAATTATTCTTCTGATGCACTTGAGCAGCCTGGTCTGGTGGAAGGTGGCCCTACTCATGGCTGGGAGAGGATGGGAACTAGATTGTCTTTAAGGTCCCTTCCAATCCAAAGTGTTCTGTGATCCTGAAAAAGATTATTGAGAAGTTCAAACAAGCACTGCTGCTTAAGTCATGTCCTTGGCACTTGTCTCTATCCTCCAATGCTACAGTTCCTCTTCATCCTCTGTCTCAAAACTTGCTGCTCTTCTACATTCCCTTTTGTCAGGAGGTTCTTTTGCCCATCATTTGATGACCCAGTAGTCCGGGCTTCATCTGGATTTCTTCTGCTCCGACAACTTAAAACTTAGATGAATGGATGAGGTGCGACAAAAGAAGTGTTTTGCCCTTTTTCTTTGCTACTCTATTTTGGGAAGTCTGAGGAATCAGCAGTGTTTGTCCTTTACTCTTGCTGCTCTGTTTAGGGAGATTGAGGAGTTAGCAGGTTAATAATATGGAAAAAGATCCTTCATAACATTTGAATTCCCATCATATTTAGGCACTGAAAAAATAAAATAAAGTGGCAATCCTGCAAAAAAAAAATTTTTTAGGGATGAGACAAAATTATAATGAGTGTTTTTATATCAAGTATGGCATTAAAAAGTTACCTGTTCAAATATGGTAATTAAAAACATATCCAAAATGTACTCTCAAAGTCTGTACTTGAGAAGTGGAAGGTTTTTGGGTGAAGATAGTGGAAAATGTCACCCTTTGCCAAATTATAGGGCATTTGGAAGTCATAGAATGCATTAAGCAAATATTGGGGAAACAGGAGTGATTGTGTGCACGCATCTGCATGTGAGTATTTGGTCGGAAAGAGGAAATATGCCTGTGAAACAGTGAGTGAAATTCTGAGTGTGCCATACACATGCTAATAGTCTCACTCCTTTTTTCTTTTTCTGATCAGGGAGTGCCAGAACCTCTCCAATGAGGTGGCACACTCTTAGGGCTGGGCAGATCATCTGACATTGGCATAAATCCAGTATCCTGAGACAGGACCCACATGGCATAACAAAAAAAGTGATAGTTTGTCTGCAGAAATTTTCCCAAAAGCTGGGACAGTCTCTCCAGAAGCAACACCTCTTACCACAGCACAGCAGAGCACAGATGGCCTGCAAAGAGAGTTAGAGATATTGCATAGAGCTCTTCAATTGTAAGGAAGGGTTCCTGATATGTATTTCTGATGGGACTTCAAGCTTATATACAAGTAGTGGGAAACAGGTCAATTTGGTAACCCAGTCATTAGTGCCAAAGCCGAGAAATGGTAGTGCCAATGGGGTGGGAATTAAGGGTGTTTCCAGCAGAGCCAGTACAGCTCACCTTAATGATTTCCTTTTGTTTTACTTTGACGACAGGAATAGGAGATACCAGGGAAGATGATTTCAGTGGCAATATGAAGATACTATGATACTGTCTTTAGGGCTGCCCAAGGCATATGAGCTCCCTTTGTGCAAGCCAGAGAAGGTTACAGCAGGACCTTTACAGGTGATGCCTTAAGGAGAAAGATACATTAGAGATGAAATATCACTAAAGTCAATACCCAAGGAGCTATTAAATGAAGTTCAGAGAACAGCTTGTGGGAGCTGCTGTCTCCTTGTCCCTCAGGTGAATTTTTGGTCATTTCTGTGCAGGTTCACTGATGGGTCTCAGACTCTGATGTGGATCAAGGGCTATCTGCATGCAGACCATGGCAGCTGCCCTTAGAATTTGTGGGCATAAGCTTGTCTCACTGTGAGCAGACAGCTCCTCTGGGGCTGGCAGCACTGTCCCAGAGATGAGGCAGTCCTGATATGTACTGCCCAAAGACACAAGGTCCATGAACTGTTAAATAAACAGACCAAAAAGACATCACTGCAGAGAAGCAAGTGATGAAAGCCAGAGAAGATGCCAGCATGAATATAAGGAGAGAACTGTCTGCTACGAGGGGAACTTCTGTCTGCCCTGCTGATGTACAAGGGAAGCTGCCAGACTATTTGACAGTGTCATTTTTCAGACAGAGATCTTATGCAAGTATAGCAAGAATGATAAAAAAGGCTGATGGCTTTTGCTGTGTGCATTGCACCCACTGGTGCCCAAGGGTGAGAGCCCTGTCTGTCTGCCCAAGACACTGGAGATCTGAACTGGCATGGCCCAAAGCACATACCACCCTACTGAGGAGGGGGACACACACATATTCTACGTTCTGGCTTTGTTCTTCCACTCTTGTCAAAGGAAGGGCTTCAAACACAACATTCCAGCATCTAGAAAATCATCCAAGAGTGTGTTTGGCATCTGCTGTTTTACTGCATCTCCTGCAATGTGTCCAACAGTTAAAAGGTTTTCTGAAATTGGCAGAGATCTTGTTTGAGTTAATTTACTTTGTAATGGTATAAGGGTTTTTTGCCCTTTAATTTGCTATTTATGTGGAAATGGTCTTTAGTGTTCTCCTTTAGTGTGTGAAAATACAGATAAACAGGAGCTGATTTATGATTCAAATATATATATATGGAATATATTTTAATTCATAGAGGGACAATAATCTCATTAATACTAATCATGTTTACAAGATTTTTAGGCAGTGTCATCTGGAAGACACTGGTAAATTTTTCTAAACCTGCTAGAGAGCAAGAAGAGGTTAATGAGATGAGCAATTCCAGATGTGGGTAGGAATTTCCAGAGGGAAGAAATATAATTTCAGAAAAAGAATGCATAATAAATGCTTCTACACAATTGCATGCAGTAAGGACAACAAACAGGAGGAGACGGACGTTCAGTTTTGATGCCAGTCCTG
>VZTB01012931.1:367415-393227 GCA_013397245.1 Thryothorus ludovicianus | reverse complement strand
GCATTTCCCAATGGGATGATGGAATTTTATCAGTGACACTCAGTGGCCCATGAGCAGAAGATCCCTCCCTGGAGGGAGGATGGGTCCTGGATGAGATAAAGAAACTGCCCCAGCTGGTTTTTAACAGCTGAGCCATGGACTGAGAGTTCCTCCCCCAGAGTTATGAGGGATAGGCCATGGAGGAGATAAAGATCATTTCTCTGCCTGGGTTCAGCAGGTGGTGATAGAACACACACCTCTGGTTCCATTCTGCACTGCAACCCCCAGACACTCCTCATCCTCACTGCAGGGATGGGCAGCCCAAATTCTTCACTCCAGGCAGCTTCACAGTGGGCAGTACTCAAACCCCGTGGAGTTCCTTGTGTTTCCTGGGGTGCACAAACTAAATTACATTCTAAATTACTGGTTTATGATTCTACCTCAAAGAGCTATGAGGTAACTTATCTCTGTCAAAGAGTAAACAAGGATTGTAGGATGACATTGAAAAATTTTCAGTATTCAAGTGGTTTCACCCATGTGCACCCTGCAGGGCAGAAAGATCATGAGAGCTGAGAGTTTGGGTATTATAGTTCAAGATAATTTCTTTACTTATAGGTTTTATTGTTTGATAGCCTTGGTTTTGCTGATTGCTTCTCATTGATTTTTTTTTCCACAATAACAAGTGGAAAAATGTCTCAAACAAAGGCAAGGTCCAGTCTTCTGTGAGAAATTTGCTACCTCTTAAGATTGCAAAAGACAAATAAAAGAAAAAAAGAGAGAAAATATATGGAAGCTGATACAATTTGACTTAAATTACCATTTAGATTAAAAAATGTTATTTTAAAAATAAAGAACATGCAATACTCAGGGGAGGATTTTTTTTTGTTTCTGAACTGATTGTGGGAATCAAACCCACTGCCCAGCAGTGCCAGCCCAGCACACAGCAGGACAAGTTCCTTTCCTGTCAGGCTCTGCAGCTCCACCAGCTCTGGGGACAGCAGAAGTCAGAACAGCCTCTAATTGCTTATGAGCAAACATCTGTCATGCCCAGGGCTGAGACACACCACTGACTCATCCACCAGAGGACTGATGGGCACCCAAAAATGTCATCAGCTTTTCAGAGTCATTTGAAAGTCGCTCCTGGACGGGCTCAGGTTTTCAATATCGTTTTCTTCTGCCCTGCCATGACCAGCACAGAGCACATCCCATTGCCATGGAAACCATTCCTAGGTCACCTTCACATCCCAGAGCAGGGAAAGCATCACCAACCCCTCCCTGCAATGAGGATTGCAGCAACAACTTCACATTTCTGTCATTAACGTGCCACAAACAAACAGGGACCCTCTCCCCAGCGTGGGGATGGGGAGGAACAGCCCAGGCAGGCTCAGACCCTGCTGTTCCACTTGGAGGAAAGCAAAACCATTGCCTGCTCCTCTGCAGCCATTTGTAATGGAAATGCAACATTCTGGAATTAGTGTTCTCTGCTAATTGTGTGCAGAACATCATCAGCTCTGGAGAGAAGCTACCAAGAGGGAAGGTGCAGCTGGAGCTGCCTTCACAGATCTGACTGGAGCCACAGGCAAATGGAACTGACAGAAACTGGAATTCAAGTCATCGAATCAGATTTGAGGAGATATAGAACTGAACAGCAATATATTGAGGGGAGAGAGAAAAGAGACAGGAAGAATTTTAAATCCTTGAAATACGGAAATATTTCCAGACATAAGAGGTTAAATAACTACAAGGGTGCCTCTTCTCTGCTCAGAAAACACCAAAGAATAACAGATGCAGGAAGAAGCAATTTAATTTTCACAGCAGCTGTCAGTGAACTCTAACCATAAGTATAAAATCAGGATGTCCAGATCTGCAATGGAAGTGTCTTAAGAAGATACGTTCTGGAAAGGGAAGAAAGATAAATTTTTCATATTTTATTAATAAACCTGGAAAATTTCATTCTATGGTGATAATTTTAACCACATAAGTTGCTCTCAAGAGCTGAAGTCTGAATTTGTACTGCAGGTCTTATAGTTTTTGTGCAGTCCTTCATCCCAACAGCCACAAGTGTCATTTTTTTATAGCTATCATTTGTTTTCTTTTTTGCAACTCTACAGTTTGTTGTGTACTTTTTCCCCAATCAGGAATAAATAATGCTCCCAGCAACCCCCATTTCAGCAAAGAAAATTGGCAAGTCACAGTACACTGACCTCAGCCTATACCAATATTTCGTTGACTGCAGAGGTCATTCCCAAACTCCCGAGAGCCATTGAAAAGTACAGGGAGAGAGGAAAACAAGGCTGAGACTCTAAAATAAATCATACCTGGCAATTCTGAGTCTACAGAAAAGAAGATTCTACTGACAAGAACTGTAAGAGGAAAAACTCTCCAGAATAAATAGGAGAAATCTGCATCCCTGCAACACCAGAAACTCTATCTTTGACATAACACCTCTGTAAGTTCACTTAAAGTATTCCACTTGCACTGAATCCCATTGTGTGATGGAAAATAAACCAATGTCATGAGAATATAAGCTGGTTTATAACGTAGAGGCCTTTAAAACCTTGGTTTTCTATATTGCTCTGCTCATGCAAGGAAACAGCAACTCCAAGCTTGCTAATCTGTCCCTATTTTTTAAGCAAAAGGGAATCTAAAACTAAAAAGGAGGAAGACTTTTCAAATGTTACAGGACTTTTGACATTGCCTTGTAATCAGAAATACTTAATTACGAAAAACAGCATATAGGTCCATAAACTACTGCTACTAAAAATGGAAAGAGCTAATTCCAGCAATTTGTATGAAATCTCTGGAAATTCCTCACTGCAGCTTCGCTTCATTCCCACACAGATGAATGAACACCACAGATAGTTTTAAAGCTGCAGCTGCTGTTGAATGATAACATTGTGGAGACCTGGTCCTAACTCCTGCTGAAAATAAACAGAAGGAGATCTCTGAAGGACACTGGAATTGTAGTTTAGGCTATGGTTTACTCATAAATTGTCACACAAGCAAAGATCAAATATAAGTCACATTTTCCTTTCTTTCTTCCCCATCACTCCCTGTCCAGCCACTGCCAAATAAAAATTTCTGTACAAACACCAGCAGGTATGGACATAGAAATGCTGATTAATCACCTCATGGCCCCACTACGACCATGCTACAGTGGAAGGGTGCAAAATAAACCCCCAGAAAAGTCTTGGAAGTATTTTACACAATTATGAGAAATTATCTCAGTGCAGAGGGATTAATCCCTGCTCACCTCAAAGCAGTGAGGTTGTGAGTGCACAGTGGGTACATGGGCCAGGGATTTTGGGGGCACCCCAGTCCAGGGCTAGCAGGAAGCCAGGACACCCTAAAAGTTGCCTCAGCTTATGTGAGAAAAGATATGATTTGTTTCCAATTTAAAAAAAAGAAAAAAAATCTGGTTAGAATAATGAGGGAAAATTTTGTTTCTGTTCAGAAAGTTAAAAAAAAATATCAAGAAGAGGAAAAAAATCCAAGTTACCAGACAACAGAGGAGAAAATGATGTCACCATTTCAACAGAGTTGACACTAAAAAGAATCCAGTCTGGCAAGTGTGTGTGCCCTTCCCAAACTGTGAAATTAATCCTGCACATGGCAACAATTGTTAGGCACATCATTATGGAAATTGGGAGCTCCAGGCAGGAGCTGGGAGGCTGAGAAAGGTGAAAAATCAATGCAGGGCACACTGGGGCGAGGAATGATCCCAGCAGGGTGACCTTTAAACAGGGGGATAGGTGGGGACAGGAGGGAGGGAAGCACAGGGGAGGCACCAGGGGACACAGCGAGAGCAGGACAGCACAGCCACACTGTCCCCTTGGACCTGGCACCCCAAAAAATCTGCCTGGCTGTGGGGCTGAGGAGTAAAAGAATTATTGACCAGTGTTAGTGGGAGCTCTTTACCAGGAATGCTGGTGTTGATTTGAGAGGAGGAGCAGAGACCATGGAAAGCACCCAGCAGGACAGGGAGGAACACCACTGATGGATCTGTCAGAGCCCGTGCTGTGGCTGTGCCTTCCAGAGAGCCCCAGGGACCTGGCAGGTGAAATCCTGGAGGTGGCAGAGGAGGAGGAGGAGGAGGAGGAGGAGGAGGGGATGCATCTGTCCCTCCACACAGCTGGAGCAAGGACAAACTTGGCAAGCAGAACAGGAATTTTCCTGAAGAGAAATGCTTTGGCCAGGAAAAAAGTGCACTTCATCAAATTGAACTTTATTTTGTTGATGTGAATTGTTCCAAGGGCTCTGCAGACCAACCCGTGCTCCAGGGGGTGCTTCTCACCCAGGAGGGGGAGGATTTGGTGACTGAACTCTCCTGAATTCCCTGCCCTCTGTGCTGCTGATCTGCTGGGCTCTCTTCAAGCTTCCCCATCAGACCTGCTCCACTTTGCATCAATAACTGCATTTTATGGAATTAAACCCAGTGCTGCCATGTACTGAATGAAAGCCCTGACCAATGGGACATCCACTAGTGTAAATCTGCTTTTGGATAAAGTATAAGTTCTCTCTATCAGATCAAACAACTCAGATCTGAAATAATCAGGTGGTTAAGGTGATCTTCCTATTATTTTGTATTTTAAATATTTCTACCTGTCATTCACAATGCCAGTCTGGTTTAGATTTCCTCTTACCTATGGCTTACATGTGGTGCTTCAGGGTTAAAGCACATCCTTTAAAATACCAATCCATATAGAAATGCAACTTATTTAGGTAGGTTTTTCCTTCTCATCAGGAACTCCATACCTATAGAATTATAATAAATGCTACAATCATTTAAAAAGCTTCTAATATTTAGTATTTCCCTTTTGCAGCAAAGTACTTTAAATGCAGTAAGAACATTGACCTTCACCTCACTTTATAAATGTAAATCTCCAGCAGTTCTGACCAAGCAAAGTTGGATAGATTCTTATATATTAACATACAGTTTTTAAAAAAAGTAGCAGAAAAGCTATAATTTAAAATCAACCTAAGAAACTTTCCACAGGGTTAATGAAAGATTCAAAATCTTTAGTTTGCCTTTCTAACCAAAGGAAACACAATCAGTGTTACATAGTTATATATACTTATATACATAATTATATATTTTTATATTATATTCTTATTCAGAGAGAGCTTAAGCTGACCTTGAGTTCAAAGAGGGGTCAGGCAACACTTCCTGCAAATTAGGGCTGGTAGGAATTTCTCATTTTAGACACAAAAGTTTTTCTTTTTGAAAAGAGTATTCTGAATAATTTTTGAGAGGGGTGTCAGTCTGCCAATGCCAATACAAGCACCCCTGTGCTGAAGCATTTGAGACACAATATCCCAGAGCTCCAAAGCAGCAAAAGGGAGTAAAACCTCCCCTTTTCTTGGCTACTTTACTGAAAATGGCTTTGGAAAAACATAGCAACAATGTGGGTGTTGTTTGGGAGTGTGGTTCTCAAATCCCTTGAGCAAAAAGGAAAAGCCAAGCAGATAAACTCAGCCAGGCACAATGTAAGGCACCAAGAAACAGCTAAAATTGTCCAAGTCCTGGGTCACTAAGGAAGCTAATGGGGAAAAAGATGTAGGGGAAGGGTCTTGTATTTCTCACCCAAATAATCTGGTTTACAATGAAAAAATAGTGCAGAACTACAGATCCCTAAAAAGATTCCTGAGAATTTTTAGAATACAGAAGTAAGCACATGCTTTTATTTCACCTGCTGGCACAATCTGATCCAACACAGAATTCCTTCTTTACCCACTGTCCTCACTGCAATGTTCTTGTGTCAATGGGCTTTTGGGATATTATTTTCTTCCAGGCTGAACTTTCTTCCCCCTTTCTCCAGTTTTACCCCAGGATCTGGAAATTATTTTTATCCTTATTTCCTTTATTTTTTATCTGGCTCCTTACACATAAAGAAGAACCACCTCTAGCCTGAAAACAATGGCATGTGGGATGTTTAAGGAGTTGAAAGGAACTTGCTTGAGGCTTGGAACATCAACATCCCTGGTTTAAAACAGCAAAAGGAACTGAGGCCTTGTCACAGATTTTTGCCTGAAGAGATGAGTGATAAACTTAGATTGGGTTTTTTTCGGTGTGGTTTTTTGGGGGTTTTTTTTGGTAGAGGTATTCCAAAATCAAAGTGTGGGGGAGAATTAATTTTGTTTGCTTTTCAGACAGATGATGCTGTTCCTGCTCATATTCTATGCACTTATTTCAGCAGTCTGGTGGGTGAATTATCAAAAGCCACAAGGTTTATACCTATTTCAGAAGTCCAGTTCAAAACACACTCATGCTCAGAGAGCTGTGCTGCCTGGACTCAGTTTAATGCCAGAAACATCCCTAAGCAGAGCACCTCAAAGAGCCCCTGCACGTCCCTGTGTCAGTGAAACCCTCCAGGCATAGCTGCAGTCACTGCAGTGGAACACTCTTTTCCATCCTGTTGGATTTCAGAGAAAGATTAAGAAAAAATGGATGGGAATTTTGATGTGTTTCCCCCCGTGCCAGATGTGCAAACTGAGCAAAAGCTGAGATCTGTGGTAAAAACTCTGTTCTGCAGCAGCCGTGCTGGAACTGGAGGCAACACAGAGGTAACTGGCCCTGTATCTTGGAAAGGGAATCTCCCTGCTCCAAGTTTGGTTTTATTCATAGAGACTGATCAGGAACGCCACAGAATCTGAAGGAGAAGAAAAGGAAAAATAATTGTGTTCACTAAGAAACAAATTGGAACATCCAAAAGAATGGAGATGATGAGTAAAAGGCAAAAAGCAAACCATGGAAGCAAATCCTCAGGCAGAGCACTCTGATCTCAGAAACATGTTTAGATCACAATGAAAGGTCCTAAAAACAGCAGCAAGTGCCACTGAAGGGAGGCAGTGAGCAACACCTAATGAGAAGGGGAATCCCAGGGACTTCTGTTTCCTCATCCTTTTAGCTGAGGACACCTCATATTTCAGAGCAGTTCATGGGATGACTTCTCATTAAAAAAAAAAAAGTAAAGCAAACCTGACAAATTTTCTGTAGTCACAAAACCTGAGCAGCTGAAGGTGCAGAAACAGCCAAGGCAAACACTGAGTGATTTCAGAGCTGCTGATTAGAGAGGACAGGGAGCTCTGCTCTCATTCCAGGCTCTGGTTTCCCTGTTAGGAGCAGGGATGCTACGGCTGTGCTGTGCCTGTCAGCATGGAGAGAATGACACCGGGAGTGGCACTGCAGGACAACGTCAAACCACCGGGATTTATCAAAACTGATGAGGAAATACATTGTAAATAACCTCCAACCAGCTCCATTAAACGTAGGAAGTTTCACTGAATACAGTCATCAGCTGGGCTAGAGACACCAAATGAGGGCAAAGAGATAATTAGATAATGCAGGAAGAGGCTTGCAGCATCTTTTAATGAATGTACAATCCTCCTCAGAGGAACTGCTGCTTGTTTATACCCTGCTATAAGTGACCATGTGATTAATTCAGCTGCCAGCTTGATCAAACTGATTCTCCAAATTGTTTGTATATCAGCATTCAGTGATAGGAAATAATAGGATTAGCACAGCAGCATTTTCTGCTCTTGAGATTTTATCACAGGTCACACTATATAAAGGATTTCTTTCAGAACCCAAGGCACTTGATCAGCTTACATTAGCAATCTGCAGCCTCAAGGACCAGCAGCAGGACTTGCAAAATGTGAACATTAATAGCACAAAATATCGAGCCCATGAAAAAAAAAATAAAATAAAATCCTACGTTGCTTTGAAATGCAAATATCAGGGTTTGAAGATGCAGTGCAAGAACTGGAAACTGGGGCTGGCAATAATGTTATCTCACATCCTGCACTGTGTGGCTGCAGAGTTGGAGGTTGCTCAGGACTGTCCTCCCAACCCCAGGACAGCTCTGCACTCTGACATCTCCTCATTGGTGAAACATTCCCGACCATCCAGCTGCAGGCAGGAGGAATCCAGCAGAATGGGGTCAGATCTGTCTGCAGTGACTTTTTGGGGCTCTCCATGAGTGATCAGAAGTCTGGGCAGACTCTCCTGCAGCTCACTGTGCACAGCAAACAGCTGGCCACATCTGCAAGGGCGGGCCCCACAAACTGTGTAAACACAGCATTGGTGAGGCAGGAGCAATGGGACTGGAGCTGCTCTCACTGGGGAAAATGAATTCATCACTGGATATATACCCAGAGCTGACTGGTTTATTTCAAAACCCATTAAGTCATAGCTTTGTAAAGGACAGTATAAAAATAACCATTTTATCAATTATGGACAGTGAGTGAAATTCTGCAATGAGTTCCCATGGTAAACTTGTCACCTGGCCTTTCCCAATGTAGTCTTTTACATCAGACACTAATTAATGCCTAATTGATCTCTCCAAGAACAACTGCTCAATGTGGCCACAAAGTTCAATGCATTTCCAACCCTTCAAGCAGGAAATAGCAGGGTTTAGATAATGATTTAGCTCATTTTGTTTGCCAGAACAATGGCAACCTCCTTAAACCAGGACCACACCACAACACTCCGAGTGCTGAAAAATCTCATGCATTTCACAGCCCTACTCCAGCTGCTCTGCAATAAATTGGTGAAGATGCCTAAATACCTTTAGCTAAATACCTTTGCCTGAAGAGTTAGCAGAGCACTGGAACAAGAGGCATCCATGGACAGCTCTTTGTCACCTTGGGAATTCAACAAACAGCAAACAACATGGCCCAAACATCTGGAACAGAGCAGTGAAATGATCTGAAACTGAGGATACCATGTGCAACCATTTATATCAGGAGAGGAGGGGCTGCTTTCGGCTATCTTTAGTCTGGTCCAAGCACTGAACCTCCATTAACACCAATCCTAGGTATTCCCAGAGTGAATATTGCTATTCAATTTAATATGAAAGGCACACATGGAAAATAGAGAGCAGAAGATCTGCTCTGACAGCTCAATCCCAATCCTAAATAAAACATTCCCATAAATGCAGTGTTGTGTTGTGCCTGCCTGGAACATTGGATTGTATTTTTAATGACAGTGACTGTGCTTAAAGAGCTGGAAAAACACCTGCTTTTCATCAGAGCAGAGCAAGCAAGGCAGAGAGGGGCACAGAGCCTCCAGTTTGCCCAGCCCAGGGCTGTGTAAATCCAAAATGACCATTAATATTTTCATTAACAGGCTCAAAACCCTCTGAGTTCCATAAAACATAAACATGTGCTTTCAGCCCTCTGATTTAGACAGATCACTTAATACACACATTTTGTACCTCGGATTTATTTGTGTCTTGGAGACAATGGAGAATAATATCCCAAAAAAAAGACAACATTTTGTTCTTTTAGGCAATTCTTTTGAATTGAGAAATTATAGCTCAAGGGCCGATTGGGGGGAGGGGGGAAGAATGCTCGACATTTGAGAACAAAATAACTTGGATGACACCTAGTGGGAAAATAAGCAATCACTGGGTGAAATTCTGAGTGGGGAAAAAGGCTAAGAGAGAGGTTCTTCATGAGAACAGGCGGGAGGAGAGAGAATTTCCTGATAAAATGGGAGGAGTGCAATTTAGAGGAAGAATTTCCTAAATGACAAGACTCTATCTGCCTGTGGAATAATCTGAGGAAATGAGATTTTTTGATTTGACAGGGGCAAAACTGCATTAGGCAAAACTCCTTTAGGCAAACTCATGATAAATGTGCAGCAGGAAAAAAAATATGGACAGGAGGAAACTCTGAGTTCTCCTATGTGGAAGTACTCAGAAGGCTTTGACAGCCAGTTCTGTAGAGTGAAGTAGGCAAGAGGAATATTTAGGCCTTCAGGCAACAATAGCTCCTGATTTGAAAACAGTTTTTCTTTAATTCATTTCTGCCAGCAATATTCATTGATGTGAGAATGAATGTTCTGATTGATTTTTTTTTTATCCTTCTTATTGCTTATTTGTAGAATCCATTAATTACCAGTGACTCGCATTCAATTACAAAGATATATTTTGGTTAGTCTGCTCTCACCAACCTATTTAAAAGGACAAAAGAACAGAATTAATCAAGGTGAGAGATTTTAAATGAGAAGCTGTCCATTGGAAATGTGATGTGGGCAGTTTTTCCAGCATTTGAGATGAAAACAGTGCTTGAGAGAACTTTTTAGGTCAAGAGCCTTTTTAGGTCAAGAACAGGTCGCTGACAGCAATAAATGACTGTAACTCCTTAAGAATGACTAGAAAATATAATGGCATCTTCTGTCTGAATTTGCTCTGAGCAGGTCAGAGTTTGATCTGCACTTTTATCTCCAGCTTGTAGCTTTTATTCTGAACCACAAGGAAAGCAGAAACCTCCCCTCAGCCCTTTTCCACCCTGAGCAATCAGACACAGCCCCTCCAGCATGCACTGGAGAAGTCAAGGCTCCCAAAAAAGCTGATCAGGTGAGCTGAGGAGAGAAGGGTTGTTTGGGAAGCAAGAGTGTCCAGAAATCCCTCTCCACTGAGAGGAGACAGAGACTCTCTCATTCACAAAAACTTCAAATGGATTTTCTCTATGGAAAAAAAAAATACTTTCATACCCTAACAAGATTATGCCAGATTATAACTTCTTTTTTTTTTTTCTTCAAATTGGCTCTTAATAAATCCTCTTAAATGAAGAATCCTCATTTGGCCTACAAAAAGCTATAGCCCTAAAATCAGAAATGAAATGCCTGGCACTCCGTGGACACCCTCGCCTCCACAGAGAGCTGGAGCACGGGGACAGGTTTGGGGACTCATCAGGAGCAGCCACCTCTGCCCCCACTGGGGACACCTGGAGGAACGTGGGACTGACTCAGGGGATGGCACAGAGGGTGAGTGTGGCTCCAGGGGATTCCAGATGTGCAGCACCTGCTGCAGTGCCAAAGGACACAGCCTTTGATTTCACTGTGTGACAGAAGGGTTTGATTCGGTGGCAGCGTTCCTGAGGACACCCAGCACAGACTGTGCAGGCACAGATATTTATGAAATCCGTGGATGTGCTTCCCAAAATCACTGAAACAAGCCCCAGGATGGAAGGAGCTCTCTCTTCACTCACAGGTCCAGCCGTTCAACACCTGACAGGCAGATGAACTGCTCCCTTCAGCAAGGAGGGATCGGCCTCCTCAGCTCATAGGAAAGATCCAAATTCAAATGGGCTTTGAAGTATTTTTGTCTTTTCCCACTGGCACTGTCTGAATCTCCTTTTCAAATGCAGAGATACACAATGAAGCATTTTCTTAAGGAAGTTCCTAACAAATTTCAGGCTCCTGGTAACTCATTGGACCTAACGAAGAAAAGTTCTTTAAAAATAAGTAAAAATTAGACAAGAATTGCTGCCAGGATAAGTTATACACCAGAAATTTCCTTTCATCCCAGGAACAGCCTTTTATAAAGGAAGGACAGCTCGAAAAACACAGCTCTGCTGTATATCTGCAACATTAAAACTTCACCTGGGCTTCATTTCCAAAAGCAGAAGAGAGCTCCAAGCCAGTCTCCAAAACAACACTATATATAACTGGCCTGGATGGAACACCAGACCCACAACCAGCTGGGTTTCCAAATGTCAGCTGCCATCAGAATTCTTGTGTGTTCGTGGCTGGTAACCAAAGCAAAGGAAAACTCATATCCAAAGCTTTGTGCACCCAATCAAAAGTGAAAGGTAAATTCTACTTTTGCTTTCCCTTCACACAGGCATGGCATTCTTCATTTAGATAAAGAGACGTGTGTGTTATAAACTTGTATGATCCAAATTTACTGGCTTTGCAGCCAAATTCACACAGATCATTTCAGAAACCTTCATTTCACTAGTTGGACTCATTGTTTCTGAACACAGCTGACTCAAATTAAATAATATATTTGGGGTGACTTCAACACAATTTCTTCTATTACAATTCAATGGCATTAATATTTCCTTCCTCCACTCATGTCTTTCTCTAACCCTTAATGATGTCACCTGACTATCATGGTTGTTTTGATGTTATGGTGTGCTTTTATAAATGTTTTATTGAAATGGTGAGAAGGCAGATATTAAACAAACCAGGCTGATTAATACAGAAAAACTCAATTTCACGGTCTAAGTTCATCTTCCTCATCTGCTGGGGCTTGTGTGTGTCAGCAGCTCAGGCCTAAACTAACTTTTATACCTGGAGAATTTTTGGAGGAAAGAACTCCACAAATTTCAGATACTGTTTTTCTGACTACTGTCAGATCCCATAGGAAAAACGCATTAGGAATAAAATAAAAATCTCAAAGCATTTCCTCTTGTCTGCAGCAAACATAAGACCCACCCCAAGCACTTTGTGCCACAGCACAGCCATAAATAGCAGCTTGCTCTGGGCTGCTGCCCCATCCTGCACAGGAAAAAGCTCATCTTCCCTGCCACACTTCCTCGGGGACTCTTGGAGAGCTCAGCCTGCACTGCCATCCACACTCCAGCACTTCAGCAGGCAGAGAGAAAAGGATCAAGAGGGATCAAACCGGGTAAGTGGCAGCCAGGCACCTCCCCAGCTCTCCCTTCTGCATTTTTGCCACAGACCTTGTTTCTGTTTGAGTTTGGGTTCCTTGCTGTGTCTATGTTAAATCAAGAGAGATCATCTTTTCCATAAATATCATTTAACTTTTTTTTAGCCAGCTGTCATAGTCTGTCCTTTTAAGATGTTTACTTTGGGAAAAGAGCTCCAATAGATTTATTGAAAAATCATGGATGAGTATCTGGATTCAGAGCAAAGATACTCAGAATAACTCACTGACAAAGATACAGGAGATGGTTGTTGCAGTTTGAGTTCAAAACCAGGCAGAAACACCAATTTTGTGTAGTAGTTTTGGTTAGCCAATTTGAAATTTCCCAATCAAGAGCAAAGCAGGCTTAAGCTTAAAATGATGAGTATTTCAGCTTCAGAAAGAAAGATCTTCAGACATTTACAATTACTCAATCGCTTAAGCTTCATCTTGAAAACTGGTTTAAACACACAATTTTAACACTAGATATGTGAAGATACGGAAGCAGAATAGAAACTTTGCCTAAAACTAAACTGGGTTTTGCTGTAATCTCCTGGTGACACTCTGTCCCAGAATTTTAATCAGTAATATTTTTTGTACAATTATGAATGGGAAACAATGAACCAGAGAGAAAAGGGAGGAACTGTGCTCTGTCCTCAGCGTTCGTGCTGAAGCTGGGGAGGGTGGTCCAGCGGGACACACAGAATCTAAAGATTTTATGGCAGAAACCCAAACGCGGGGGAGAAATAACTGCTGTGGTTGTGCTCTTAGCGCCGCGGTGATAAACCCTCGCTGCCTGTGCCGCTGGAGATGGAGCTGCCGGCCGTGCTGGGCTGTGCCCTGCTGCTGCCCACGGTCCTGGCTGAGGTCTGTCCATCCCCGTGCAGCTGCTGGCCGCTGCCCGGGCCGTGGGGCACTGCCGTGGACTGCAGCTCCCGGGGGCTGCGCTCGCTGCCCGCCCTGCCCCGCCACACCCGCAGCCTGCTCCTGCACAACAACAGCCTGGCCTCCATCCCCGCCGGCGCCCTGGACAGCCTGGGCCACCTGCAGGAGCTGCGGCTCTGGGACAACCCCTGGCACTGCGACTGCCGCATCCTGTACCTCAAGCTCTGGCTGCGGGATTTCTCCGCGCCCGCGCTCGCCCGGCTCAGGTGCGCCAGCCCCGCTCACCTGAGGATGAAATCCCTGGGGCAGCTGACGGGCAGCGACCTGGGCGTTTGTGCGAGGATTCTCCCAAGCTCGTGTCTCCAGTTCTTCTGGCGAGACCTCCTCTTGATTGCCGGAGTGGTCATTGCCCTTATTTTGGTGGCGTGGGCTCTGAAGCTCTCCAAGAAGCTGGTGTACCAGCTCACCCTCGGGGGCTGGCGACGGAGGAGGAACATCCTCAAAACCCACAAGGTACACTGAGCTCTGCCCTGCCACCAGCCCGGCAGAAACTTCAACCTCCTACGCCACAAAAATGCAAGAGCACTGGTAACTCTGGGTCCTCGGGCAAGTTTGATTTAATTTTTGTCCAGAAAGAAGCTTGGTGAGGTTTGGACAGGCAAGTTTCATCCTGCTGCCATCTACTCATATGAAGAGCAGCAATTTCCTAATTTTTAAAAATCATTTAACTTAGCAGTTTCCCCACTGAATTCTCAGCTCTTGCAGAAAGAAGATTTACGTCCCCACGTCCTGCAATTTTTAATATGGAGATGAACACCAATTGTCCTGTTTTAACAACTCTTTTCTCACTCAGGCTCTGTGAGTTCACAGCCCATCGCCATCTCTCAGTGTCTCAGTGGGCTGGGTAGGATCACTCCGTGTGCAGGAAAGCTCAGCCCTCTCTTCCTCAGGTTCAGGATCTTCCTGCCACCAAAACCTCTGAGATTATACAAACTGAATGTATCCCTTATTAAATACAGCTAAAGATGGACTGGTAATGAGAATATAATCAGCAAAATAATTCTAAATCTTACTGAATTTCCTGGAGGAAAAACAATAAAAAAGCATTCTATGTGAAACTGAAACAATGGATGCTTACTGAACATTTATATTGACCCAAATTTGATCTCTTTCATTATTCTAAACATTTCTGATTAAATTTCTAAGATATTTCTAGAACTTGTCCTCTGGAGATAATTTTAGAGTATTTCCCCTGCACTGAGCTTTTCAATTTTTTAGAAGACAACCACCATTCTGTATGAATGCAGAATATTACAGAAGAAATGCACTCTGCCATCCCTCATGGAATTTCCTACATGATATTTCTTGTTTCCTCAAAAATGAAATAAATCATTAACACTAAAAGCTTATCACTCTTTTCTATGCCTATAAACTAAATAGACAATTAGCAAACATTTCTGCTTACACCAACCAACACATCAAATAAGATGCACAGAATACAGGAAAAAAAATAATTGAGAGAACTTTTCTGTCCTTGTAAGAGGAAAGAGGAGGGAATCTCTTCCATGGCAGTAGTTCACATTCTACCAAAACAGCGTTGTATTTATAACTTTTCATCCGTTTGGGTTTCATCTGTAAAAAAAACCCTCTGCAAAGGGGACAGCTGGACCTGAGGGCTCAAACCAACACTCAGTGTTTATCTGGCAGGGCCACTGTGTCATGCTTAAGCCATACACTCCATCAAACTCCATAAATAACACCACAGATGCTGATAATGTGCAAAGGCAGGAAAATACGTCAGCTATCAAAATGAAACACACAGGCAGCACTCCCAAAATGTGTTTGGAACTCTCCAGAAGCTGTCACTGCATCCTGCCAGCAAGGGCCAAACTGGTGGCTGTATCTGCTTTCATGGTCTGGGAACACAGGTGTGACTGCTGGGATGATAAAATAAAATAAAATAAAATTAGGTTTGCTTCCACATTAGTCAGGACAAGTCATCAGAGTCAGCATTATTGACCAAAACCTCAGCCTAGCACACAGACAAGGTTAGTGTGAACAGCAATTCTGGGTGAACAGCAATTCTCTGTGGACTGAAACTCAGTTAATGTGGGGAATATTTGCAGTTTCATTTATGGAATAGCATGGTATGTGAATCACCTTTTTGCCTGTAAATTTTCTATATCTTGTTAACACTGGAGCAAACAGCATTGCTCAAGCTGAACGACTTCTGCTCAGCATCCTGCTTGCTTTCTGCCAGGCTGCAGTTAGAGTTTACTCCAGGTCTGTGTGAGTTCAGGCTCCAGGGCAGTGTGCAAGGCTCCAACACCAGAGTGCTGCTCTCCTTTGGCTGCAGGGCCACCATCCTGGCAGAATGTGATTATTATGATCAGTGTGCTGCCAGTCAGCTCTGGAGCTCTGTAAAACACAAGGCAGCTCATTCCCTAAGAAACAGCCTGTCTCAGCTCAGAGCAGGCTGAATAAACCAGCTCAGCTCTGCCCAAAGGAATAAAACAGCTCAGCTCTGCCCAAAGGGATAAAACAGCTCAGCTCTGCCCAAAGGGATAAACCAGCTCAACTCTGCCCAGTGAAATAAAACACCTCAGCTCTGCCCAATGGAATAAACCAGCTCAACTCTGCCCAGTGAAATAAAACACCTCAGCTCTGCCCAATGGAATAAACCAGCTCAACTCTGCCCAGTGAAATAAAACACCTCAGCTCTGCCCAATGGAATAAACCAGCTCAACTCTGCCCAGTGAAATAAAACACCTCAGCTCTGCCCAATGGAATAAACCAGCTCAACTCTGCCCAGTGAAATAAAACACCTCAGCTCTGCCCAATGGAATAAACCAGCTCAACTCTGCCCAGTGAAATAAAACACCTCAGCTCTGCCCAATGGAATAAACCAGCTCAACTCTGCCCAGTGAAATAAAACACCTCAGCTCTGCCCAATGGAATAAACCAGCTCAACTCTGCCCAGTGAAATAAAACACCTCAGCTCTGCCCAATGGAATAAACCAGCTCAACTCTGCCCAGTGAAATAAAACACCTCAGCTCTGCCCAATGGAATAAACCAGCTCAACTCTGCCCAGTGAAATAAAACACCTCAGCTCTGCCCAATGGAATAAACCAGCTCAACTCTGCCCAGTGAAATAAAACACCTCAGCTCTGCCCAAAGGAATAAACCAGCTCTGCCCAAAGGGGTAAAGCGGCTCTGCCCAAAGGAATAAACCAGCTCTGCCCAATAAAAGTGGCTCTGCCCAAAGGAATAAACCAGCTCTGCCCAAAGGAATAAACCAGCTCTGCCCAAAGGAATAAAGCAGCTCTGCCCAAAGGGATAAAGCAGCTCTGCCCAATAAAAGTGGCTGTGCCTTGTGGAGTCCCACTGTCTGGCTCTGCCTCACTGATGTCACCCCTCTGGGTGCAGCCGCTGGGGCTGGCTGCTGAAGTCAGCTACAAATACTCTTTTCTGCACCAGAACTGAAAGAATTGAAGCACTTCTGCTTGTTTGTAAGACACAAGAATTTCCAAATCCAGAAAGAGAGCAGTGATTGCCCTTGGGCAACAGCAGCTGCTGAGGTCACTGGAGCTCCTGGGGAAGCACAGCAGGAGCAGGGAAGCCTGGGGAGGAGCTGCCCAAAAGATGCCAAGGGTGGAGCTAAGCAAGTGGGAAAAACAGTAGCATTACCATGGACACTTGAGATGCCTGTTTTTTTTATAATTTATTTTAATTTTTATTTCTATTTTTATTTTTAATGGGAGACACATTCCTTCTGCCTGCACAGGACAGTGGCAACTGCCAGCAGCTCCAATCCAAGTGCCACTGCCAGGGAGGGCTGGGCACCTGACAGTGTAGGAAATGACATGGCTTGGGGAACAGAGCCAGCTCCAGCCCTCCTGCCCTGGCAGGAGCATCTGCCCGCAACAGAGAAGCAAAAGTACATGCCTGTGATGTAAGTTATTTTAGAAGAGATGCTTATTCAGAATAAAATTACAATATTTTCACTAAAAAGTACCTACCACTGGTGTGGAGTCACTGAATTTGCATGATTTCCACCCCGTCCCATGTTGTAAGGATGGTGGTATTTTAAGAACATACATTTCTCATGTATTTCAAATCTCACCTCCTGCAGATGAAGGCTAAATGATGCATGAGATCCAAGTGTACTTGACAGATTTTTTTTTCCCCACGTAGCAAAGAGGAAGCAATCTGAAAACAGCTTCTTCTTTCACCCTGGAGTCTCACACACTTTGAGAATCAGCCCAGCCCTTCCCAAGAGCTCTCCACGAGGTGAATACACAGCATTTTTCTGTCCTGACAGTCTTCTCTTAAGTGTGAGTGAGTGTAGGGAGTAGATTTGAATTTACACATCTCCATGGGTTCACATTCATATCTAACCTGAGAGGATTTTGACTGTAAACCTGTCCTCAGGTTTGCTCAGCAACCTACATAAAATCAGTTCACACTAAATTTGTACTAGAGACCACACACAGCTTTGCTCTCAGGAACAAAATACATTGCAAAATTAACCAGCTTGGTCTGTATTTATCATTTGGTTAAGTAGCTGTGCATTTAAGGATTCATATTAGTGGTCTCTCTCAAAGAATTTAACTACACAGAAAATGAGTAAGTAAAATATTTCTTTCTGTTCAGTCAAACCCCGACTATGTCATATGAGATATGCCACATAATGACAGTAATTTTCCATTTTTTTAGTTGCACACTTTCTGCTTGCATTGACCAGATATGGAACTTCATTAAAAACTACTAGAATAACTTGTCCAATAGAAAGAGAAAAACTCAACCAAGAAAATATTTCAAACAGCAGAAAACCAAGACTATTCCTAGCCTAACAGGACAAGAAAAAAATAGAGATTCCCTCAAGTGAACAGGAAATTTCTTCTATTTTTGAGCTAGTAAATATAAACTGTAAGAACTAAACACTAATTCAATGTACAAAATACAGGCAGAACACAGTGAAACAGGTTGTTGGCTGGTCTGTGCTGCCACTCTTGTATTCTAAATTAATTAGCCAATACACATTTATTTGCATGCTGGTTTATGTTTAAAGGCACTGTTTTGGGAATTATTAAAATAGACTTTGAGGCTTCACAAAACTGCTGCTGTTCCTGGATTCTTAAGGTCCACACACTTGCATGTTATGATTTATACCTGAATTACAGGATTCTACTTTTGCTGCCAGCATGTGAAATGTCAGCACTCAAATATTAACAATTCCTACCTAATGACTCCTTTGATGGTGCTTAGTTTACTGTAATGCTTAGTAATGCTGAGATTATTTATCTTAATGCTTTTTCTCTAACACAAAACAAATTTCCCAAAGTACTGCGGCTCTGTTGCTGGAACCTGTGTAAATATTTTGCCATTCCATTGACTCCAATGAAATTCGGATTACACTCAATAATGGGCGTGTGACAACAAATTGCTCCAGTTGCATAATGACCACATGGCTGCTATTTATACCGAGCTCCTTCCCGGGGCAATCTGCTCCTGGCGTGGCCTCTCCTGTGCCTTCCCCAGCAGCACTTCACAATGGTTTTCCCAGTGATATCACAGCTACTGCCTGACCTGGCATCTTCATTTTAGGCAAAAGAAATGGGATTGTCGCTGTAGGGCAATCATGACACACAATAACCATTGAAAGTTTCCAAGGAAGTGAATTAAAGAAATATGAATATTGATCTGATATCAGTGTCCATTTATTAATGGACAAAGACTCTCTAACAGTTTGGAGTTACAAAGTGAATGTTTATTGTGGCTGGGCAGTGTGTGGGAAATCTCCCTAATGCACACTGCAAAGTTTCATAGGTGATTACAAAGCTTTTATGGACAAAAATGTTCAATATACAAAATACAAATGCATATTCATACCCTTGTCATTTCCCCTTCCCTGCTTCATATGCTAATTGGCAAGGAGGCAATTAAGCAGGCGTGGTTTGTTTCCTGAAATGAGTCTGGGGTCTTTTTGATGAGGAATCGATTAAAATGATGAAGTAAACTGAGTCTTCCTGGTTTGACCTTTTTACCTTTTTTGGGTNTCCTCAAAATTAACATCTCAGCAGAAAAAGAACTTTTATTTCAGCCTTGTTTTCCCTTCTATACATTCCTTTCACCAAAGGCGTGTACTTCCCTCAGTGTCAGTAAAAGGTATTTTGCTTGTCCATCAAACTCTCTATTTTTATTTAGTTTACACACTTTGCTCCCTGATTCCCATAAGACAGATTTCCTATTTACTGCAGGTGCAGTTGTTTTTCACCCAGGAAAATCTGTTGTGTTAACAAACTCTCATTCCCAAGACTGTTTTCACATGAGAACTTGCAAGCCACTTAGCTGTACACAGAAGGTACAAGCTCTCTATTAATTTAGCAGAGCAAGGCTTGATTTTATGAGGCCTTTCTTTTATAATTTTTCTACTTTTCTACCACAGAGCCTGACAGAATTTTGCTGGGATTTCATTTGGCTTGGCTTGTCTGACCAGCAAGCATCCAGTTCTCTAGCAATCTAGAGTTACTAAAATTGAATGGTGCTGTTTTGCATCAAGACATTCCCTGGAAAAAGTGGATTGAAACCTCTTCCCTCAGAATCCTGTTAAGGAAAAGGGCTACAGAAATACAGAGCATTCATCTTAGTCCAAGGGGAAAAAATTCCAGATTAAGCCCTTTCTTAAATGACCTTGATCTCAAGGGAAGGGAGTGTCAGCAGGGTTGGATTGCAGCCTCCCTTTCCTCCTTGAATCATCTTTCTTGTCTCCTCTTTAGGGGTAAAAAGGGTTAAACCTCTTAACTAACAATTTACTATTGACAAGGATTCATAGATTGCCTCTTATGGCTACGGAGAAGGACTCTGGAGCCTGACACCCCCAAATAAAATCTCCCATCAGCAGCAGCGATCAGCAGAGCAAGGCCATGGCCATGGCCACACCACCAAAGGCTGCCCTCAAGAGCATTTAGAACTGTGGGTATTTTTGACTTCCCTGAGCTTGCAAGGATACTGCAAAACGCAGTAATTTAATGTTTAGATGCACTTATCAAAAGCTGGGTTAGGGAAAGACAAAAACCAAACCAGCAGCAATTACAGCCTTAAGGAATGAAGGGACACAAATCGTGCACTGCAAACACTCAGAGCCCCCGAAGGGATTCCTTTGCCCCCAGCCACTGCTTTGTCCGACTGCTCTGAAACCGGACCAACATTGGCACCTAGTGGCTGCTAAATTCGACAGAAATTCCCTGTAGTTTATCACCCTTTCCAAGACCTCAGTGAGGGACTGAGATTTTCCAAACCAGCTGCCAATTACTGCCAGCTCTTCCCAAAGTTTCCATACAAGTTTTGTGTCCTGAAGTGTCAGAAAGTGCAAGATATAGACTGTTTTCTATTGGCAGAGACATGGAGTTATTATAATTCTGGACACTGGGCAATACTATCTCCATTTGTTTTCTTCACTGTGATTAACAATTCTTAGACATGGCTGGAATTTTCTGCTACTACAAATCCCAAAGTCACAGCTCAATATCTATATTGAAACTTGACAGAGGTTTTATTTCTTCTATTCTCCTAAACTAATGAACTTTAATGTAAATTCAAATTAGACTAACAACTTTGTACTATGGCTTCATCCTATCAAAGTGTAATAAAACAAATAAAAGGAAAAAGAATTATATTAAGTAAGACAAAATAATGAAATCAAATCCCTTTGTGGGTCTTTTTCCCCACCATTCCCCTCCCTAACTAACGGCAGCATCATAATTTTTAAAGGCCCAAATATATTAAAACAACTTGAGCTCTCTCAGCAATCTGTACCAGGGAAAAGTTACCATCAAAAAATCCCACTGTTGTGACAATATCAGGAGATCCCAAACAGACGGGAGGAGAATGGAAGCCCAAATTTTGGGATGTCTGATAAAAAGAATAAAGGGACAGTGAATGCTGCAGATTTCCAGGTGTTTCTTTACTGAGTCTTTTGCACTTTGTGCCGTATTTCATGGACATGCAGCCTCAGGCCAGCTGGGAAATCCCAATTCATGTGCACCCTGCTGCTCTGTGGGACTGGCTGCACTGGGAATGCCAGGCAGGAATCCTGGTGGGTGCAAACGCTGTCAAAGGTACACAAAAACCCCCTGACCCTGCACTCCTGAAGGTGCAGCTCCAACCAAGGAGCTCAGGGAACTGCACAGATTCCCAAAACAAGGGGACAGGCTGTGAGGATTGGCCAAATAAAGCGAGGGGTTTAGTTTCATCAGTCAGTCTTTAGTGTCTGAGACTGATTAGCAGCTGGGTTTAAGAAATCAGTTCAGTAATTGGCGTGACTCTGAAGTGGTGTGTGTGTCCTCACACTCCTGTGAGATAAAACCCGTGCAATGACTGCCTTTCATCCTCTATAGAGCACAGACAAGGAAAAAAGGATGAGTGACTAAGATTGATAAAAGCCTCCAGAAGCCCAGCAGAGGAGGATTTGCACTTCATTCATTCGGGAGATGATTAAGCTGTGTATATGAATACAGTATTTCAATTGACAAAGAGGCCAGTCTCCACAACTGAGTCATCTGAAAGAAACTGGAAATAGCTGATGGTTTCTAACATTCAAAATGCTTAACTTGGAAGACTTCATGAATACAATTACAATTTTTTTGTTCCTCTCAGCTTGTTCTGGAACTTGGCTGATAACAAACGTGACACCCAGGCAGGGTGAGGAACGTGTCACATCTTACAAAGTCACACACTTTGAACAGAAACACACAGAACAGAAAGTATTTCATTGCTAGGAGTCACCATGAGGGAGATATTTTCAGTTTTTCTCACAGCAAGGGTAGGCTCTGCAGGCTTAGAAGAAGAGCTCAATACAAATCCTTTACTGGAGAAGTTTTGGGCACTGGATTCATCCTCATTTATTTGTCAGTAATTTTCTTATAATTTGTCAGTAATTTTCTTCTGCTGCCACCTGCGCTACTATGGAAAAAGGACACCAGGCAGAGGCAAAATTTCTGCTAGAATAGGTCTAAGTGACATCACTTTCTGAAATTCCAGGAGTCCTCCAAGTGCTGAGACCACAGCTCAGAGGACAAGGGGTTGAGTGTGGAAAAGAGCAGAGAAGGAAAACCCCACCGTAACAATGTGAGACTTCCCCAGTTCTTATCACGACCCTAAAGAGCATCTCTATCCATGTGCTGCTCCCCAATTCCTGCTCTCACACACACAAACATGGCAAAGAGAGGCAGCCAGCAGGAATTCCTGTGTTCCTGTACAGCAGGAATATCTGTTCACTGGTGATGGGCTGCAAAACACCAACCATTTGTGTCAGCCCTTTGCAAGTTAAAAGCTCCACACCCATCCTGGGACAAAATGTTGTCTCTCCTGTAAACATAATACAGATACTGTCCTCAAAAAGGAAAGCTCAAAATATTAAAAAAATTGTAAGATTGAGATTGTAAAAATCAAGAGTCAGGGAGCATGTATAATTTAATATGCACAAGTAAGAATTTATGATCAAATCTATGGGGCTAGGTCAGGTAATGCTGAATATGGGAGCATGGTTTTATTATTTTAAAAAAAAAAACCCAACCAAAAAAACCCAAATAAGTAGTTACTTTTCATATATTACATTTATTATAAAACGTGATCTTTAAATATTTAACAAATCGCTCTCTTTAAAAAGAAATTACAATATATCACTGCTTTTGTTGTCTGAAAGAACTCAGTTCATTCCAGCTGACTCAGATGTAAAATCAGCAGGCCATAAAATTATATCAAGAACTACAGGTGCTTGAGAGGAATGAGGGATTTGTCTTTACAAACAAGCTGTGGGTAATGAAATTGGATTTTGAAAGATGAAAGAAACAATGGGGAGAAACCATAAATTCCATAAGAATTAAAAACTAAAAGAGAAGGTTATAGGGAAATCTGAGGTATCAGGCAAATTTGGGAAGTCTGCTCTCAAGTACTTCAGCCAGTGGGGATCGAGAGAGAGAAATGCAGGTGGGAAATTAGAATAAAAAGGAGGCTGCATCCTCCAAAAATTGGAGAGTCCCCAGGGAAAATGCCCCATGGCCTCTCCCTTTATTCAAATAAAATAAAAGGACTCCTCTGTCTCCTTTTTGGACATAATCTTCTGGTGTTTGTGGATTAATTTTCCTTACATGGTTAAACATTCTCTTAACCAAAATCTAACCAGGCAAAGGCTGTACCACAAAAGGAGCATTATCACATCAAACAACCCGCCTGCATTGCAAATACAAAATGTTGAAATTTGCTGGAAAATTTCTCTTGGAACACAGTATAAATAAACAATGTGCCTACCGAGCCATAACTCAAGTCTTCTTGGTTTTCATGAACAATTTTGGTGATTGTTCTATATCCCCACTGGAAGTCACTGGGAATGAATTCTTGCTACTTCAGAGAATCCAATAAATTCACTGTGTCCTCACAGAGTTACAGAGCTCACTTGGAACCCACCAGTGCTGGTGGCTCTCTCTCCAGCGCTGCAGGAGAGCGGGGAACAGATTTTAGCATCTTCCTTGTGTTTTTTGTTTCATATGAGATCACTGTAGATGTTTATTTAGAATTTAATTTCCTTTTAACTTCAAGTCTCCAGCAGCTGCTTTGAAACATGACCCAGTCTTACCCCCCAAATCCAACGTGGAAATTGCCAAGATCCTTCCACCTGCACCCAGGGGTCTGCAGCTCAGTTTGGTGGAATTGAAATTTCACTTCCTCTATGGAATGGAGAAAACAGCAAACTGTGACCAAGGCCAGTTTAGGGGGGTTCCCTCCCAGATTTTGGTACCAATTTCTAGGTACTACTAGAGTAGCATGAGGGAAGAGACTACTACAGAGTGTTTCTAGCACTCTCTACTCTTCTCTGTTGAATCGCTCTCAAAAACAGCCAGATACTAATTGGAATTGACTCAAACCCATTTTGTTTTTCCTGATCTTTGCATGGAAAAGGTGTTAACCCCAATGGAGTCTGGGGATTAATCAAAGAAAACCAAATATTTTAACACTCAAATCACTACTTACAGCTTTCACAATGTGAGAGAGCTCATCACAGATCCCTCACATAAGCCTAACAAGATAATGTGACAATTTGTGAGTTTTGAGGACTTCTTTATTTTAAAAGTAGTTAAAAGCTTGTGATGGCAAGCAGCAACAATAGCTAATAGAAAAATATTTGCAATGATCTCTAGCAAGGATAATGAAATACCTGATTTAAATTTTTTTTCACAGAAGCAGCCCCTTTAGTTTTCCATTTAAATGACGGGATATATAATGAATTATAAATATCAAAGACTGGCATCTCCAGCAGTGCTTCCTTCTAACTAACCTAAGTATTTTTCTCAGCTCTGAAAATATAATTAGTATCAAAGCAAACACACAGTGATGTCTTATTATCTCTTTAACACCTTTTCTGTCCTGGCTGATCAATATCCAAGGATGCAGTGTCCTGCTCAGTTCAGAGTTGCAGGAACAGAAAGACTTTGGTCCGGCCTGACTGAGTACACAAACCTCTGCTCTTGGCTGGAAGGTAACCATGGATCACCAAAAATATATATGCAGACCTGAAAAGGAATAATCATGGAGCCACCCAAAAATAGATTGATTTCAGAGGCAACTCAAGCTAAGCTGGCCTGGTAGGCTGTGCTGGCTCAGAGATAATCAGGTTGCTCTTCTGCACAACTACCTCCAGGGCAATTTAACTCTCACTCTTTGCCATAAAACAGTTCCATTTCACAATTTCATAACCTGAAACGATGAGGATGGAATTTAGCTGATCTTTGGTACAAAGAACAGAATGACAAAATGTGCTCTGTCAATGTATTTAATTAGTAAAGCTTATTTTTATTAGCATCTTGATTTTCCACGTAACCTAAAGGACAGTGCCTGTTAGAGAGCACTTTGCTCTGTAGATAACCCAGACAGCAGTTAAAACAAGTAATTCCAGACGCTTGAGATATATTTACCTTAATAGACAGAACCAATTTGTGATGTAATGGGCACACACATCCACATCAGACACGTGGCTGGATGTTAACAGCTCTAAAGCCGGCTCTCAGCAGCACAGGACCGCACAAAGGCCAAAAACCACAGCCCTGAGCCTAGGCCTGTGCCCATGCAAACAAACCACACCCAGCACGGAGCCGAAAACGAAAAGCCAGCGAAGGAAGCCAGCTGTACTTCCTGGAAGGCTGAGTGGCAATTGCACCTGCTTATTTCTGTAAAATGAATACACAAAACCAGCAAACCAGAAATCTGTCACCGCAGCGAGGATGCGGATGAGCGCTGCCATGGGCACACCCTCTGCCCAGGGATGAACGGGCTCATCAGCACCACCGGAGCCGCTGCCGCTGCTCGGCCCACGAGTGATGGGCTAGGGCGGCTGGACCGCGACACGGGGCACCTGCGGCCGGCCCGGTGTGCCCGGGTCAGTGACCGATCCCCGGGCAGTGACCGATCCCCGGGCAGTGACCGACCCCCGGGCAGTGACCGATCCCCGGGCAG
>VZTB01012931.1:338584-358291 GCA_013397245.1 Thryothorus ludovicianus | reverse complement strand
CTGTGTGTCACCCTGTGCTGTGTCACCATGTGTCACCATGTGTCACCCTGTGTTGTGTCTCACCTGCCCTGTCCCTGTGTGCTGCGTCTCTGTGTGCTGCGTCCCTGTGTCACCCTGTGCTGTGTCCCTGTGTGTCACCCCGTGGTTGTGTCACCGTGTGTCCCTGTGTTCTGTGTCCCTGTGTCACCGCGTGTCACCCTGTGCTGTGTCACCATGTGTCACCCTGTGTTTTGTCTCNTCACCGCGTGTCACCCTGTGCTGTGTCACCGTGTGTCCCTGTGTGCTGTCACTGTGTAACCGTGTGTCACCCTGTGCTGTGTGTCCCTGTGTGTCACTGTGTCACCGTGTGTCCCTGTGTGTCCCCGTGTGTCACCCCGCGCTGTGTCTCACGGGCCGTGTCCCTCAGCTGCAGATCTGGGACACGGCAGGCCAGGAGCGCTTCAGGACCATCACGCAGAGTTATTACCGCAGCGCCAACGGCGCCATCCTGGCCTACGACATCAGCAAGAGGGGCTCCTTCCTGTCCATCCCGCGCTGGATCGACGACGTCAGGAAATACGCTGGCTCCAACATCGTGCAGCTGCTGATTGGTGGGTTGGGAATGTCCCTGCTTGTTTGGCGTGGCGCGGGTTTGGGGTTTGGCTGGAGTTAAGCTGTGTGCAACAGTCCTGACTGGGAATTTTAGCAAAGCAGAGATGCTTTGCTTTGTTTGACTTCTGTTAAGGAGTAGGCAGCTTTGAGTCCTTTGCATCTCATTTAATGGAGGGTTGGGTTGCTGAGGATTTTCCAGTTCTGAGGCACAGCTGCCGTGGAGTTATTTTGTTTCATTTCATTTAATTTCATTTAGTTTCGTTTCTTTTCATGGTAACGCTCTTTAGGTTTCCAGGGCCCAGGGAAGCTCCATCACAGCAAGCTGATGTGTTTTGGTGAGTTGGAACACACACACACTTCAGCAGGCAGCGAGTTTTGGAAGGACTTCAGGACAATCAGTGTTTGTCAGTTCTTTGCTAGAAGTTCTGCCCACATATTTTGGACTCAGATGTGGCTCTTGGGGCCTGTAGAGCTGCTAATACAACAGCAGTACCATTCTAGATTTCCCTAGGAATCAGCAGACAGCTGCTGTTTTCACAGAGTGGTTTTAACTTCAATTTCTAGTCTATTCTCTCCTGTTAGGGTCTACAGCCACCACTCCTCAGTTACCTTTTCTGTTCTTTATGGGTAATGCAGAAATACAGGTTAGAAAGGGCTGAGGAGATTTTCCAGTCCAAGCTCCTGCTCGGAGCAAGGCCACTCAGGTTGGCAGGGCCTTTTGAGTCACATTTTGAAAATCTACAGAATGGAAATTCTTCAGCTTCCTTGGGCAACCTAAGAACCTCCTGCAAAGCACTTCCTGTGACACAAACAGCCCTTATAAATCTCTCTGTTGTTTCCTTTCTTTCCAGGAAACAAGTCTGACCTAAGTGACCTTAGAGAGGTTCAGCTGGAAGAAGCTCAGAGCCTGGCTGAACACTATGACAACATCATCTGTGCCATAGAGACCTCTGCGAAGGACTCCAGCAACGTGGAGGAGGCTTTTGTGAAGATGGCCACAGAGCTGATGATGAGGCACGGGGGGCCCATGTTCAGTGAGAAGAACACTGACAGCATCAAGCTTGACAGCAAAGACGTTGTGGAGGGCTGGGGGTGTGGTTGCTGATAAGAGCTAGCTGATATCCCTAACTTCACTGGAATTTAGATGGTGCTTCACCCTAATGCTGAGTAGCATGGTAGCCATATTCTCCTCCTCCTCCTCCTGTGAAACCAGCAATTTTGTAGAAGTTAGACACAATCCTGTTTGCTTCAGTGTCTTGTTTTTAAAAGGGACTTTGGAGAGGTAGTCCTAAAAGTCAAAACGCTTTGAAAAAGTTACTCAACATTTGTCCCCACCATTTTATTTTCTGTAACCTTCATACGAGTTACAAAAATGGAGGAAATTACTTTGAATTTGGTATTTTGGAGTGGGAAGACATTTGCTTGGGGAAGAGACTGATGTAAACCCAAAGGTCTGAGCATTTAGCATGGGACTGGTGGCAAAGGAGGTCACTTTTGGAATAGGCAACCTTGACAGTGTCTCTTCAAATCCTCAGCACTCCACTAGTGACCAGAAAGTGTCAGTGTCTTTGATAATGTTATTTCAAGGGTCAGAATAGCCAAGCTTTTGATTGCAGGACCAAATAGCAGTCACCTGGCCTAGGGCATATGAATTGCTAGTTGCTGTTGGAACAGGCCCAGGTGGGGAAGCTTCTCTCAGGTTTTGTTATCATTTGAAGATCGTGTTTTAACAGAAAGCCAAACCAGCCTGGGCACTACCACAAAGAGGGTTGGACCAGGCTGGTGATTTAAAACAGCCTTGAGGAGAGGGAAGGTGCATTTCATTTGCCTGTTGTTTGCACAGTGATAGCTCCTTTTTCCAAGTGGAAGCATCACTGAGATTTTGCCCTCAGGTCTCATCATTTCATTCCACAACTCAAGACCTGCACCACTGGAAACAGAAACTGGAGAAACCTTGAACTGACTGTAGCCAAGATCTCTTGCCATGGACCTAATGGTCAAATACAGGATTCATTCTGGTCAAACATTTGATGTTATGTTACCAGAGTGCATAAGTGGATTTGTTTTTTTATTGGTTTTGTTTTTTAAACCATCTCTTTAAATACTACGTGGGCATATAATGGGAAAGAAGACCTTGGAATACCTGAGAACTGCATGATTGCAACTTCTTGGTTGTGAGAACCCAGTGTCTTTTTGAGTGATTCCCTCCCAGTTTTGTACCCAAATGTTCCTCTCTCCCAGTCACGAGTTACCAGTTGCTTTTCATTTCTTTAAAATACTCAGCAGGAAAAATGGTTCATAGTGGATCAAAAGTCTACATAAAGTAAAATAGATGTCATAATTCAGCTCTTTCAGAAGCAGCTCTGTAGAGTATCTTGCAGGTGTAGCTGAGGTACTGATGAATTTTTTTACATTTACACTCTCAGGCACCTGACAGAAGTGGATTTGCAAAGAGAGCAAGAGGAGCAATATTTTTAACTCTGCAGATAAAGCTAAGGTGTTCAGGGATGGCAAGTGATTTCTGTCATCCTGGTAATTTGAAGGAGCCTACTTTTCAAAAAGCACCCATTTGAAGTCACTTGTCTCTTTGAAAAATCCAGATCAAAAAGGACTTGAATTGTTTTGCTACTAGGGCTGCACCAGTTTAGTCATCCAACATATCCAATATAATGAAAATTGGGAAGATTTAGGAAAGGGCTAATGGATACCCATTTTAATACTATTCATCTTCCTGTAGCAAATATTAAACCATTCTCTGCTCTTTCTGTTTTTTTAAACTGTGAGGTAGATGATTGAGGAGTAACTTGTGCTTTGTAGCCTGTTTGCTTTTATCTAAGGGGTTAGTTTTCAAATTTTATAGTTGTGAGAATGAAAAGGCCTTAAATTTTTCAACTAGTATAGTTTTCACAATTCTGATATTTTCTACAGAAAGTCAGGCTGAGCTGCAGTACTTGGTGGTGTTTTTGGAGTTTTCCAGGATATTCCTGCTTCCAAAGATGGTAGGCAATAAATGTCCAGCTAGACATTTGGGGATTTGAAATTGGGAATGGGAATGAAAATGGGAATTTCCCAAACCCTAGAGCTGTTGTATTCCCTATATTCTGCTCTCAGGGGAAACTGTGAAGACAGTCCAAGCTAAAACTCAGTGCTGGTGACTGCTTTTCCTCCTGGTGAGATCCTTAAGGTACAGAATATTTGCAAACATTTGACTTTCTGTCCTGACCCTTTCCAGGTTATATCTGCAGGTCATGGTCCTGCAGCTCTGCTTGAACAGGGACCCCCAGATGAGCTCAGCCCCCCCTGCCTGCAGGGTCAGTGCCAAATCATTTAATGTTGAGAAAAATCCACATGCATTTAAGAGCAGTATTGCTACTTCTCAGACTGAAATCCATAGTTTACATAGTAACACATCTTAAAACTGGAACAAGAAGCAAAATGAACATAAATCCTGCTTCCAGTGCAGCCAGTGAATGATTGTGTTTTCACAGCAGATGAAGAATGGAGGAATTATTGATCCATTTTCTTCATTTTGAGGTTTGTTTAGTGAATTAGTAGAATTAGACCAGGCACTATGCTTTTCATTACAATTTGCCTGGATGTATCTCTTAAACTAGACTTGAAGGATGAGGGTCTGTCTGCAGGTCAGTCTGGTTCAATCAGAAAATGTGCAATACAGCAGCAGTGATTTGTTTGCTGTACTTTAAATGAAGGCACCAATTCAAATTAGTTTTCAGTTTCCTGCAGAAAACTAAAACCATGGCTTTAAATCAGTTTTGTCTTTTAATTCTTGGCTCTTCTGTGTTGTAACAAGTGGAGTACAAGTTTGCATGCCCTCCTAACTGAACAAAAAGAAATAGAAGACCTGGTTTATTTTTAATCTTTTTTTTTTTCAGAAGAAACCTGAAGACCTGGTTTATTTTTTAGGTTTGCAGCTGGTGGTGCTTGGGCTGTCAGTAATTATTTTGATTACCAAACCCTTCCTTTGTTCCCTGCCCACTAGGCTGGGAGCTTCTTGGCCAGAAACAAACAGTAAATGTAGAGCTTTTCACTGCCCTGCTGAAGATTTTCTCATACCTGGGACTCACACACAGCTGTGCAGTTCAGGCTTTAGGAAGACTGTTGGTTTAACTCTGTCAGTCCTGTTGAAACCAAAAGGATACCTGGGCAAAGAGAGTGAGGAGCAATAAACCTGTGATTTACGGGTAAAAACCTGAGTTTCAGCTCTCAGGGTATAAATGGGCACTGATGTACATCAAGTGAATAATTCAGTAGTGCTTGTTCAGAGTTCACAGCATCAACATTTGCCAAGAAATCTGTTTCCTGCCAGTTAAACATTAACGAGACTATGGTGCAGCAATTGCTTTTAAGCAGATCCCCTTGGCTGATCATGTATTTGCATTGGTATTTATCATTTCTTTTTGACTGTACCAAAGCGTGCAAAAATATTACAAAAGCACAGGAGGGGACAATGACCTCTGCCATGTAGCACTTGGGAGTGGAATGCAGAGGCAAATACTCAAATTTACTCAAAATACTCAGAGGCAAAATACTCAAATGACATAATCAGCAGAATGTGGTTCCCAGGAGCCTTTGTTACCCTTTGTATTGATTTTAAGCTAATTTTATCTCCAGTTTCTCATCTAGTCCATCATCATGGATGGAACTTGTACAAATATTTATAATTATGTAAATATAAAACCAAATAAATGTCGGCCCAGCCACCTGCTAATGTTTGCTTTGCAAAACAAAATCTGAGAAAAATGAGAATACCCAAGAACAGAGGAGAAGTCCTGATGATTTTCTTACTCTCACTGTACTGAAAAGGAGGTTTTTCCAGGGGGGAAGATCTAAATGATCTTCCCTAAATCTAAATAGCTTTCCTATTAGCTAATACTGATGTATGTCCAAGAACTTCACCAAAAGTGGAGCTCTTGCTCATTTTGGGTGCCTAGACTATCATATGTGCAAACAAGGGCTTGGAAGATTGTCCTTTGGACACAGCATGCAAACTTGTCTTGAAAACTTGAAGACATTTTTTAAAAGTGAGCCAAGAGCTGAATTTAGAGACACGAAAGCTGCAGACAGATGTCTCCCAATGTCTTCAAAAGCATCTCGGTACCATTGCAAATAAAGCACAAAACGTGTGTGGAAGTGGTTTTGCACTAAAGGGAAATAGTTACCAGAGAAAAAAATCATTAATGTGAAAGGCAGAGCATCCTGATTATTCTGCATTTTTCATGTTCATTTCCTATTTCAATGCTGTGCATAAGGAAGGTTTTTCCCTTTATAAATGATATTAAAATAGATAAAGTGTGAAAAGTAGTTTGATACTTGACAGAATAAATGCTTTCTTAAGAGAGTGATAATAGTGATGAGGAGAATAACTTTGCTGATGGGGTTTGGTGGTGCAGTATCAGGGATTCCCCACAGAGTTGTGTTGGAATGGAGACACAAAAACCATTCCCAAAACAGGGGAAGCTCGTGGGGGACACCAGACCCTGTCCTGCCTGCCAAACAGAAAATATATCCAGGCATGTGCTGAGCAGAAGGTGAATTTAGTTCTTTGCATTTAAAGATTTCTGGTTTAGGTTTCTGATGGGCAGATGTCTGTGCTGTCAGCCAGCTTTTCCCTCTTCTGTGCCTCACTCGCTGAGATCTGACAGGGAAAAACCCCACAACTCCAGGGCAGGAGCATCCCAGCCAGTCTGGCTCACACACACCTCCTGGGGGAAGGCAAAAATCTCTAATTCATATTGAATTCATACACTGCATTCCAAAATTATTTCAGGGGTTTGGGTGATAACAGTGTTAAAATGGTTCTGCATTTTCTAGGACAAATCTGTTGCTTTTCAAGGTTTCTTCGAGAGATGCAGGCTGTACATTTCTAATCATCAGCAACTGTTTTGCTTTTAAACTTTCTTATCACAAAACTGACTAAATGATTTGGAACATGAGGAGACAAGGGAGCAAGCTTGCATACTACGGTAATTTTTTATACTTTACCTTCATCTATTTATGAATTTATTATGAAAAATATTTTTAAACATGAAACCTGCTTTTGTTGTGAATTTTAGCAAAGTAGTGGATACATTGTATTGTATATCATTAAAAAGGTTTAATTAAAGTAAACATTTGGCAATTAATACCTTTTGTTGTTATTTTATGCATGTGCCTTGTGGTATACGATCAGAAGCAAAATTAATTTTAAGAACTTATGTACCCTATCCTACAGTGATGCATGGTCTACTTGTACACAAGATAAGACCTAATGTACTCTTAATGAAACAAATGGTGCTGAACTAACTTCCTCTTGCCCTCCCAACTGTCCATCCCTTCCAGAAATGCATGCACTTTCAATTGTTCTCAGTTAGCAAACTCTCCAGCAGAGCTGTCTGGAAGATGAAGGATGAAACCCAAAATGCTCAGTGTTGAAGTGCAAATCACTTTTTCAGTGCTTGCAGTTCAGTGTGAACAATGTAGCTACAACTGTACCTCCCCAAGGGAACGTTTAGATCCTGGATTTTATTGAAGTACTGTAAATTAAACAAAGCAACACCCCTTTCTTTTTTCTTGGCTCTTTAATTTGAATGTCAGCGGATGGGTATTTGTGATCCACAGGAGCCAGATATTGAATTACTTGGTTTGCATTGTCTGCTGCTTCAATAACACCCTCAGATACCAAAGGAGCTGTCAATGCAATGACCAGGCTCTAGAGCTGGTTCCTCAGAGTGCTGGGTGGAGCTGAATTTTCCAGTTAATTCTCTTTAGAGACACATTTTTACTAATTTATTAATTATTCATTACTATATATGATACATACATTTTACTAATTAATTACTGAACCATGTGGCTGACCCTGTCCTGGCGCTGCTGTGCCAGAGGGAAATGGTCCAGGTGTCCTGGGAGGCACTGAGCTGGATTGTCTCGTGTTCTACACATTTATACTGCAGTTTCTAAATCTGTGTGGGGAAAAAAACCTCAACTTTTCCCTTTTAACAGCTTGTGATTAGAAGTGCATGTGATGAGCACTTAGAAATGATTTCCCATTTCTGGGAACTCTCCCTGGAATGCTCTAAGAATTTGGATACAAGAGATCTACACACACTACAACCAATTTTCATCTGCTGTAGTGAACTGACCTTTCATTATGTAGCTTGTACCTGCAAAAAAACCCTGTGTATTTTATAGTTTAAGTTCACTGAATATTTTTCCTCCCCATCTATGGGTAGGAAGTTAGCTGTTAAACTAGCAGAAAGCATTTTCCCAGATACAGTTCCATAAAACAAGACACCAATCCCAAATCCTGTTGAAAATCTGATTCTGAGATTCTTACCTGCACAACAGGTTCTGCTTCTGTTACAGGAAAAGGTCAATAAATAAGCCAATAAAAAAATAAACAGCCTGCTGGGTGTTAAACTGGAAGGCATGTTTGGCATGATCCCAGATTCCAGTACTGGGCTCTGAGCTTGGCTTACAAGACCAACACAATGCAAGGAGGAGAACCTTTAATTAAGACCAGCTGAGTCCCAGGTGGTCTGAATTAAAATTAAATCAATCTTCACACCACGTGAACCCACCTGTGCTGTTTGGAATATGTACTCATCCGTTTTGTTCACAGAAGTGACCACAGAAACACTTTCCTGAAACTTCTGTGTGTGCAGCCTGTTTCTGTTGAAAAAGGATATATTTCATCACCCAAGAATTCATCCTTGTCTGGACAAAAGGTTTTAATACAGACTGTGTGAGATATGCTGGGATATCTGTTCGTACCCATTTCTGTTCAAATGACAGAGCAAACAACCACTGAGCTTCAGAGAAACTCCTGTGATCCCAGCTTCTCCCCTTTACACTGATGGAAAGAGATTTCCACCTCTTTTGGCAACTGCCTTCTGTGTGTAGTGTTATCCAGGTGACTATTTCTAATTTCCTTGATTTCTTTCATCTGCTGTTTTTTCAGTGTTTTGGCTTTTTGAGGGCCTGCCAAGCCCAAACTGCCTCACCAAGCTGGAGTTCAGTCCATGGAGCTGGAGAATCTGGAATACCCTGAGGCTTGGAGGACTGCCAAGGGGGCAAGGGTTTTAGATTCTACTGGTGATGTGACAGAGCAAAAGGGATGTCTTCCTCCTCCATAAACACATTTTATGTTAATGATTTCATGAGGGGTGAGGTTTGAGTGGTTTCTATACATTCCTTCATGAACCTTTTGAAGTGTTCGTCCACATTGTAGAGAAAAAAAGGAGAAACAAAAAGAATATTTTCTGTCCTTCAGCAACTTCCAACATTTTTATTCCTTGCTTCACCTATTCTGGTAAAGTTAGAGAGTTCTGCCACAAACTTTAGTACTGAAACAACGTGACTTCAAATCATTCTGACCTTACAAAATTACAGTCTTTACTTAGATTTGGCATTCTTTGCAAATACTTGGTATATTACAGGAAAGTGCTAAAGAAACAGGTTGGTATCTGTTTATTGTACCAATAAAAATGGAAGAATGTGCTGTTGTAAATACTTTTCCAGTGAAGAAGCAGGAAATAAACTGTTTAGAGCAGTGTCCTTACACTGGATTCAGCGAGATGCTGAAAGCTGCTCAGGAAACATTACAAGAGCTGAATCAACAATCCTGGACAGTGCTCTGCAAACAGAGGAAACACAACAAAATCTGACTTCACAGCAGCTGTGAGCTCTCAGAGCTGCTGTTGGGATAAGGAGCAGTGAAGGATTTGGCCAGGAAGCCATTCTGCCAGCCCTGCAAGAACCTGGGAGAAATGAACACCCAGGTTTTGGTTTGTATAATTCCTAATTTGAAAAAAAAAACAAACTAAAAAACCCCAACCCTAAAAACCTGACTAGTCCTTAAAGTGAATTGATCTTTGTATGTAAGTTGACTTTGGTTTTAAAACAATTAATTGGGTTATGTTTTCCCATAATTGGCTTATGTCACAAGTACAACATATATTGTTGTACACAGAAGTATTTTCAAAGACAGCTTTGGGATGAAAACTTTAGAAGTATTTTACAAAAATAACAAAAAATAAATTACTTTTTCTTTTTAAATGAACAGCTATAAAATCCGTGAACCAAACAACATACAACATTGAGATGAAATACATTACACTAAAGGCCAGTGAATTACCACAGTGGTATGAGGCTTCAAGTAAATTAGGAGGCACTTTCTGGCCGAGCAGTAGTCACTGATTCAGTGGCAAAGTCCCAACTTAAAGACACACCTGAAAGAAAACTAAAGGTTTCTAAGATTCTAAATGCCTTAAAAAAAAAAAGTGCAGATTAAAAGGCAAAGAGCAAAAAGGCAACAGAGGGCACAGAGGGCACCCAGATCTGCTGCTTCCCTTCCAGGACTATGGAGTTCCAACACAGTTAAAGCTTCACACAGCAGAGAGGAGCAATAAAACTCCAGGGACATGGGAAAACAGACATGAGGAAAGGCAGCAGCAGGTTAGAGGAGAACAAGTCCAAAGTGGAACAGATTGAACTCGACTCTGACTGAGGGAGCATTCAGTAGCTGCAGAATGCCAGGCACTCACACAGTACACGCTGTGCTCTGTGCCAGCCCATGTGGAATAGACTGAGTGACCCCAGCACCACAATCTCATATCCTCAAGATCTCCAACACCTAAAAGCTGAATCTTCCAGCAAACAAGAGGAGGTACTGTTCATGTACCAGTTCATGAATAGGCCACTATAAATATTGCTATTAAAGTACCTAACATAAAGAGGAAGACAATAAAGGGCAACTCAAGCTGTAAATTACATATTTAGAAGCACTATAAAAACCATTGTTGCTATTTAATATACTTAAACACATACATGTACCTACACGTACTACTAATTAGCACACCTAATAGAAGATTATATTAGTTTAGAGGTTAAAAAAACTTAGAAGGCAGCATTCTGTGGCACTCTTGTAAAGCACAGTGTGTTTGGGGGAAGGAAAGCACAGCACTGACTGGTCCTTAAGCAATCGTGTCACCTCAATTAGGTGCAAAGTTCTCCAGCTGGAAGACCAGGTCTACAGCAGCATCCACATCTGGCACAATGTGATCTGGCTCCACCAGAGCAGGGTCGAACCTGAAATCCCTGTGGCCATGGAACACGGTGCCAGTGACGCTGTCCCCGGTGTCCAGGGGCACCTCGGGGTGGGGGCTGTACACCCCAGTGCAAACCAGCACGGACCTGCAGTGGGCAGCAGCTGCACACGCCAGCTCCTTCTCCCAGCTGAGGCCAATCTCGTGGTCCTGAGACAGCGGGGCACGGCCTCTGCCCCCAGAAACCTTGGCCTGGAGGCGGGATTTGGAAGCTGTCCTGGAGCTCTGCAGGTAGCGGTTGTACAGGTTAGCCCCGTACACGTCCGTCATCAGGTTGTCCCTGCAACCGAGAAAGAACCATCAGCACTGCAGCCTTAGCTGGCCAAAGACGTTCTTACAGTGTCATTTTTACAGTTGCCATTTAACAGTTTGTTCTGTGCTTCACACAACTGTGTGTGATCAGGCAGACAGGGAGAAACCCGACCCCACAGCTGTTTTATTGCACCATTTTCATGAAGCATGATGGGGTAAAAATGAATCACTCTCCTTATTGCAGACTAGGGGTGAGAGGAGAGAAAATCAAGGTATGAGCAGCCCATGAATAAGCTTATTATATTTCCAAACATCTTGGAGATTCTGGAACAGTCTTTAATACAATGCAGCTTTATAATCTTCTCTGAAAAGGATTCTGTGATGTGGCAGCACACGCAACAGCGTATGACCAACCTAAATGACCTCAGAGATAAAGTCTAGCTGTACAGCCTCTAACTCAAAGGCCGTTGGTGTTACACCACTAAACCTAATGGAATAAACACCCAGGCAAACCCTTTCTGTTAGATTTACCAATCCTACTACAGAAAAAAAAAATAAATAAAATAAGGAGAAATCTTAGTTGTGTATAAAACACCTTTTGTGCTTCTGTGGAAACTACACATAAAAAGAGCAAAGCATCATTAATTTTTAAGATTAGAAACTTCATAAAAAATGTACCATAGCACCAAGAAAGTTAGATGGTCTTAATGGTAAGGAGAAACAAGCTGGTAAGAGCTGTGTGTTTTTCTTGGCTGGCATTTACACTGTGAGTAATTTCCTGCTGTACCTGTGGGGTTCAGCACACCTTACCCCACAGCATAGAGGGTGTGGATGGGCTGTTCCCAGCTCCTCTGCAGGGCCTGGGCCCGGATCAGGTGCTCTGCATACTGGTATGTCAGCCTGCTGGGTTTGCCCATCAGCGCCTCGTATTTCAGCTCTCTGCCAGTGATCTTCTTGTAAATGTTTTCCAAACAAACCATGAACGTTCCGTGCCCAAACCTACACAGATATAAACCCAAACCATGAATGTTCTGTGCCCAAACCTACACAGATATAAACCCAAACCATGAACACTCCATGCCCAAACCTACACAGATATAAACCCAAACCATGAACGTTCCATACCCAAACCTACACAGATATAAACCCAAACCATGAACGTTCCATACCCAAACCTACACAGATATAAACCCAAACCTATACAGATATAAACCCAAACCATGAATGTTCCATACCCAAACCTACACAGATATAAATCCAAACCATGAACATTCCATGCCCAAACCTACACAGATATAAACCCAAACCATGAACATTCCATACCCAAACCTACACAGATATAAACCCAAACCATGAATGTTCCATGCCCAAACCTATACAGATATAAACCCAAACCATGAACGTTCCATACCCAAACCTACACAGATATAAACCCAAACCTACACAGATATAAATCCAAACCATGAACATTCCATGCCCAAACCTACAGAGATATAAACCCAAATCATAAATGTTCCATACCCAAACTTACACAGATATAAACCCAAACCATAAATGTTCCATACCCAAACCTACACAGATATAAACCCAAACCATGAATGTTCCATGCCCAAACCTACACAGATATAAACCCAAACCATGAACGTTCCATACCCAAACCTACACAGATATAAACCCAAACCATGAATGTTCCATGCCCAAACCTATACAGATATAAACCCAAACCATGAACGTTCCATACCCAAACCTACACAGATATAAACCCAAACCTACACAGATATAAATCCAAACCATGAACATTCCATGCCCAAACCTACAGAGATATAAACCCAAATCATAAATGTTCCATACCCAAACTTACACAGATATAAACCCAAACCATAAATGTTCCATACCCAAACCTACACAGATATAAACCCAAACCATGAATGTTCCATGCCCAAACCTACACAGATATTAACCCAAATCAAATTATATAAAGTACAAATTAAAAACACCAATCAAGGCTTTTTTTCTTTCATGATTTTTTATGAATAAGTCATGTCCTGCAACTATTAAATTCCCCTCAGCATGCAACATTTCTGCAGCTGGTTCACTGAAAATTAAGTGCCAATTAGCTGAATAATAGACACCACAATAAACCCACATTACTGGGATGGCACAACAGATTTATCTAACTTTAAAATTGCTCACTGGAGATATCCTGGCTGCCTTACTGTAGCCTGAAGCCATCACACATGCATCTTTTCCAATGTGCTAATTAGGGATGGCCTTTGCTTCCAAAGACAGGTATCTGAGCAGATCTTTGACCTAGGACTGAGGCAGCTATCAAACCACAGTAACAAGTTTCTATTTCAAATTACAGACTGAGGGGAAGGGAGGGGAAACAAACCTATTGAAGAAGTACCTTTTGTTGAAAGCAAAATCAAACAAAACCACTCTAAGAGGTCCTGGCACCTTGTTCTGCGTGTTCTACTTGTCTTTTCTTGTGTTCCTTAAAGACCTCACTGCATTGTCCTCAGCTCAGAACCACTCACTGCTTTCAAGCAGCAGAGTCAGCTCTTTACCCTACCAGGAAAAGAGAAATACCAAAGAGGGACCTAATGAAACGAAAAGGCCTCGATAAAATTTTTCATTTTTGCCTTTGAACGGAGAATCTGAGGACCTCAGGGAAAAAAAAAACCTCTTTCTCCACTGTTCTGGGAGTGAGGAAACAAAAGGGTTTAGAGCTTAAAAGCAGCTTTTATCTTGAGTAACTGATTTCCTGGATGCAATAATGCAGCCAGCAACAAGCTGAAAGTGCATTAGAGATGTTGCATTCAAAGCCAAGCCCTGCTGTGAAGCTCCATCAAGCATTCTGTATTCAAGTGTTGACTCTGAATCCTACTGGAAAAATGAGGAAGCCCCAAATAAATCCCAATTTTATGAATAAAGCACTTACCTTGGGGACTGTGCCTCAGCCACCCACATCAGGTCCATGTTACAGGCGAGCACAGGAATGTGAGGGTAATTTTCCTGCTCATAGGGATTTCCAGGATAGCCACTTGTCAGCAAAACATCAATTATCAACTGCAGGCTGGTTTCCCATCTCACTGGCTCTCCAAACAACACCACAGCTGTGAGAAGCAGTTACAAAACAGTTATGGAATTATGGAATTCAGAGACCTGAATCTCTGACACTGGGTCTAAGACTTGGCCTGAAGAGACTGAACAAGCAGCTTAATATAACCAGGAGCTGATCAAATAGTCACATTAATTTAGGGGCTTAATATATCACATGCCCATCCATTCACAGAAAATCTCAGAAGTAACAAGATCACACTGCAAAATCTATAGGGATTTTTATTTTACAGGTGAAGTTTCTCCAGAAATTACAATATTAACTTCTAAATTGTATTTCTTAGTCTTCCATGAGTTCTCTGTTTACACACGGTGTTTAAACACACCACCAGAGATGTTGATTTGTTCATCTCAGAACAAAATTCAGATATTGTTTTTAAAAATTGCTTGGGTCTCCAGCAATAATCTGACAAGGATTTTTTAAAATTAAGGTCCAATTTCTACTTTCCTGTAGTTCAGATGAGATGAGAATGAACACAAGACCCTTCTCACACTACAGCTCCATCCTGACTACTTGTAAGAACAAGACCAATTATTTCTGAATAATGAACATCAGTTCATTCCTCATTTATGAAAGGAGGGCAACAATAGCCTGTTAAAGGCAGATGAAAAGGAAAGGAGAGCTCATTTACCCTTCAAACTTCAAAACCCAGGGGCTGAAAACTGCACACATTAAAAACCAGCTTTATAACACATGATGCTTTTTGTCATTAATAAGGAAATTTTAGGATTGTCTCAAACAAATTTCTAAAGTACTCAACAATCTAAAAATAATTTCTGATAATAAAAGAAAATAAATAAAAGAAAATAAAGATATTACATTTATTAATGGATAGATGCAAGTTAAAGAAAGATAACTGACCCTCAATCTTGGGAAGCTCCACAGCAGAGGGGGACTGCAATAAGAAAAAAGCAAAAGTTTTCAGCAAGTTTGAACATCTGTTTTTAACAGAATAAATTCAAGCACAGCTCCCACAGCTGCCTCCTGCAGCTCTGACAGGAAATGCTCTCTGTATTGGTCTGTACCTGACGTCAGTTCACTCAGAAACTCTTGTTTCCACATGTGACATCTCTGGCACAGGGACAGCAGTGACTGTGCTGTGCCTGAACCAGCCTCCTGCTTCTCCTGAGCTGCCTCTGGAGTTTTTTTAACTCCCGTTGTTAAAATTACTTGTGTAGTAATTTCAGTTGTTTAAATTACCTGTATCATTAGTTGTTTAAATTCCTTATGTATAAAAGTACGGATGTTTATTTTTCCACAGGAGTGGAAACTACCTCTAGTAGTGGTACTACTCCAGTAGTACCAAGACATTTGAAAACCAGTTTTTGAGATGTTTTTCTTTAACAATTATAATAAAGAATGCACTGTACAACATGTAATATATTTGCTGAACAATTAAGAGTTTGCACTTCATTATTTGCTCTCTACAGTGACAAACACTTTAAGAGGTTCTTGACCTTCCCCACCCACCTGGGTGAGGAGCCCAGCAAAAGGTGACCCAGCTGAGTTATGGATTCTGTGAGCCACAGAGAATGTCCAGATTACAACTGGGGGAAATTCACTCTGTAGGCTGGCCCTGAACAAGTACAGCACACCCAGCTCTTCACTTCTGCTTCAAATTCTGCACAACCCAACTGGAACCACTGTACCTACTGCTAACATTCAAACAGTGCTATAAACAGCATGGGGGTCCTTCGAGGGAAAATCATTTACCTTCAAAGCATTCATTAACAATCAAAGCAACCTCACGGCTTAGAAACAATAGCAACACAGTCATCTATTCAAGGAAAAGCTTATGTTATCTCACACACTTTCTGAGGAAGCTTTCCAAGACAAATTTTGCATTAGGTATCTCTATTAGATTGTGAGTTTTCCCACAACAATAGGTTAAAAAACCAAAGGCTGAGTTAGAGAATTACTACAGAGAGAAAAGAGTTGCTCTGGAGAATGCTGCAATAAAACAAATAAGGAAGCAGAAAAGCTAAGTCAAAATACAACGTAAGAACAGCAGCATTAGCTCGGTAGTTAAATATTGACCCCTGTTATAGGATGTCATGCAATGAGCAAACAGAGAGATTTAAAACAAAAATTTCCACTCACCAGGACGTTGGGTCTTCTGTCATGGTCAACTGCATCGAGCAGAGGGCGTTTCTCCCGAAGGGTGTCGATGGTGATGGGCTGGCAGAAACCAAGGCTGGGACACACCAGCTAAGGACACACAGCTGCTCCCAGCAGAAGCTTTTCAAACTGCTAATTCCACTTTAACCATTTAAAGGTATTCAACTTACAAATTAGTTAGGAACAGACAGATTTCTCCTTCTGTGAGACAAAAATATGAACATCTGGCTGCTGATAAATGAGAGACCGAAGTTCTTCTATTTTGTTTTCAGTTTTCTCATCTACTTCTCTCTCAGCCAAGCCTAATGAATTTTGACCATTAACTGGAATGCTCTTCAATACCTTTTTCTCAGTTGCATGTACGCTTTTACAACTTATGATTTACACCAACTTTAATGAAAATCCCACTAAAAGAAGAAATGCAGAAGGGACTTAATGGAAGCCTGAATAAAGCTTAGGCAAAAGTTAAGGTTACTAAGTTACAGTTTGAAACTTTGATACCACCATAATATCAATATAATTTAAGTATAAAACCACATTCAAAACTTGATACCATACAAGGAACTATCCTTACTATTTATTACTGCATTTGTTGAGTTGAAATATTTGATTTTCACTTCATCCACAGGATCTCCTGAACCTGATTAAGGCAACACTTTGACAGAAAGTTGTTGGTTTTTTAAACTCTTTTTAAAAAGATACTCTTGAGCAATATCAAGAAGTGGTCCTTGTCCAGATACCAGAACACATTTTTCATGATAATGCTTGAACATCCGCAGAGGACTGTGTGACATCATCACTTGATCTTGTGAAATCTGTTTGGGATTTAAAAACAAAAGGAGTCTGTTGTTTTTCAGAGAAGTTGTTTATACATAGATTCAACTAAGAGATGTGACAGATTCCAGGAATTACAAAACAATCAGCATTTTCTCCTTTCACAAAAGATGTATTGATAATATTCCAGAAAAAAATACCTTACTGATAAATTATCCTATATACCCCTTTCAGCTTCCAGCTTGATTCAACATGAACAAGCCTTTTTTTCATGGTTTTATAAAATCATCAAATTAATTTGCAAGCAAACAGGGAAGGAGACTCAGAACTGGTTCCAGTCGTGGTCCCTTTGCTAAACTGCAGCCTTGATTTAATTCTACCAGATTATCACCTTCTTTTAGTTTACATATCTCCACCCCTTCAACAGGACAGGTAGTAACCAGGATGACTATTATCCTGGAAAGATGCTCCTGTGGATCATTACTTACCACCTTTGCAAGGAAATACTTTTAGCTTTGCTATTGGAAAAAATCAGTGCATTTTTTACTTTCAGCAAAGCACATCAGGGGCTTAAGGGAAGAGCAGACCTGATTAAAAGAGCAGCATTTAATGGAAGATAATACACCTGAAACGTTCAACATGATAATGAAATCAGTGGGATTTAAGTGACTCACGGGAACCCCCAGCAGGTGAGACAATTGGTCAGCTTTCTTCTGGCGCAGGCAGTTCCCTGCATTGGTGACAAAGACCACGGGCACCAGAAACTGTCCCTGAGAATTGACCAGCTTTTGAAAGGCTGTTCTGGCAGCAGGAATGAGGCTCCTCCCTCGCACCAGAACCCCATCGATGTCAAAGAGAAATCCAAAGGATGGCAGCACGCTGAGCTGGAAGGAGTGATGAAACCAAAGGGTGCATTAGTTATGCCTGCCCTTCCACACATTTAACAGAGTTTACAGCAGCTACAACCCCTTGAGAACAGACACGTCCAGTGAGAGCAGGGCATCTATAACTCTGCACATCTTAATGAGCCCTAGAGATACATCTTCATGCTAAATACTTAACACAAAGCACCACAACTCCCTCTGCCTTATGCAGACACACTCACAATAGCTATTTTGCCTTACAAATAGTTCCAGGCTATTTCAGAAGATAGGGAAAAATAAACTGATGCCGAGAGGTACAGAATACATGCTGCTGTGCCAGTGAGTCACACTTTAATGGCTTGACCCCCACAGAATACTAACAAAATACACAAAACTAAATTTCTCAGCAGTAGGCAGGTCCTGGATGTAAGCAGTGTACTTGGCTCATCCCTTACAAGGTGTTTATGTAGTAAAAGTGCCCTGTTCCACAAGAGTTTGATTACAGCCAAGCGACTGCTGGGATCCTACCCGTGGCTCCAATCCTACATTCACACGGGGCAGACTAATTGGGAAAAAGTCAGCATCTCCTTACACAAAGGTGCTGCTCGAGTTACTAAAACGTATCTCCTTGCCTGCCTTTGGGGCAGTGAAGAGCTGGCCTTGGTGAGCCCCGGCAAGGAGAGTGAGGAAAGATGAGCTGGGTGATAAGGCCAAGGAGCAGAGGATGTTGAGCAAGGAAACCGCTACTGGATCAGGCTGGAAAAGTACGGAACAAAATCCATCATCTACAGTTCATTTCTCTCCCGAGCCTAAAGGAGAAACCAGGAACCTTGGGATTTATGATCAGTGATGAAAAGGACTCGGTTAAGGGCCGAGGCTGAGGGTGATGTGGGAGCAGGCACAGGAAGGACTGCAGCCATGGGAGGTGGCACAGCCTTTGCTCCCGGGGCCCGCACCCGCAGCCGCCGCGTCTCCTGTGCAGGAGGAGAAGAGCACTTTGCCTACTCGAGCAGCGCTTTGTCCCACATCAATTATTCAGCCACCACATTTTTCCTGCAGCCGGGCACAGGGACAGGCGCCGCTGGGAACGGGGATGCAGCTCAAAGGACAGCAAAAATCCACTCCCCTACACAGCCCGAGCTAAAAACGTCAACACTGTAAATATATAGCACTACAGTCATTTAAATTAGGCTAGGCTTTTGTCTTCGCATACAGGAACTCCCCCCGAAGCCCTCTCCTCTCTCCTCTGTAGAATCATCACCTTTTTAGTTTAGAGAACAAAACTCAAGAAGTCCTTGTCCCCACAGAGCCCGCACCCGTTTCAGGAAAGCTATGCCAGAAATAACCCAGCTGCTGCAGAGATGCTGCTAAAGGCTGGCTAATAAATGTATAGCAGTCTTCCCAGGCTTTGTGAATGGGCACATGAAATTGCTGAAACTCTAGTGGTATTGGAATAACTTTGTAGCAGATGCAATTCTTTACGTTAATTTTGCGACATGTAAATAACAGATGTATAGATAACAGATTACAAATGGGAATTTTACAGTGAGTAACATTAGCAGAAAGAGAAAGTATTACAGGGGGAAAAAATCATCAAGGAAAGAACTTATCATGTATACATCATAGATATAACGAAAGATAGATAGAGATAATGATGGCAGCTGCTTTGTTTCCCTTTTAAGCCTAAAGAAACTGTTGGCAACAGGAGTGCTGTTACAAGCAAAGGGGCGGACGGAGCCGGCAGTGCTCGGAACGAGTTTCCCTCGTTCGCTCTGTAAGACCAGCAGCACACGCAGCCCCAAGACGGGAGTTCCGGCAGTAGTGCCTGGGAATTCCGTCCCGGCGTGCCGGGGAAGCGAGGATGGCCCCGGGCATCCCCGGCCCC
>VZTB01012931.1:327878-338480 GCA_013397245.1 Thryothorus ludovicianus | reverse complement strand
GGGCGGGCGGCCCCGAGCAGGGCGCGGAGCGGCGGCAGCGCCCGGCGCATGGCGAGCGGAGTGCGGGACCGGCAACCGCCCCGCCCGGCCCGGCGTGAGCTCACGGGGCAGCGTCACACGCGTCACGGGCCAACGTCAGCCCGGGACAGCGGAGGAGCGCCCTGGAGAGCTCCGCGCCCGGCGAGGGCTCCGCGCCCTGCGAGAGCTCCGCGCCCGGCGAGGGCTCCGTGCCCTGCGAAAGCTCCGCGCCCTGCGAAAGCTCCGTGCCCTGGGAAAGCTCCGCGCCCTGCGAAAGCTCCGCGCCCTGCGAAAGCTCCGCGCCCGGCGAGGGCTCCGCGCCCTGCGAGGGCTCCGCGCCCTGCGAGAGCTCCGCGCCCTGCGAGAGCTCCGCGCCCTGCGAGAGCTCCGCGCCCTGCGAGAGCTCCGCGCCCGGCCAGCTCCTCCGCGCTCGGCGAGCCCCGCGCCGCTGCCGCTGCCCCCAGGCTCGGCCCCTCCGGCGCACCGGGACTGGCAGCAGCGCGAAGAGCAGTCAGTGCCACATTCCGACCGAGGACATTACTGTTTCAGAAGAAACATTCTGTCCGGTTCTGCCTAGCCAAGGGATGAAGGGGCTACTGGAGCAGGCTCCGCTCCAACCATTTGGACATGAGGAACGGGCAGGAACTGATGCCCAGGAAGAACTTCCTTGTGCAGTGACTGAGCACTGGAACAGACTCTCCAGAGAGGGTGTGGAGTTGTCTCACTGGAGCTACCAGAACAGTCTGGACAAATCCTGTGCCCTGGGATGGCCCTGCCAGAGCAGGGAGGTTGGAGCAGATGCCCCACGGTAGTCCCTTCCAGCCTGACCCATTCTGTGATTCATTTTTTGGGAAAAAGCCTATCATGCACAAACACCACAGTCCCTCAGCTCTGCAACCCTGCAGCTAGACTTGAAAGTGAGACAAGCAGCACAAAATGTCATTAGTTAATGGATACTCTGCAAAGCTGTCTCTGTTTATCTTGCTCATCTGCTAATGCAGATTAGGTAAATCCACTTATTTCCCAGTGCTGCCAATAAATATTCCTCAGCACCCCTCTGACTGTGAGGAGAAACTGATCCTTCAGCAACTGCACTGCGCTCACCAGGACACACAACGAGGAAGGTGGCCTTGGATCAGCATCACTGACGTGGCTGGCATTAAATGAAACACCCAAATGCATTTCTAAGAGACAAAAGCAGGCCCAAATCAATGCAGCAGACAGAGCAATTAGAGTTTATCCCCTTGGGGCTCAAGCAATCACACACAGGGCAGAACTCTGAAGCAGACGTGTAAAATACATCAAGTACTTGTTTTATAACCTGGGTGTGTTCAGGGCTGAGGTGTTCCAGAGATGGTGTGAGCCACAAGGCTGACAGCACACACAGATCCCAGCACAGCTGCACACCCAGAGCTGAGGCAGAGCTTGCCCACTGCTCTGCTCTCCAGGACAAACAGGATCAGTTTCCTGGCTGTGGCCACAGCAGCTTCCCCACCCTGACTCCACCAGCAATTCCACAGCTTTGCAGGATACAGGCATTTCGTTATAGGCCACTGTGGCAAATAATTACTCTGCAATTTGTTCCCTCAGACGCAGCCAAGAGCACTCAGCTCAAAAATGCTTCACAGTCAGAGCTAGAGAGGGGACCTGGCACAGCAGGGTGCTTGCCCTGCAGTTACACACTGCATTTTACTGCATTTATTCCTTTTCTGTGCTGGTTGGCAGAGATCAGCCCTGTCTCATAAAGCTGCCTTCTACATCACGATGTTGGTCATGCTCCTTTGAACATGAATGTAATCACAACCCTGTTGTTTTTTTCTCATTCTTTGCATTTATTCTTTTGTATTTCTGTTATCATCACTCTGTCCTGATCTGCCTTTACCCTTGTGTCTTCCTTTATCTTATAGATCCATACAGTGACAGAAGGGATCTGCCATTGGTACTACCTAGCCTTCAGACTTTATCAGGCCATAAAAATTAGCTGGTTTTTCCCTCCTTAAATCTGGTTTATCTCCAGCAATATAGTTTAGCAAATCTACAACAAATTATTGCAAGCCATAAAGACACTGTTTGCTGCTTTCTTACAAAGCAGAGAAAGCTGCACTGCTGACAGGAAGAGTGTGTGATGTTAGTTGTCTGGTTGCTACCAATAATTGAGCTTTTGATTTATTCTGGTTCTTTGGGATTTTTTTTAAGTTTTTAATTTAGCAGCTATGCTTTCCACTTTTTTCAATTTTTTTTTTTTGTTTGATGCTAGTGATCAATTAACACAAAGCTTATCTCTATAATTTAGAGAATTGATTGCTGTGGAGTGAATTATTCACAATAGATTGTAAAAGATAAATACTGAGAGCATCCAGAAATGCTGAATGGTCCCAGACTTGGCTGTTAAATACTCTGTTCCTTAGACAGAAATACTCCATGGCTGCAGATGTCCAGTTTCAAATGCCATTCATTCAGACCTCTACAACTTTAGTCATCCATAAAACTCTGACCAGGCTCTACCTTGCCTCTTGTCCCAGGATTCATGAGCCAAGAGCAGTAGGGGATGCAGAGCTTCAAATCCCTGCAGAGATGGCTGTCTATGATCCCAATCTTTGGCTACCATTAGGGAATCATCACAATCCTTTGAATTAGAATAAAACAGACATCAGGTTGTAAATACGTTTTAATAAAAATATTTGAACAAGGCATTGCAAAGTTTTTTACAGTAGCTGCTGGAATATCCAGCATTTAAACAACTCATCCAGACACAGTTACAAACTACAAAAAGGGTAACAGGGTTTAGACACTGCATGTGTTTTGGAAAGAATCTAATCTCCTCTGAAATCACTCACAAGATCTGCCTTCAAGACACCTCTGGACACGTTCCATGTTATTCTGGTAATCTAAGCAGGTAAGTGTGAGTTACTCCTCAGCTCAACAGAAGTCAGCATGAGAAGATGTGCACAAGCAGAGTTGGGACAGAGCAGCCAGGATGGCAGGAACACCAGGGGCTTTCTGCCAGGATTTAGGGAGTGCTTCTATCTGTAAGAGGCCCTGCTGCACAGACCCTTTCCCAAACTGAAAGCACTGGAGAAAGCTGTTAGACACAGAAACAAGTTCACCCAGGTTTGACCTTTTCCAGCACTGGACTACAAGACATCCCAGGGGGGAAGCCAGAATGATGGTTCTTCTGCACACCACACTGTAATTCCAGCAGTTTGCTCCACATCCAAAGGAAATTTCAAAGGCAAAACCCACTGCTACCAGAACTTAGGAATCTGTTGCTTTCAGAGATCACACACAAATCAGGACACTGGTGCAAGGTCACAATCCTAACAGTGTCTTTGCCTCCTCGCTCTGTGCCAGGAGGGTTTCACTGGCATACTTCTGGAGCAGCTCCATCTTCTTTCTTCGTACAAGAGCTTCCTCAATCTGCAGAGATAAAAATAGGGTGGATTGAGCTCAGCAGAGATGCTGAAACCTCAGATGCTCAGCTACACCACAAAACTTCTGTCTTGGGTTGCAGTTTGAGCTGTAACCAGAAGAATGCATTCTATCACCACCTGTTGAAACTGGGGCAGGATAATCTGTTAAAATCCAGGTGGGGCAGTTTTCTCTACCATTTTTAGGACCTATCCTTTGTTCAGGGAGATATCTTTTCCTAATGTGCCACTGAGTCTCACTTCAGGACTGATAAAAATGTCATCATTCTATTGTGAGATGCTCTACCCAGGAGAGGAGCCAAGCATTCCTACCTGGATAAATATCTGAGATTTGGAACACTAAATCAGCTTTTTCTTGGCTGGATTCTCAGAGGAAGACCAGGCCCATCTACACTACTACTGGACTTTTAGAGAGACACTACACTTTATTATAGGATCATACAGAACCCCATCTGCCACTCCAGGAGAGCTGCAGCCACTATTTAATCAGGTGCTACCAACACCCTGACCCACAGGGTGCCAGGTTGTATTCTGACACTGTCAGTGTTTTTTTGGTTTTTTGTTTTTTAATTTTTCTATTAAAGAACTGCTATTCCTATTCCCATATCTTTGCCTGAGAGCTCCTTAATTTCAAAATTAGAATAATTCAGAGGGGGTTTACATTTTCCTTTCCAAGGGAGGCTCCTGCCTCTCTTAGCAAACATCTGTCCTTCAAACCAAGACAAGTTCCCAATATATGGAATACTTAGGAAGGTTTTGCAAATTCTCAGGTGAAAAGGGTTATAGCATTTGCAAGAGGATTAAACAGCTGCAGAGTCAAGTCACAGAAATAACAAATTTAGGGCACCTGTACCAACGACCTGATGTAAATTAAGATGTGTCTTGCAAAAAATCAGTGTGCATCCCTGCAGCTGAGTGCTATTATGCCTTACCTCCTGTTGAGTTGGCACTGGAACATGTGCAATAAATTTCTGTTGGCTGTCTTCACCTTCTCTCTCCTTGCCACCTTCCTCATCAGACTAAAAAGTGAAAAAAAAAAGAAAAATCACATCAAGGTTATTTTCTACAGAGGTCATAAAAAAATTCTTTTTCACTTGCTTTTCTAGAAGGAACAAAGCACAGTCAACACTACAAACATAAGAATGAGTGAAGAGGACCCAGCACCAAAGGAACACAAGGTTCACGTGCAGATCCTGCTCCTTGACATTTTCAGCATTACTGCTTCCATTTCTCACATGGCCTTTGCTCTGCTGTGGCATGGGCATGAATGTAAAGCTCTATTTCCTCCCCTTCCATAACTCTGGCTGCCACAGCAAAGCTGTGAACAGAAGAGGCAGCTGAGCAAGAAGACAGCAAGTGCTTTAAAAATACAGGTAACACTTTCCTGCACAGCTCTGTACTGCTTTGTCCCACACCTAAGAGCTGAGCTCATGAACCCTGGGATAATACAAATAAAACAGGTACTGGAGAAGTCACCAGATCCACCTGATGGATTCCTCCTTTTTATCCTTGTGCTTAACCCACTTAGATACAGACTGAGAAATGAGAACTTGTTTCCAGTACCCTTCTCCAGATCTCACTGGGAGCAGGAAGAAGAAACAAGAGCCATGTCACAGCAGTGAGGGCAGCACCAGCAAAGCCTTGCTGCATCCTGATTCAGGTGTAAACATGGCCCTGCACCCCTTGGGTTTCCACACAGTGGCAGTGTGACATTATTCTGTCCCCAAAGCTGCTTGTGCTGCTACTGAGGCAGGCTGTACTCAGGAGTCAGACTGAGCAGTATGACCAACACACCACCTGACAAAAACAGTGCCACTTAAACCCCAGCAAGGTGTTTCTCACACCAGTGAAAGGTTGGTCCTCACCTGCCAGCCTCCAGCACTCCCTAAACTTGGGCCAAGAACACTCCCCCTACTACTGATTCTTACTAAACTGTGTAGTGGGTAAGTGGGGAGAGGGGCAGGACAGCAGCAGAGTCCTTGGCAGAGTAACACCATGTGCAATGGGAGCACAGAAGACACATGAAAAGTAATGGCACCTGAGCCATGCCCTACCTCTTCCTCGTGGACAGCATAGATGTTTTCTTCTTCCTCCTCCTCCTCACCTCTTGCAAGTCGTGCTTCCCTCTGCATCTTCCATTTTTCCACTGCTTCTGCAATAACTGGGGAGCAAAGGAAAATGGCAAGTGTGGCTAACAGCCAGTCAGCACAGCATGGTCTTATTGCCAGAGCTTTTCCAACAGACTTAAACTTCTCACCTAAATCCTCTACATCAGAAAAAAATGGTCCCTTAACTTCAGAGTCCCTCATCACCCCTTCCTGGGCTGCTCAGTGCAGGTTTGGAACCTCACATACCTTTCTTCTCATGCTCCTGCTCCAGGGGCTCCAGAATCCCATCATCTTCATCCCTGTAGCCATAGTACTCGGCGTCGATGTCCTTCATAAGCTCAGCCCGAGTCTTCCGTGGGGGTGGCAGGGCTGCAGGAACACCAGCATCACCCACCCGGTCACCTCCTGATGTCCCCAGCTTGTCCCCACCCTCACAGCACCCACAGCCAACAGCCAGCATGATGGAGCTGCTGCCAGCACTGGGAACACTGGTTCACCCTCTGGCCTGCACAAACCAGTTCCAGTACATGAGCCAGTGCTTCCCCCACATCCTGGAGTACTTCCCAGGAGTTGTCTTTGCTTCACTTGCAGGCCCAAGCAATTCCCACTCATTCCATGACAAAGTTTCATGCCTTCACATCCAGTTTTTCATTATGAAAATTCATTCCTGTTTCTAAAATTATGTTCAACCCAACTTCCCCTTTTTGTTCATTTTTTTCTAGTCCTGAACTCTGAGTACTGTTTACAGCTTCTCAATAAAGTTTGTCTGCTATGCTGGAAAATTTCTATATGATATCAGTCCTTACCACTTGGAATTCCCAGCAGAAACCAGCTTACTCCTTCCTATATTTCCTTAATTGCAAACAGCCAAAGGTGCTCTTAGCATTTAATTAATTACCTGTGCTCAGTGTTTCACTGAGCTGACCTAAAACATTCATAAATGCTGTTACCAGCACTCCTCACAAACTACAACAGCATTTTACTCAAGATATTCTACTACACAGATTCATGTCTGGGAAGAGCTGCTCTTTACTTACGTTCCTTTTCAAAAAGCTCTCTAACTCCTGGCAAGTCCTTTGCAGCCCCAAAGTATTTGTAGCCTCTGTTTCCTGGAACTTCTTTCCCTTCATGATCTAACATTTTCGGGCCAATTCTCTGGAAAATAAAGAGAATTCATAGTTTAAAACTTTCTTCTAATACAGCCAAACATTTTAGGGGCTGAATAAAAATAACACTGGCCAAGCTACCCAATGTTACATATTTTTCTCAGCAGTCACTTCACTGGTAAGCAGAACAACCATGTAGAACAACACATTCCACACTTACAGCATAATCAGGACCTCCCAGCTCCTTTATTCTGTATTCCCAGTGTCCTTTCTCCCTCAGAAGTTTGTTTATTTCATCATTCAGGTCACGAATTCTGAATTCACCCAATCCAGCTGTTAGAGGGAAAAAAAAAACAAATCAGGCAGCTCACAGAAACACTGGAGAAATTTCAGAATTTATGCAATGGAAACAGCATAGATCACATGGAATGGGATTTTTACTGTAACTGCTTATGACTGGATATTAAAAAAAGCACAGTTAGAAAAATCTTACCATTTTGGATCTGTGCCACTTTCTTGGAAATCTCCCCAATGATCTATTCAAATAAAAACACAGAAATTAATTTCTAAATCAGTGGAGGGAACAGAGAAGACAGAGACAGACTGTTTGAGAAGTGCATGGCAATAGGACAAGTAGCAATAAAACAGAAGTTGAAACTGGAGAAATTCTGATTAAATTCAAGGGGAAAGAAATCACTAGGAAAACAATCAAACACTGGAACAGCAGCCCCAAAAAACCTGGAATCTAAATCCCTAAAAATGTTAAAACTCAGTTGGACATGGCCCTGGGGCAACCTAGCATGGTAGGAGCTACTTGAACACCGAGCTGTACAATCTTAGAAAATGTTCTGTGATTTAACTGTCAGGGTACTGAGAATTGTGGAAAACCCCTTGTAAGCAGGCTGTCTAAACATGAAGTGTAAAGTTCTACCTCCCACTGAATTAGAAAATCCACAGGCTGACATTACCTGTCTTCTCCATTTCTCAGCCTTGGGCAGCTCATTACACTCTGATGCAAGGAAAGGCCTTCTCTCCTGTTGGACAGAAAGGCACACACATCAAATTCAGCTGAGCACTGCACACAGGCCTTACTGCTCCACTAATGGCAAATTATGCTAACAAGCTCCAGGGCCTTCTGCTCCCACAGGTTTCTAGGAAGTGGAGAACAATAATGATTTGCAGCCCTGACAAATGAAACTACCACAGACTATAAAAACCTACTTAATTCCACTTTAGATAAACCAAAATTTCTCAGGTTTTTTTCAAAACACCCGATAATCCTCTCCAATACAACAAATATTCCATTCAGGACAGTTTCACCATTTTCAGCACAAATCACCTCCTTAAAGTTAAGCTTTTCTCAACTGCTACTATTAATGTAATTTTCTCCAGTTTATACAGAGTACCTTCTTCTCAATCTTCTTCACATTCCATTAGCTTGCTTGCACAAACTAAATACATCATCTTGCTTCCAGGACTTTGTGTGCAGTTACTTTGTCCCCTTCCCCACAGCTTTACCTTTTATTAAAAGGCTCTACCTTTTTACTAAAAGCTCCACCTTTTATTAAAAGGTATTAAACTCCTTTCTTCTGCATAATATGCAATATGAAACAGGAAAATAAAAAAGGTTTGAAGAAACCATACTGGAGAATTTTCCTGGATGTGTGTGAAATGCAGTCAGCTGAAATATGTTCCTTCTAACTGGAGTGAAGCACAGGACACCTGGGCTCGGATAAAGGCCTGCCTTCCTCTCTGACTTGAGCTACCAAACCTCCAGGGCTTTTATATCTCACCTTGACTTTTCCTTCTTCCAGCTGGGCTTGCCGAAATCTTGCCAAGGCCGTCCTAAAGAGAACAAACATTTACTTTCACAAATCCATACTCCAACAGGAACAAGTTTTGCTCCGAATATTTATTATGGACTTTCACTGACCACCTCCAGCTTTTCCAGCTAACAACTTCTCAACACTAGAAAATCTCAGTGGTTCATTTCTCAAGTAAAACAATGCTGACTGATTCCTCCTATCTGTTCCTAAAATGGGAACTGCTTAATACAAGGATCCTTTACAACACATTTCAGCGTACTTTCAGCCTGCAGGGAGACAAGCACACTGCTGCAGGGTCTCTCCTGCACAGAACCACCCAGCACAGCTACAGGAGCCCCACAGCACCAGGTGTGCAGGTGCCCTCCAACTCTGGGCCAGCACATGTACAACTGAGTACCCAAAAGCATCCCTAAACTGCCGGTGCTTTAAAAGAGGCTGAACAGCGAGTTCTATGGGCCAGCAGGTCAGCGCCAGCAGCCACGGATGTGTGGGACCGGGTCCGGCCGCAGCCTCAGCCGAGGNGCTGACATTACCTGTCTTCTCCATTTCTCAGCCTTGGGCAGCTCATTACACTCTGATGCAAGGAAAGGCCTTCTCTCCTGTTGGACAGAAAGGCACACACATCAAATTCAGCTGAGCACTGCACACAGGCCTTACTGCTCCACTAATGGCAAATTATGCTAACAAGCTCCAGGGCCTTCTGCTCCCACAGGTTTCTAGGAAGTGGAGAACAATAATGATTTGCAGCCCTGACAAATGAAACTACCACAGACTATAAAAACCTACTTAATTCCACTTTAGATAAACCAAAATTTCTCAGGTTTTTTTCAAAACACCCGATAATCCTCTCCAATACAACAAATATTCCATTCAGGACAGTTTCACCATTTTCAGCACAAATCACCTCCTTAAAGTTAAGCTTTTCTCAACTGCTACTACTAATGTAATTTTCTCCAGTTTATACAGAGTACCTTCTTCTCAATCTTCTTCACATTCCATTAGCTTGCTTGCACAAACTAAATACATCATCTTGCTTCCAGGACTTTGTGTGCAGTTACTTTGTCCCCTTCCCCACAGCTTTACCTTTTATTAAAAGGCTCTACCTTTTTACTAAAAGCTCCACCTTTTATTAAAAGGTATTAAACTCCTTTCTTCTGCATAATATGCAATATGAAACAGGAAAATAAAAAAGGTTTGAAGAAACCATACTGGAGAATTTTCCTGGATGTGTGTGAAATGCAGTCAGCTGAAATATGTTCCTTCTAACTGGAGTGAAGCACAGGACACCTGGGCTCGGATAAAGGCCTGCCTTCCTCTCTGACTTGAGCTACCAAACCTCCAGGGCTTTTATATCTCACCTTGACTTTTCCTTCTTCCAGCTGGGCTTGCCGAAATCTTGCCAAGGCCGTCCTAAAGAGAACAAACATTTACTTTCACAAATCCATACTCCAACAGGAACAAGTTTTGCTCCGAATATTTATTATGGACTTTCACTGACCACCTCCAGCTTTTCCAGCTAACAACTTCTCAACACTAGAAAATCTCAGTGGTTCATTTCTCAAGTAAAACAATGCTGACTGATTCCTCCTATCTGTTCCTAAAATGGGAACTGCTTAATACAAGGATCCTTTACAACACATTTCAGCGTACTTTCAGCCTGCAGGGAGACAAGCACACTGCTGCAGGGTCTCTCCTGCACAGAACCACCCAGCACAGCTACAGGAGCCCCACAGCACCAGGTGTGCAGGTGCCCTCCAACTCTGGGCCAGCACATGTACAACTGAGTACCCAAAAGCATCCCTAAACTGCCGGTGCTTTAAAAGAGGCTGAACAGCGAGTTCTATGGGCCAGCAGGTCAGCGCCAGCAGCCACGGATGTGTGAGACCCGGTCCGGCCGCAGCCTCAGCCGAGGCGACCCAGGACTCGATCGAGCCCGTCCTGCAGTGCCCCCGCCGCACTCACATGGCCTTCTCCGCGTTTCGAGCCTGCAAGACACAAAGAGAGCGGCCTCGGTCACCCCCAGCCCTGCCGTGAGCCCCGCCCGCCTCCAGCGCTCCCAGCCCGCGGCGGGTCCCCTCCGAGCCCCTCGCCAGGCAGTGGCACCAGGGGACAAGTG
>VZTB01012931.1:317391-327746 GCA_013397245.1 Thryothorus ludovicianus | reverse complement strand
CAGTCCCACACTCACCATGGTCCCGCAGCCCCTCAGTCCCACACTCACCATGGTCCCGCCGTGCCCCGCAGCCCCTCAGTCCCACACTCACCATGGTCACGCCGTGCCCCTCAATCCCACACTCACCATGGTCCCGCCGTGCCCCTCAATCCCGCACTCACCATGGTCCCGCCGTGTCCCGCACTCCCAGCCCCACACGCTCCGCGCGCCGCAGCTCCGAGCCCCGGAACTGAACCCGGCCCCGCCCCCAGTGCGCCTGCGCGCTCCGCCCGCGCAGATCGGGTGACCCCGCGCGGCGCATGCGCGCTCCGGGCCCGGGGGTTCCCGCAGCGCCGCCCCGGCCATGGCGGGGACGCGTTCGGCTGGCCCGGGCTGCTCCCAGCCCCGTCCGAACAAGGAATGCAGGGGCTGCCACAGCTTCTCAGAAGCTCCTTCTAACCTGATCTAAATTTCCCCTTTCAGTTTGTACCCATTCTTCCTTTTCCTGTCACTCAGTTTCCAATGAACAGTCCCTCCCTGTAACCACTTCACGCATTTGCCATGAGTTGCCTCAGTGAAAAAGATCAACATAAAGCAGACGAAGAATTGATTTTTCCCATGTCCCACAGTGTATGAAATCACCACTTAATTGTTCAGTTCCTGTTCNTCCGAGCCCCGGAACTGAACCCGGCCCCGCCCCCAGTGCGCCTGCGCGCTCCGCCCGCGCAGATCGGGTGACCCCGCGCGGCGCATGCGCGCTCCGGGCCCGGGGGTTCCCGCAGCGCCGCCCCGGCCATGGCGGGGACGCGTTCGGCTGGCCCGGGCTGCTCCCAGCCCCGTCCGAACAAGGAATGCAGGGGCTGCCACAGCTTCTCAGAAGCTCCTTCTAACCTGATCTAAATTTCCCCTTTCAGTTTGTACCCATTCTTCCTTTTCCTGTCACTCAGTTTCCCATGAACAGTCCCTCCCTGTAACCGCTTGGTGCGTTTGCCATAATGAGTTGCCTCAGTGAAAAAGATCAACATAAAGCAGACGAAGAATTGATTTTTCCCATGTCCCACAGTGTATGAAATCACCACTTAATTGTTCAGTTCCTGTTCCCTTAGCAAAAACGGACTATGAACACCAGCACCAATGTTCTCACGGGAAGGTGACCAAGAAGAGAAATCTCTTTTTGAAGTAATTTTCTCCTTCTGGAACTTACAGCCAGGTTTGAGCTCCTCAGCTTTTAAACCTTGTTTTCTTTGTATAAAATTACAGATTTTTAGAGGACAACACCACTTTACAGTTGTCATTTAAGTCTCGAAGACTTCCAGGTCTTTGTAATCAGATAGGTCCCAATTTTACTGCTGTTTAAGATATTTGTGTGCAAAGATTTAATTTGTCCCAACCTAGCAGGCTGAACCGTGTGCTGTGTATCTGCACTGCCCCAGGAGAACCCACACATTTCACCCTCGTTTCCAAAATTCACAGGAGTGTTACCCTGACAGTAACTGGTAATGCTAAGAGATGCACAAGTGCCAGTGCCAATTCATTTCTCTCCAGCACAGCTGCAGACCCAGTCTGGTACTTCTCACTGCAGGGACAGACACCACAGCCCGTTCCTCACTGCCACAGCACACACAGCCTTTGGGACTGGAAAGGAAAACCTTCAGTGACAATTCAAACACAAGCAGAGTCCAGCACACCATCCCTGCCCCTAACTGCAGATTGCACAGCATGTGCCAGAGCCTGAGCAGGGCCAGCAGCTCAGAGGCACTCCAGGCAAAGCCCGACCTTCACACCACCCCTTAGCACAGCCCTTCTGCAGTCCTGCCTCAGAGCGAAGCACGGGTCAGGCAGGAGCTCCTGCACACCCAGACTGGATTCACAGAGTGGCTGTGCAGATCCAGTGTTTGCCAGCTCCTTTCTCAGCTGGTCACTGACCCTCAGCGAGCCAACACAGCACCAACACCAAGGGACAGGGCCAGCGCAGATGCTTTAAGTTCTTAGTGCCACTGTGAAATCTCAAATGCCACTGGACAGAACTGACCTACCCAGAGTGTGGAACTCCCCGCACCTCCAGCAACCTCCTCCATCAGTGGCTTTTCAATTAAACGCTTGAGCTTTACCAGCACAGACGTGATCAGCCCCCCACCCAGACCCCACTCCCATGAACATGTGCAGACAGGACCTTAACGTGAGACAATACAAAAGAAAAGGCCAAGCTGAACCTCCACATACCCCTTTTAATATGTTGTTTTGCACTGTGTACAGGAAAACCAAAAATAAACAAAAGGAACTTTAGTCAAACTCCCCTTCCTCCTCCAGCTTTATTGATAGTTTAAAATTACATTTTCTATGTTCTAGGACTTCAATTGCTCTTACCATCTTACTTTAAAAACCGATTACAAGCAAATGAAACTCAGTTGTCTAAGTGATATAGTATACAAAAATAACATCTCGATTTCTGTGAAAATTCATTTATTTGTAACTCCTGAATAGCTCCAAATTGTTTATGCTATGAGCACTGATGTCTGGGTTTCAGATTGACTTTGAGATATTTATTCCAAAGTTTCCCATTGCGTTCTGTATCTCCAGCATTAACATTCACTGAGACTGAATTACTGTTACTTTAAGATTTATTTCAGATTTCTCTCTCTCTCATGGCCATTAACAGGCATGTGCATCTTGTGTTTACTCCCACTCAGCTATATGCTCTAGGTAGGGCCTGATGCAGATATCACTTGGTGTTAACAGCTACTGAGGTCAGACAATCCAAGGCCATTGTAATAAAATAAAAGTTATGAGGAAGTTTAGACACTTCCAGAATTTCTTTCCTCGTGCATAGGATCACTTCCCTGTAACCCAGAGGGTTTTTGCTGGTCTGACTCAACTCTTCCCACTCATCAATCCCTATTCACCAGTGGCACGGAAAGGGGGTTCTTTAACAAAGCATTATACATAACACCTCTACCAAACTAAACATAAACATTTTTGTAGTTAAATGCAGAAAGTTGATTTTTCCACCCCTTTCCTCCTTTTACACGGCAAGTAAAGCTCACTGGCCTGGGAGTAGCCTCTATCTGCCAACCTTTGGCCAGTGAAGAGGATTCAGAGAAAAATAATACAACCATCAATCAGAAAAAGGAGGGGCGACAAAGGAAAATAATTAGGCTGTAGCTTCAATTGTGCATTCCCGTGCAAGGTGCCCTGACTCGCCGCAGCGGTAGCAGTTGACTTCGCTGGTCTTGCTGCAGTTGATGGCTACATGGCCAGTTTCACCACACCTGCAAAAGCAAAGCTTCTGTCAGAACAGCCAAAACGCTCACAGCAGCAATCCTGCTCTGTCCCAGACATTGTCTGCTTCAGTTTCATGCAACGTCAGTTCTGCATTCAAGGCTCCTGTTCCAGAATTCTCTGACGTGAAGCAAGTTTGTCTTCAGCAGAGCAAATCAACTCACATTAATCACTGTACATGCCAGAATCAGTGTACAGCAGCTTTGTGTGTTTGCAGGGCTTTTTCCCAATTCTGTCCTGGGTTTTGCCTGTTCCCAATGCTTTTGCTTGCAATTTAGCCTTGTTTTGAGAATAATTAGTTTTAACTCAAATACACCATGTTCTCTCTCCTTCCTCCACAGAAGGGAATGTTGGTGGGGGTGAAGAATACTGCTCTCAAGAACGTGCTGTTTCTGGTATATGCTGCATTCAAAAACCAGACAACACTCTGAAGATGGCATTTCAAACTAATTTAACACCCACTTCTATTCACAGTTCCCATAACCAAAGCATCTTCAGTGTGCTTCTGCAGGGGCTGGCTGTGCCAGTCAGCTGGGCAGTACAGCTGGGGTTTGTTTGACACAGGGTACCTACCTCTGTGCTACAGCCAAGTACCTCCTGCTACCTTCTGAAAAAGGACACGAGCCTTTCTGTACAGCTCAAATGACTGAACACCTGCATGGGGCAGCCATCTAGAGATACATCATGGAATCTGTACATGCCTCGCTAGTATTTGCACCTTAGTTCTGAACAAGTGTGTAACTGTTCAAACAAACTGTATTTTCAAACCAAAACCAGACACAGAGTGCATGCAGCACACGAGGTGCACCTCACAGCTACCTCCTGCCAGTCCTTACCTATAGCATTTCACTTTGGTGCAGTCTTTTTGAATGTGCCCGAACTCTCCACAAGAATAGCACTTCTGCTCGTCTGCGTGGTCGCAGTCGCGGGCCAGGTGGCCGGGCTTGCCACAGTTGTAGCAGCACTGCTCCCTCTCCCTCTTGGGCTCCTTGCAGTCCTTCGCAATGTGGCCACCTCTACCGCAGTTATAGCAGGCTTCCACAATAAGAAAAACACACCAAACAGACTATAAAACCTTGGTAGTGTGAGGGGAAGCATGCTGTGAACAGGGCACAGGCACAGCTTGTTTCCAGGGAATCCCAGCACCCTCCTCTTCCACCACAGAGCTCTGCCTGTGGCACTGAAGAGATGGAATATTTAGTGATACTTACCATCCTCCTGAAGGTCACAGTCCTTGGCAAGGTGGCCAGACTCACCACAGCGGTAACAGATATCCGGCAGAGATGAAGACATGAACTGGAAGCCTGCTTGAAATGGGTGAAAGAAAAAAAAGCAGGCATAAGTATTAAGTTCAGAACTCTTTTAAGAACCAATCATAAACTGAATTAACAAGTCAGCTTCACTCTCAGAGCCTCTGGTTTAACTCTTATGTAGAGGTAAATTTCACTAGTTCTTATTACCAATCTGAGTCTCAGCTTCTTCACTCGGGTCTGCCAGAGGCTGTTTTACTCACTACACACATGAGCCAACTGGAGATCTGCTGCCAAACAAACAGAAAAGCAGAGCCAGCACTCACCTCTGCCACGGCTCCTCATCCCACGGCCACGGCCCATCCCAGTGGGGCACTCCCGGGCCCAGTGGCCAGTACGGCCACACTTGAAGCACTCGTTGCTGCTCATGGCTGCAGATCACCTGTCTGAACAAGAACCACATTTCTGAGCATTTTCTGCTCCCTAGACAAAGTCTACATTAAAATGAGAGATTTAGAGGTTTCCCAGCCCCACAGCAAAGGCGTTGCAAACCATACAGGACTTCCAGCTAAGTCATTATTTTCTTGTACAGTATCTGATCATGACTACTGAAACCACTGTAGAGGATAAAAGTTTGTCTCCACTTTGCTTTGAGTAAGACAGCTTTGAACAGACAGTGAGCTATGTAACTTGCCCTCTATTTTGTAGCCACCGTTTACTTCATGAACTTACAAAATGTTCAGGAAGAGGGAAAAAAGAGAAACAAATCCCTTTAACTGCTGTAGTAGCAGCCTCAATGTCGTTATCCCTTTCAGTAAAGCACCTTTTTCCTTATAGCTGAGAGTTAAACTCAAAAGCCAGTTACTTAATCTCTACAAGTTATTTCCTCCTGGTAGTTGCTACATTTTCTCTTGAAGGACCTGCCTGGCAGCTACTGCCTCTATTGACTAGAAGCCAAGTGTAAGAATAGGCAGTATTAAACCTACAGTATTCAAAAGTCCTTTAGCTTAACATTTGAAGATTTTAGGTCTTTTATGACCAAAACAGCAGTTTAACTCTGAAAAGCAAAACTACAACTTGTAACTAACCTACAGCTCAGGATGCATATTCCACTCTAGGTATCAATGAAAGAAAATGTTTTACGATGTTAAGACAGCAGACACTTGCAAACTATGTAGAAAACTAACTGGGAAAAACATCCTTAGAATGCTCTGAAAGCATCAGACAGGCAGATCTGTCCAACAGCACAATCCCTGCTGTGCCCATACTGGGAATGCAGGTCAGCACTGCATGAGCAGAGCCAGCCTGCACAGCCCCTGGTGGACTGGGCAGGTTCCACGCTGTGCTCACACTGAGCCACAGGACACTCACACAACACTTCCAGAGCCATAAAGAAAAACAAGGAAGTTACACAATTTAAACTGGAGTCTTTTTTAAAGTGTACTTGAAATCAAGTTTAAAGTACATTAGTCTAAAAATATGCATGTCAAGTTTTGTTTTGATGAAGTCTCCTCAAGTTTAAACACCTCACATACTCTCTCCCAATTCATTATTCTTCACCCAACAGAAGCAGAATCATTATCTGGCCTGTTCAGCAGTTTACCTGATCACCTTTCAAGGTAATCCCCCTGTAAACACGCAGTTTACTCATGCCACAGACATCCAGCATCCAACATTACAGGGACATTTCAGAAGTTGGGTCTTTAAAGAAGTTGAGAAGAAAGCCACTACAGTAGCAGTAGAACAACACATGACCTCCAGAAGGAACCAGAATTAGCATCCTGACATTTAGCTCTTAAACACAGAGTGTGCAACTGAACATGAATTGTTATTTAGCGATTTCTAAAGTAACTCAATGTTTCACAAATTTACTGTGGCTTTTTATCCACTCCTCCCTCAAAAAGAAAGTTCCTCTCTCTGATGGTCTTCTGCACAGAAGTGCTTACTCCAACCACAGTGGAGGGCTGAGAATGTAAAATACAAGAGGCATGTACTCTAGCACGTCATCTCTGTAATCCCATTATCTAACTTCCAGCCAGACCAATGATGGTTTTTGCCCTCAAAATGAAGTTCTGGAGTGAAAGGCTGCAAGAAGACTGTAGATACATCTAAACAAAGTTAAAACAACTGGTTGTTGGAGCACTTAGAGAGATTCACTTGATTTCACGTGTAACTCAGTCTTCTCTGCTTCGTTTCAGTGTTGAGGATTTCCAGCGTCTTCTGGGGACACGCAGGGCTGAGCAGTGCCCGCTCTGCTGGCAGCAGCTGGCACTCTCTGTGCCATTGTTGATGCCTGTTTTCATAGCAACCGTGTTGACACTGCAGAACAGGAAAAACACAGGCACAGCCAACTGCAGGAGCTGGGCTCAGCCTCCAGAGGGGATGCTGCTTTTCATTTGCAAGAGGGCCAAGAAGGGGTCTCTGAATTTTAAACATATATATTATATATATGCTTAAGATACACAGTGGGGGGCTTTTATACCAAGATTAATGGCAGCCTATAGCTAGTCTGTCCCTTCAGCCAGGGTCAGGAGCTGTGTAAGGGACAAAAGCTCACTCCTCACTGCCCCAAGGGAATGTCAGAAGAGAAGTTTTAAATCTCATTCTGAGTTTTCTCCTTTTTAATTGCCCCTTCAAAAGAAAAAACTCAAGTTCCTACAGCAAATTGGTAAAGATTACACAAAATGAAGCAGAAATCTAAAGTCCAACACCAGTCTCTGTGCAAGGATTCCTCTAGACTGAGATTCATTTAAAAACCTCTATCTCCAGAGGCCCCCTTTCCCCCCTGAGCTCAACAGCAGTGGAAGGTTACAGCTGCCATAGAAACGTGATTACAAAGCATGCTGCTCCATCCTCAGATACCTTTAAACACACCCAAACAGTCTGCCTGAAGCTTCTCCTCCCCAGTATTTCCATGGTAAACTTCAGCATCCTTCCTGTAAAGGATCTGGAACTGCACATGGATTCAGTGAGAGGTGGCTGCAGCTGACACTGGTTTTGTTTGCCTGCATCCTAACACACAACAGAATCTCCCAGCAGTGTGACCTGTAAGGATTCAGTTTTCAGAGAAAGCCAACAGCCACCTTCAAGGAGCAACATCCAGAAAAGGCTGGTTCAGAAGACAAGTCCTTAAATGGAGAGCCTCCAAGCTCTCTGAACACCATTACAGTTTTCAGTTACTTCCAGGAGAAAAAAAATGAGCACAGTAAAAACCACCCAAGTTCAAACACTTCTCTGTTAGTCAATACCCCTCCATTTTGTCATCACAGGCAAGTTTCCACCAGCTCCTTTTATCTATCAAGGCCACCTTAAGTAAGCCTTCTGCAAGAAAGCTACCTAAGTCTTCTTGGAAAGTTTTCAGTCACAGCTATCACTGTTTTCTGAAGCTCAGATGTGTTACACAAAGCAGCCTGTCCTGTCTGTCCATGTGTCATCATCCCCTCCCTTTCTTACATACCAGAACCAGATTTTTACCTCACCAAGGCAGGAAAAATAGTAATGGAAAACAAATTACAACTATGGCCTCATCTAGCATTTTTGAGACAGGCAAAATTCTGCAATATACAGCAAGGCACTGCCTCCTGGATTAGTTCCCAAAACTTGTCCAGAAACTCAATTCTGGTTGTGCTTTCTCACTTCAAACCTTATCTTTCTAGAAAAGGGAGAAGGCAGTCAGTTATCTCAACTGCTCCTACAGAACTCTATAACTGCAGCTGGAAGCTGAAACATTATTAAGAATGAATTAGACCTTGTTCTGTGTGGTGGCCATACTGCTAAACAGCAGGGACTGATGACAAAGATCCCTGTGCCACCACAGCACTTTCCTAGGTCACATCTGAAGTTTTTGAGTGCAATATGAGCACCAAACTTCAAAGTGGGAGTTTCTTGGTGATTCTCCTAGTTGTAGGAGACACATCTGACACAAGAAGTTTCTCTGTCTCATACTCTGAAGAAGACTGTGTTTTTCCATGGCTCTGCAGTTAAAATATATTCAAGACTCTTAGAACAGGAGAGGAGTTATTAATCCCCAGCCTTCATGCACAAGATTCAGCAATACCCAACTCTGTTTTAGTAGCCCTTCTAGACCTGACGATGTAAAAAACTGCCACAAAGCTCCACTGTAACACTCCTCATTTTATATGGCTTTTAGCCTCCATGCCCTCCAAAGACATTGTTTTAACAAACTAAAATACAACCTGGGCTCCTCACAGTAAAAAAGAAGCTGAACTTCACCTCTGAGATTACTCAAATTCTTCTAGATCCCAGCAGTTCCTTAGGATCCAACAGCCCAACAGATCAGGGGCAATTCTCTTCACTCTCATCCAGTGCTTCTTTTGACCTACACACAGCACTTGCAGCCGGTATCAGCAGGACTTCACTCCTTCAATCAAAGGACAGAGCAGATAAAAGCCACTGCTCGAGCCAGCACATGCAAAGCCCTCCAGCAAGGCAGCTTTGTCAGAGGCACACGTTGGGAAATCAGCAGGACCTTCCCAGGCTGCTGGGAACCCACAGCACCACACCTGAACTGGACAAGCCAGAGCCGAGCATGATGAAACCCCAGTGACAGGAAGCACAGCTCTGCTGTCCTCTGGAGCACTGAAGAGGCAGAAAGGCCTGCTAATCATAATCTAGCATTTAGTTTCAAAAGAGAAGTCAATGCATTACTCACTTTACAAGAAATACCATCTGTGAATTTTTATTTCCCAGGCAACACGTTGTAAAAATTCTTGAACACAGGACACATGACTGTCACCAATGCCACTCTGTATTTAGCAGTTAATTTTCACACTGTAACCTGAAAATCTCCTAGAGCAGTTAGTGATGCTGCTGTCTCCCTCTTCTCGCTAGAACAAGACACAGAATTAAGTATTCTGACCAGCAGGTAACAACACCCCAATTCTGAAATAAACTAGGTTGAAAATTCAAGGAAATCAGTTGAAGTGAAAAGGTAATCCCTACGCTCCATTTGGGACCCCTTAATACACTTCACAGCCAAGCTGACCCAGGACTGCTGAACATTAACTAGGACTCGAGGGCACAGAAACCAGGACAAAAGGACATCATGACTCCACTTAGACAAGTAATTCTTGGATATCTCTGTTGACACAAACAAGAAAGAGAACAAAAGTTCATCAAGGAGTGACTCAGTAGCACTTTCTGCCTATCCATACTAGTCAATAGGGAAAGGGATAAACCTTATTGAATAAGCACATTTTTTCATCATCCCTTTTAGTTTTTATGTTTATCTGTACAAAATTTTTAACTTAAACACCACAAGCAATATGTGAGGCTTTAAAGGTAACATTCAGCCCAAACTTAGCGAAGTTAGCTCAAATGGCAGGATAAACCTGTAACTCTCAGGACTGTTGCACAGCCCTAGTGAACTTATTTAACCTCTTCGCTTTGAAGACGGATGCAGGGTTGCTTCTTTAGGCAAGTCTGCACTGAAGAAGGAAACGTGGAGTAGGCAACCCCAATGCCGCGTGGCAATGGGATCACATTGAGAGCACACAGGAAATCAGAACTCACTATTAGGTTTAATAAACCGTTGTGACAATGCTGGCTCTTAAATGACTAACAGCGGTTACTTGAGAACTACGCCCGACAGGAACTCAAATAAAAGGCCGCCCCACAGCCCGCGATCTGCAGATGGCACAGGCTGGTTTTCCTATCCATTTATAGGTCACATTTGGATTTAGAGCAGGCCACCATCCGCGCCTGTGGTCGGAGCAAACAGTTGCGACACCTCGACCCTCTCGTCTCCGGCAGCGCCTCACACGTGGGGCACCACGTGGTGCGCGGGCCGCGGCCCCGCCGACGGGACTTTAGCGGGGACTCAAAATT
>VZTB01012931.1:299236-316694 GCA_013397245.1 Thryothorus ludovicianus | reverse complement strand
CCCCCCCCCCCCCCCCCGCCCGCCCCCGCCGGTCCCGCTGCCTGCGCCACACGCGGTGTGCACACGGCCCCACGGCTCACCCCGCCCCGGCGCTGTGCGCACGGCTCGCCGGAGCCCGCCTCGGCCAANCGCGAGGCACCGCACACCCCCGAGCGGCTGGCGGAAGCATCGGAGCCCTTGCCCGCCTCACTGCCTGCCTGTCGCTGCCCGGCCTGACTTGGCCTAGTCTGCTTCGCTCGGCGCGGTGACTCCATGTTGTACCGAGAAGCCGCGCTCAGCCCCGCTCGTCTTTTCCACACATATTCCCGCCCGGAGCCGGGCAGCCCAAAGCCTCCGGGGGGAAATCCCGCACGCCCCAGCGAGACCTGCCTCCGCCCCGTCCCCCTGGCAGCCTCCGTCCCGCTCCCCGCGCCGCCCTGCTCAGACACTGCCCGGGGTGCGGGTCGGGGCTGGAACGGCCTTGGGGGTCGGGATGGGGCAGCGGGCAGGGGCCGCATCCCGCCCTCAGCCGGCCCTCAGGCGCCGCCGCCATCTTGGCAGGGCGCGGGCGCCGCCGCGGCGCAGGAAATGGAGGAGCAATTCTCTTCACTGCTCCCGGGGCTGTGAGGGCTCCCGGCGCTCCCTCAGCGCTCCGCAGCCGCGCGGGGCTTCCACTCCCCACAGCCGAGAGGCTGGAGGGGGAAAAAGTTTTTCGAGTTGCTGAACAGAATTTGCTCTCAGCCGTCGTGCGAACACGAAGCTCAGAAGTAATGTTACTTCAGCGTTCTGAGATAAATTTTCTTCCCTTTGCCTGGGAACTTTGTCAATTAATTAGTAGCCAGTTATTGCCCCAGACTGCACTCCTACGTGGATAGTGCAGCAAGTACAAAGCACCAGCGTTACTCACAATTAGTTGTAATCCTTTTGTTTAAATGTTTTTTCCTTCCTACTTGTCAGGTACAAGAAACCCCCACCGGGCTCCCGAATGAAATGTGTGAGAGACAGATCGTGGAGACACTTTGGCTTGACCTTTCCTCAAGCTGTATATCTAATATTATAGCACTGTTAAGTTTCTTTAATTAGACTATGAGTAACAACGTGTGTCTTTTCCTCCCTGTTAAGTACAGCTCATTTAAGATGGACTTGGGTTTATTTGTGTTTTGAGTGCTGCGTTGCATGTCTGTGTGCTGTGGTTTATAACCTGCTGTATTTTATACAGAAATAAACCCATCCCGAGTTGTGAAAAGGGAATGAGCCTCTCAGTAAAACATCAGCATCACCAATGGGCTTTAAACTTGTAATAGGATTTTCCTCAGTAACTTCTTTTCTTCCCATTAATTACTTTTTAAATCTCTACTGTCATAGTCCTAGTCCAGCATAATTTTCATGACCTTTGGTTGCCTTGTATGCATTACAATCCTGTTCACAAGTAGTTCCACTTTTAGTTTCAATCAATTACTGCTGTTTTTGGGTGATAAAGGGAAATAAAATAGCATGTGGAGCGAAGGAAGTGCTCAGAGCTTATAAACCATCATTGTTTTCACTGCATAAAAAAAACCAACAGATCAATGTCACTCACAAAGGCTGCAGAAAGAAAATCTGATAATTATATATGATAATTTTAAAAAATAAATTCTTTACTTTTTCTGAAGTAATAAAACCTGGCTTCTCTCTGAGTCTTTGTAATAGGACTCGGGAATTTCAGACTGACAAACCTCTTGTAATAACTTTTCCAACTTTTTCTTGGATTTTGCTGGTTGTTCTTCTGGAACTGTCCATGAACCCAGGAAACTTCAAGCTGGCACCTGTAGACTTACTGTCATAAAAGGTTTTTGTGACTGATAGTGCTGATAAATTGCCCTGAGCAAATTAAAACTCTTTATCTAAAAGAACTTGAAATCATCCTCTGACTCTCCCTTAGTTGAAGTGGAACCAGGGTGCAACAGTGAGTGAAAATGCTTTACTCAAGAAGTGTTACTGCTGGTCACACATCAATTAATCATCCTCTCTAAGTGTACTGCCTCACATTCAGCTCCAGTGTTCTTATAAAACAGGATATTTTTAGCTATGTTTCATGATAATGGAGGAAATTCTCCCCCAGCAAATAGTAAGAGAGTCTTTCAACAGCATTTAGTGTACTTGCCTCAGGTATTAATTTGGCTTGTTGTATCTTCATAAAACTTGTAATTCTTGTTTTGCAAGTTTCTCTTTGATATTTAGGCGAAGGATAGTCTCGCAGTTTGAGAACAAAAGTGAGGAGCATGACATCTATTCTTGGCTCAGTACTTCCTAGAGAAAACACAGGAGACAGAAAACCAGGTGGAAGTACAAAGTCTTTGCATTTCTTACACACAAGGAAAATGCAATTTTATGTCAGGTCCAGTGTCTGCCCCAAAAATCCCAAGGCTCAAGAGCAATTTGTGAATAGCTGTGCTTAGAGGAGCTCCACTGCCTGCCCAGCTGAAGGTGATGTGCATTTTCAGCAACATATCTTTCCCAACACAGACAGTCCTTAGAAGTGTTGGATGAAGAGCCAAATCATTTTAAGACCAAATAAAACAATCTCATTTTGCACCCCATGTTGTGGCATTGTTTTCCTCGGAGTGGTTGGAGCCGTGAGTAGAAAACTGTTCCAATTTTCTTGAGAGTATTTCTGTGCTAAATTAGCTATATACAGTCTTCTAGGGGAAGATTAATCTGGTTGAGGAGAGGCAATCATACTGACTGATTCCAGATGCTTAGTCCGTTTTGATTTGTTATAATTAGGTGATGAGATTTCCAATAATTACTTATTTAGTGTATATAATAATACAAGAGTGATGAGTTAGCTCATGACTGCTGCACAGATACCCACATTTCGAATCAGGCAAAAAGAACTTCCTTTGCTGGCTAAGAACTGCAGCTACACAACCATCCCTGTCTTTCTCTAAAGAGCCTTAAAGCAGTGATTTGGGAAGTCCTTGGAATCAGGAGCCGCAAGTTCCGCGGTGCAAGGGGGACCCTTGAGGGCTCGGTGCCAGGAGCAGCAGGTTGGCGTGCCCTGAGAGCGGGCAGGTGAAAGTGCGGGCGCAGTCACCGTGAGGCCGTGCCGACAGAACCAACGCAGGCTGAGAGAGCCTCTCAGTAAAACATCCTCTGAAGCAAGTTCTGCCACACGGCAGGAACACCCGAACCTCCGTGTGCTGCGCTGTTTTTAAATAGCCTATGCAGTAACCCGCTGGATGCCAGCTGCTCGGGATGCTTTTTGTACACTGTGTCCCCCTTCCAGGGGACACCTTCCAGGTGTCCTTTTCTTCGGGCAGGGGGCGGTTCAGCACTGAGCCCAATGGTGGCTGTTAGCTGGCTACAGGGTTAAAAATCACAGCACCGTTTGATGCTGTGCATGGCACTGCACAGAGCAGGATGGCTCTGACACCACACCCCCCAAATATTTTAGGGTAACCCCCAAAACCGGGAGCGGCAGAGACACTGTGCTGTGAGAACAGCAGAGATGTTCATGTGCACAGTGTTAATGGAGCTCTGGTGTCCCTCTAAAATGGGAAACTCCACTAAAGGGGCAGATTTGGTCATTCTGCTGTTTCTATTTCCGAGCAGTGCCCTGGGGTCATCCAGGACAATGTGGAGCCCCGGTGAGGAGGTGCCTGGATTGTCCCCGGAGTGCCGCTGCTGCTGGGTCTGTTATCAGCTGTCTGGCCTCAGGCATCTGCCGCAGTCAATCTGCAGCCCGGGCTGCTTCAGATGCTTGCTTCAACCCTTGCTTCAAATGCTTTTCACACTGCTCCCAGCCACTCACACAAGTGATTCCAAAACTTGAGTTTTACCGATGAGGAATCAGTGACCAAAATCTCCATGCAGTGTTTCTTGCAAATGCAGTAAAAAAAAATCAATTATTAATTTAACGTGATTGGACTTGCTAAGCCCAGGCATTCCATGATGTTGATGACACCGGTTGAATGCTTGTGCCATTCTGTCTACTCTGACATCCCGAGCTGTGACTCCAGGGGAGGGTCAGATGCCACGACTAAACCTTCTCTTTGCTGGACTGTCCTACTGGGCTGGGTCGAATGGATTTTGGAGCCTCCTCTTGAGATTCATAACCAGCCCATCTTTTATCAGTGTACATTTGACACTGAGCAGCTGTACCGGGACACCAAAGGCTTTACCTTATTGAGGGGCTGTCCCTCATGACTGTTCCAGTTAGCTCTGGGAAGGAAAGAGAGTCTTAGGAAAAAAACAGTGTATCAAGAGGGCAGTGGCAGGGAAGAGACACCCAGGAGCTGGAAAAACTTTACCAAGTTTTCCAGAGCTGGAAGCAGAGGAAATGGACTGGTCTAGGCTGACTTGACTAAAGAGAGTTCAAGTCAAAACTTCCTTGTCCTCTCACACAGCCATGGCTCCCAGCAGCAGGTTCCTAACCTAGTTTGGATGCAGCAATCCTCAGCTGGGATCCAACACTGAAATGAGCTCTTTATCTGTACTTGACCAGGCTCCAAGTGATTTCAGTAAGAGGCTGAGTCAGGACTTGGCTATAGGTGGATCAGGGCTTTTGCAGTGTTTATTTATTAAATATCTCCCATCTGCTGTCCTGTTTGCAGCCTGCCAAAGCAAAAGGGATTAAAACCTTGCCCCTCAACATCTCATTACTGAAGTAATGAGTAGAACATTTTCTCCCCTCTTTATTATTCCTGGAATAAGCTGTCAAGCAAGCAGTTGAGTTGTTGCACCTTACCACAACCTTTGCCAAGAAAGACTTAGAAGCATGATAATTTAATGGAAAATATTATAGTCACATTCCTTTCAGACATAAATTCTCTCTGCAGAAAGATAGATATCTAATGGGAAAAAATCTGTGTTAATATTACAGTGATTTCTCTGCTTTATTGTTTTTTCCAGTGAGGTGTTTAATCTGAAATAGTACAGAGGATATAGGAGAGCGAGCTAAGTGAGGATATCCCACCTTGGATTGAAATGTGGATATAAACCTGACAGCATCCTTTCAGCTGCATTAAATAATGCATAGAAGTACAAAAATAATGATGAGAAATACTCTTGAAAAAAAGATGTTCACCTAAAGCTGTGCAAAGCCATGTTAGGGATATGCCTGTCAGGAAGGAGCAGTGGGAATAACTCACAGGAGAGAAATTATCTAAGAAATGTAAGCATTGCCAACAACAAAAAGATAACTGAATTCCATGGTAATTTCCACCAAGCAACAAATGAAAACAATTGGGCTCTACCAACAGAGATGACAAACAGTTCTGTAGTTCCTAGAATATTTGTATGTACTAAAAATAAGTGTGGCTCACTTCAATTGCATGAGAAACTACAAGCTGAGGATGAGTAAAAGGTCATAAAAAGGGGCTGGCTTGAAGGTAGAAAAGCATAGGAATAGGCATATCACAATTCACAGTTGTGACAAAGGTGTGTGTGAGATATGCTGTCAATAGGGTTGCTTTAATTATGTTATAGGCTCAAAGTTGGAGCAATAAGGCAGCTGAGACAGTTTAAAAGGTTAAAAAAACCCAGATACTGTGGGGTTCCCCAGCAGTGCACACATACTGTGTTTGGAGTTGTAAAGGTGAAAATTTACAGGCGACAACTCCTTTAAGTTGCTCTCACTTTGACTCTTTTCATGTCAACTCCATATAAATTAAATAAAAATGAAACTATTTTCTCCTCATAATTGTATCATCATATAGTTTTTCAATGCTAATTGTTATTACAATACAAAACAATTACAATATTGTTTACAGTTTTCAATGCTAGTTGTTTGATTCAACCAAATACAAAGAATCCTCAGCCTAAATGCTCTTGTTAAGTGAAAACATCCTAAACACATGAAGCAGCTTTTTCTCCTCAGTGCACACAGCTGTGTCTTGCTCTTCTCTTGGGATGTTCTTGAGTTGTTTTAAGGATTTCAGCCCCAGAAATACAAATGGACATTGCAAAACCATTCTGAGGTCTTGGGGTTTCACTGGCTTAAGCAAGACTTTTATTTAGGAAGGAACTGTCTTCATTTCCTAGGCTTCTCCTCATTAACATGTGTAAAATTTAACTTAGTGAACAGCTACCAAAGTTTTGAGTCTCAGAAAAAGATTTATTCATGAGCACATATGGCCTGCTATATAAATGCATAGTTCGTAATTCATAAGACGTGATCTTCTCTGTATAAATAAATAATTTTCTTCTGTTTTCCAGCTTTTTGAATTGATTACTTATAAAATCTTGTGGTGCTTTCTTAGGGAATCTAGGAATAGCTCTCTCTGGCACATACACTTTCACATAAACTCTGATTTGAATGCAGAAGCTGCATTCAGCCTTTCGGGATACATTTGCCAGTGCTGTGTCCCCTTCCAGTCCTTCCTTCTAATCCTAAATACCCTCAGTTCTACTGGTCAGTGTGAGGAGTGGCTATTTCTATTTTGTAAGGTTGTACACTTTTTTTTCAGGTGGAGGAGGAGGTGGAGGAGGAGGATGTCCCTCACATCCACACTGAGTGCACTCAATAATTCTGCTCACTTCCAGTTTGCTTTTGGGGACCCTGCAGATGCAGTTGGTGTCAAAGTCGGTGTCCCAGGTCTGGGTGCAGCACAGGCAGCAGAGATTCTCTTAGCCCTGCTTCTTTCACCTGGCAATCATTTTTTTGTCAGCATAGCCCTCCTTGATGCAGTACTCATAGAGCTCTCTGCTGATGGCTTTCCTCTTGTAGAAGAGATCAAAGATGGAACATATTTTCTGGTGGTGGATCCTGAAGATGGGCCAGGGGGACTCCACTTTCCTCTTCCCTTTGTTTGGCTCCGTCTCTGCTTCTCTCATCCTCTGGTCCAGCTCATCCAGTGTGGGCTCGATCAGCTCCCAGCCATCCAGGGGAGCTCCCTGCTCCTCTTCACCATGGACACTGCCTCTGGAACAAGAGGGTGGCAGCAGCCCCATTCCATGGTGGCTGCAGCCCTCCTGGAGGGGCAGGTGTGGCTCTCTTGAAGCAATGATCCTATAGAAAGGTGGAGTTTTTCTCTGAAAGTCCAGTGGTGATGGATGGGCCTGTTCTTCCTCTGGGAATGCAGTGGAGAAAGGCTGCCTATGGTATTCAAAGTCTCAGATTTTATCCAGGTAGGAATGCTTGGCTCCTCCCCCTGGGTAGAGCATCTCCCAGTGGGGTGGTGGAATTTTATCAGCCACGCAGGGACACCCACTGGCTCATTAGCAGATCTCTTCCTGGAGGGAGGATGGGTCCTGGACCAGATAAGCAAAACTGCCCTACCTGGATTTTACAGATGAGATAGAATCCACACTTCTGGTTACATCTTGCATTGCAGCCTAAGACAGTTAAATATTACTTTTCTACACTGTAAGATATATAGTTGTTTTCTTTTACGAGATAAATCAACTCTGACTAAAACAGCTGTGATGCAACCCTGATAAACACCTTTTGTGGCTAAAGAAGATACAATGTGTTCACCCTTGGTTTTGTCAAAGATTCCCTTGCTCGTTACAGTCTCTGCTGTTTTATCTTTCATAGATAACACAGAAGAGTCAGTGATGATTCTACATAGTGGCTGTTATTGATTGTAAGCTGTTTTAGTGTTTTCCTTTGTTTCATTTTGCTGTCATAGGTACATGAATATTTAGAAAGGTGCTTACTTCCTAAGATAGTTACCACTGATATATTGATTGCATGATGTGAATTTATTGGTTTTATAACAGACATTATTCATGGGATGTCATTACTGTATTTATAGCCAGTTTCTTATATGCTTTAACATTTCTTTGTGTAATTATCTAAAAGACATGTGTCATTTCAGGATCCTTCTTTTTTGTTCTCTGGGTGCTTATGCATCTCTTAGACCAGGTTAGCTCTCTGGGTAATCCCTGCACTGGCTCCGTGGTTTGATCCAATGCTGTCTCATAATTTTAAGTATTTTTCAGACTTCTAAGGAAGGATACCTGATCTTTGTTGAACACCTCCTCTGAACTGCTACTCTTGTGGTTTTTCACACTTATTATTACAGAAGCACTCCAGCAGTTTTCTGTGTTTGAAGCATCTCTATCCTGAAGGAAACTTTGGAGGGATCCAACTGCTAGATGGTTTGATTAATCTTTAACCCCAAGGCCTTTACTCATAACTGCTATTCTTAAGAGCCTTGTTTTAAAATGTGTTTAGGGAATTCCCTCCCAGTTGGAGCTTGAGCGGTGGTCAGGCCTTGGCTGTACCTGGATGGGGAATTTGCCAAACCCAGATATTTTCTGCATCAAAACTAGATTGAAGTCACTTTGACTTGGCAATTTGACCTTTTATATATGACAGCTGAACCTATTTTTAGAGTGGGAATTATTATCCAGAAATAATTATCCAAGTCCTCACTCGGTTGAGGTTTGTCAGCTATTTGCAGACTCTGTGGTGATGGTACAGTATTTTAGTGATTAATAATCATCCAATTTCCCATGTGTTATTAATTATGTGTATTATCTGAAATATTCCTCGTTGTACCTAACTTATTCCTGATTGCTATCAGTTTCTTGTTTCACTACATGTTTTGTTTTGTTATTCCCTTCATGTTCTTAGCAAGAGTCACACATGCTCTTTTTAAAACAAAAAGAAAGAGGAATTAGCTCCTGAAGAAGTCCGAATAATGCAATATTTATACAAAAAAATCTTTTGAAAGGTTTTTAGGTAAGGAGCCTCAAGTGAATCTGCAATGGCAAGGCCTGATTGGTTCATTAACTTAAGGAGAAGATATGCATATGTTTTATCATCAACAGGTTTAAAGCAGTCACCTGTTCATTCAATCTGACACTGATTGCCTCTGGAAAAATGAGGCCCAGTGAGAGGAGAAATGACCCGACCACCCCCAGGCTTGGTAACCAGAACAGGAACAGAAGTAGGACTGCCTGGGCACAGCTGTGTCTGGAGACTTACAGAGGCAATTTGCCAACAAAAGCCTCCTGTACCATGATGCAGTGTTCCTATTAACCTTCAGTTGCTCCCAGTTATCCTGTTCCAGGATCCAAGAGGATGTTCTGTGATGTCAAAGATCAACATTTTCAGCTAATGGACTGTCTCCTGAATCTCAACTAGTTGGACTTTAAAACAATAGGCATTTATTTCCATTTCCCTAAGAGACATTGGACATTATTCTTTTGTTTTCTCATGCTGCAAAACCCTGTGGCAATGACATGATAGAATTTGATAAGTTTTTTTGATTGCAATCGGTCTTTTATGTGTCTTATCCCATATCTAATAGATAACCAGTGATACCTTAATGAGATAGTGCCCTCACAAGAGGGGGCTGTGTTAACATCAGAACATATGAGCCTATTTTGATTTAATGAAAAGGGGGAGATGATGTAGACTGGTAAAAAATTATAAAAGAAAGGCCTTATGAAATCAGGCCTTGCTCTGCTTAATTGCCAAAGCTGGCCTGTCACTTCTAAGTGGTTACAAGTTCCCATGTGAAACTGTTTTGAGAGTTCATTAACACAACTGTCTATGCTGAGGGTAAAAAACAAATGCACCTCCAAAAATGAGGGATTTGTCCCATGAGAACCAGCAGAGAAAATAGGTAAACTAACTAAAAATACAGCAGTTGGATAGATATGCAGAATACCATGTACTGACGAATAAACTAGGTGTAAATGCATTGTCATCCAATGGAATATGACACAGTGCCTTCTGATAACCCTATAAAATATGACTTATACTATAAAGAGTCGGCTTTCCACATGAAGAAAATGGAGTTTCGGCTGATTTATTCAAACACTTGATGACTTCTTAATACAAAATAGTGATTTTTGGAGATCTTAAGGACTGATGGAGAAATCAGTGTAAATCCAAGTCCTTTGGCACATGTGGAAGTGCTGTTTGAATTACCCCACACATGAGCAATGAGACTTCCACTTTAAAGGCATTTTTTTCCCAGTGTTTCATGATTGTTTGACCAATTTTACACCTCCTTGGGTATGAGATCAAAGAATCATAGAATGATTTAGGTTGGAAAAGGATCACGAAGTCCAGCCATTAACCCAGCACTGGCAAGGCCACCACTGCCCCATGTCCCCAGGTGCCACCTCCCCAGAAGAAGATAAACAGGGCTTGGTACATTTGCAATATTTATCAAATCACGTGTATGGACTTCAGAGCTGCAGCCACTGAGCTTTCAAAACATTCCTAATTCCTGGTGGATGCTACAACATTTATTATAGAGGACTGTTTTGGAATTCATGTAAATACCATAAAAGCAGATACAGTCACCTAAAAGAAGGATGGCATTTGGTTCCAGTGTTTGTTATTCAATAAAATGGAGAATAAAGCTTGGAAGTATGGCTTGTTTTTCCTCACTGCCATTCTATTTTGATAATACAGTAGTTAAATATGCAATAACTCATCTGAGACTCATATTATCACCAGCTTTAACAGGCATGCTTCATATTAAAGTCTTCTTTTAAAAATTCTTCCTTTAAGATTCAGGCAGCTGGAAGTCTAGTCATCATTATATCATAAAGATCTGTCTCCAAGGTTAGTCATGCTAATGAAAGGAGTCACCTAGAAGGATGTTTTACCCACGAGAGCCTGCAAATGGCCCAATACTGGTATCTAGCAAAAGATAGGGAAAAGGAGTTGTGTGTGAAATTAGGAGAAAAATCAGCTGTCCCTGAAAACTGAAGAATAAATAGGATTATTTGATTGTTTTTTCTTTACAGAAGGAAGATCTAATTTTTCAGAAATTATCAGTTATTTTTGTCTTCAGTGTGTACCAGGATAAAACACATTATCTGCTCTGGACGTGGTTATTTTCCTGGAAGCAGCTTCAAGCTGGGAAAAGTGATAGAAGCAATAACAAATGGAAAGTGCCTCAAGAATGTATTTTCGTATTTGGAGTTGGGAACGACCTTGGGTGTTGGCTGCTCCCTCTATTGTTCCCAGGGTTCGTGCAGTGAGTAACGTTGACACTGCAGCATTCAGAAACAAACACGTTCATTAGCTAACCTGATGAGCAGGTTTGTGGGCAGGGAACTCCTCTGAGTAATGAAAACTCGGGGGGCTGGGTTGGAAACAGAGGGTGAGCTGCAGGGAATGTGCTGTGGGGCGGCTGGAACTCTCTGGTGTGGCTCTGCTGGGGTCACTGGGCCTGATGGCTCAGACCCCCCAGTGCCAGCATGGTGGAGCTGAGGGGCTCTGCTCCTCAGGGTGGGTTTGGGCAGCTTTTCAGGGGCTCTGCTCCTCAGGGTGGGTTTGGGCAGCTTTTCAGAGACTCTGCTCCTCANCTGGAAGCAGCTTCAAGCTGGGAAAAGTGATAGAAGCAATAACAAATGGAAAGTGCCTCAAGAATGTATTTTCGTATTTGGAGTTGGGAACGACCTTGGGTGTTGGCTGCTCCCTCTATTGTTCCCAGGGTTCGTGCAGTGAGTAACGTTGACACTGCAGCATTCAGAAACAAACACGTTCATTAGCTAACCTGATGAGCAGGTTTGTGGGCAGGGAACTCCTCTGAGTAATGAAAACTCGGGGGGCTGGGTTGGAAACAGAGGGTGAGCTGCAGGGAATGTGTTGTGGGGCGGCTGAAACTCTCTGGTGTGGCTCTGTCAGCTCACTGGGCCTGATGGCTCAGATCCCCCAGTGCCAGCACGGTGGAGCTGAGGGGTTCTGCTCCTCAGGATGGGTTTGGGCAGCTTTTCAGGGGCTCTGCTCCTCAGGATGGGTTTGGGCAGCTTTTCGGGGGCTCTGCTCCTCAGGATGGGTTTGGGCAGCTTTTCAGGGGCTCTGCTCCTCAGGATGGGTTTGGGCAGCTTTTCAGGGGCTCTGCTCCTCAGGATGGGTTTGGGCAGCTTTTCAGGGGCTCTGCTCCTCAGGATGGGTTTGGGCAGCTTTTCAGGGGCTCTGCTCCTCAGGATGGGTTTGGGCAGCTTTTCAGGGGCTCTGCTCCTCAGGATGGGTTTGGGCAGCTTTTCAGGGGCTCTGCTCCTCAGGATGGGTTTGGGCAGCTTTTCAGGGGCTCTGCTCCTCAGGATGGGTTTGGGCAGCTTTTCAGGGGCTCTGCTCCTCAGGATGGGTTTGGGCAGCTTTTCAGGGGCTCTGCTCCTCAGGATGGGTTTGGGCAGCTTTTCAGGGGCTCTGCTCCTCAGGATGGGTTTGGGCAGCTTTTCAGGGGCTCTGCTCCTCAGGATGGGTTTGGGCAGCTTTTCAGGGGCTCTGCTCCTCAGGATGGGTTTGGGCAGCTTTTCAGGGGCTCTGCTCCTCAGGATGGGTTTGGGCAGCTTTTCAGGGGCTCTGCTCCTCAGGATGGGTGTGGGCAGCTTTTCAGGGGCTCTGCTCCTCAGGATGGGTTTGGGCAGCTTTTCAGGCTGAAGGAAGAGCTCAGTCAAGCATCTCACCTGCTGGCCACGGGGATCTCTTCCCCTGTATGGGTATAAAGGGAATGTCGGAGCCCACTCCATTAAATTTTCATTTAGTGAAATGGAACCTCCTCCTACAAAGGCAGGAAAGGGGCTTTGGGCCAGTCCATTAGTGCTGGCAAATAAAATTGCTAATTTTAATCTACCTGAGCACTGCTACAACTGCAGAGTGTTGGTGAAGGTGTGCATTCCTAGACAAAGCCCATCCAGAAAATGCAGTTAGTAGAATACATTAGAACACAGATCAAAACTGGGACATGCTGGGGTTAAATTTGTGTTTACAATCTTAATTTAGGAACCTTGTGGAGTGAATTGAAACAGCCTTCAGTGAAATAGTTCAGTGCTGCTTTTTCCCTGCCTCCTTGGAGTCAATCAGGGTTGCTTGCTAATGGAGCATTTCCCTTGTTGGAAAAGCTGGAAGATGCACAAGGAGACTCCAGGAGAGGGAAAGGACAATTTCATGGCTCAGAGACCAAAGCTAGTCCAGAGTGTCTGAATTCTTTCCTTGTCTGTGTAACAGATCTCAGGTGTGATGCCACACAGGTCACAGAACCTTTTCCCAGGTGGTGACAATGTTTATGTGCCACCTCACACTTCATGTCCAGAGGCTCTGTATGTGACAGCCTCAGGAGTCAGAAATGACCAGAACTGTCAGCAGCTCCTAACCCTGAAGCACAGGAGCCCTGGAGTTATCAGGAAAAAAGTCACAGGAACTTCTTCGGAGCCAAGAGTCATCCTTGGAAGTCACTGAATCAGCTTTATTTGGTTGTCTCAATGCTAACTGAGTGTGTGTCTCACCGGGTGGGGGGACACTCACCTGGAAAAATATATGAAAATGAATAAAATCTGGGAGAGTCCTGAGCAACCCATCCCAGAGCCTTCCAGAGGAAAACATGCGTAAATAATCCATAGTACTCTGTCAGTGTTTGGACTGCCACTAGAGATGGGGGAGCCAGTGGGAGAGATGGGACTGAGGAAAACAGGGGAACTTCTGCCTTTCCAGTTTTAAAAAGTGGGACACTGATACAGCACAGACTAAACAACAAGGGTTTAGGGAATGTAATAACCTTCTCACACCAGTGCCTCCATGCTGATCATTCCTTTGAAACAGGGGCTGCTCCAGTGCATTTCTGCCAGTATCCATCCTAAAAACCCTTTAGATGTGTGTCCTGCAGCTACAGGCAATGTTCAGCTTTCTGTCTGCTTCCCCATCCCACCCAGTTAGATCTGAGTGTGTTTAATTCTAAATTCTGACCAGGCCTTTGCATTCACCCAGCCTGGGAGGTGGAGGGGAGCCCTGCCCAGCCCTGGGCACACCCAGCTCGAAGGTGGGGGCTCCACCGGTGGCATCCCCGGGAGTGGCCCTGGGGACTGCCCCATGCCCTGGGGATGTCCCATGTCCCTCCTCCCCACCTCCAGCTCCCTGCAAGCTCCCTGTCCGTGCACACCGAGCTGGCAGCAGCAGGGATTTCAGCTGCCTTGGTGAGCAGCTGCAGCTGAGGAGACACCTGGGCTGGGCAGTGGAGATCAGTGCTCACACTCAGGAGTCCTCTGGAAATCTCTGATTGTCCACTCTGCTGTGGGCATCTCACAGCCTGCAAAACTCAAAAGTTTTGCTCTGTTCCCCTTTATTTTTAAAGGATAACTTGATGGGAAAATGGCTCCCAAGAAATCCTTGCAGAGTACTTGGAGTCTGGTCAGATGAATTGCAAGTCAGTGATGCTCTGTCTCTGTGTTGCAGTACAAGTGGAAACACAGACTCCTTGGCAATACTAAACTTGGCATAATCAAAACTCCTGGTTTGTTTTTCTATTTGACATCTCTCTTTCTGAGTTTTACACAGAAATGCAGGGAAAAAATATTTGTGGAAAAAGTGTAAGTGAAAACTGATAAAAGGTGTTAAGCAGAGCCAGGGGAATCCCTCTGCACAAATCAGCCTTGCTCCTGTTATTTCTCTGAGAACAAGACCACTGTCCATGTGTCATGCTCTTATTTTTGTGTTGTCTCTGAAAACAAGCAATTTATTTCTAAAACAAAAGAGGACACTGAGATAAAGACTTTCTTTAGCCACTCACTGGATTCCCCATCTCTAATAAATTTAAACAAACTAAAATCACATTCTGTTTGAGGAGTAACTTTACAGAGTTCTCTTAAGATACAATCCAGCTTCTTTTCATTATTATATCCTAGAAAGCCACTGGTCTAATTTTGCACCTGGGAGAGAATCAGGGGAGTAATTCTATATTTGAATAATGGCCAGGCAGAACCCCGTGGTACAAGATGTGACAGTGGCCCATGCAGGATGAAATCCAGAAAGTGCAAGGGCCCTTTTCACCCTGTTCATTCCACAGGGAACGGGATGTGTGAATTCCAACAGATCCCATTTCAAGTTAACTCCATGTTTGTACTCCTGGTGCTCATCTGTTCCACCGAGAAAAGATCATCTGAAAAATGTAATCCCTGTTAAAAGCAGCTAAAAGGCTCATTCAACTCATCAAGTGAAGCAAGCAGAAAGCTCCTGGCAGGAGCAACAGCTGTGTGCTTGACCTTTCCCCATTCCCCCTTTTCCCTCTCTGCACTCAGGAGCAGGCTCAGGCATTCCTAGGAGCCGTGTATTTGGAAAAAGAGAGCTATTTTTGTTCACCCTGTGGTTTCTCAGCAGAGAAGTCTTCAGGAATATTTCCTTTCACGTCAATCCCTTTAAACATTTTACAGAGCAGAGTCTGTTCTGGGAAGTCAGTAAATTTGAATTCATGTTCTGAAGTTTTATCATGGCTGGGAATATAACATGCAGAAGGCAGCCAGCAGCGCTGATGAATTAAGCAAATGCAGGCTGTGTAGTCCTGCTAGAGCTATTACCAGAGTATTTTACATTTTCCGTGCACCCAAATTAAACCCTTTACACAAGGAGAGTAATCCAAAACCATCTGGCACTAGAATTTGGGATTTCATAATGCTTTAATGCAAACCATGTGAGCAGGATGTCCAGAATGTCTGTGTCAGTGGCTTGAATGAATAGATGTGAAGAAGATGAACTTTGCAGTACTTTTGTCCAGTCTCCATGTGTCCAGTCAATGCCTTCCTTGCACCACTGGGGTTGAGCAGGGCTAACCTCTGCACTGTCACCTGTCCTGGCCTGATCCTGGGCACTTCTCTGCTCCTGGATATGGAAGAGAAACCAGGCACAGAGAGGAGGAGCCCAGTTCTGAAGGCAGATGTACAAATCCAGAATAAAGCTAAATAGCCACAGGAGTTTTTTCCATCTTGACACTGGATGACAGTGAGGATTTGTTATATAATAGGTCATCAAAGACCTATTTGGCCCTCAGGATGGAAGAGATGCTTCATCTTCTGCCAGTGTTCTCCTGAAGTGTTTTCCCACCCTCCACTGCAGTTTAACAAGCAGTGGGAATAGCTGTGACAGGGGGAACTCAGGATCACTCGGAATTCAGGGTTCCTCTCTCGTCCTCTCAGGGCTCAGTCCAGCCGTGAGTCCCCAGGGGTGATCAGGCTGACCCTGGTTCTGTCAGCACAGTGTTCTCAGAAACAGGGCAGGTCACAGCCAAACCAGCTGCTGACACTTTCAGCCAAACCAACCCTGCCTTCCCTGGCTGTTTCTCTCCAAAATGTGCTACAGGGGGTTTTGCTGTCCACATTTACCTTCCCGGCTCCTTGAGGTCCCAGCCTTGGATTCTTTATCCCCTTCTCTGAGTGAATTCTTTATCCTTTGCCACACATTTTTTTTGAGGGCACTGTCAGAAGTGTCCTGCACTGGTCCTGGGCCCTGAGGGCAGCACCGTTCCTCAGCCATTCCCCAATTTAGGGCACCATGCTCTCCTGGCAGGAGATGGATCCTAATGAGATGCATCTCTAATGAGGAGGAATTGGGAGATGCCAGATTCCATTTGGGAATGTGCACACTATGGAACGGGCAAATCATAGAATCCCAGAATGGTTTGGTCTGGAAGGGACCTCAGAGCCCATCCAATGCCACCCCTGCTATGGCAGGGACACCTCCCACTGTCCCAGGCTGCTCCAAGCCCTGTCCAGCCTGGCCTGGGACACTTCCAGGGATCCAGGGGCAGCCACAGCTTCTCTGAGAAACTGTTCCAGGGCCTCCCCACCCTCACAGGGAAGATTTTCTTCTTAACATCTGATCTAAACTCTTTGTCAGTGGGAAGCCATTCCCCCTTGTCACTCCATCCCTTGCAAACTGTCTCTCTCCACCTTTCCTGTAGCTCCCTTCAGGCACTGGAAGGCCACGGTTTGGTCACTCCAAAGCTTCTCTTCTCCAGGTGGACAATCCCAAATCTCTCAGGTTTCCTTGCAGGAGAGCTGCTCCAGCCCTCTGATCATCCTGCTGTCCCTGAATGGAACAGACAGCTCTGCCCTGGCAGGGTGGAGCCCGAGAGCAGAGGACTCATCTGGCACCAAACCTTTCCAGACATTTTAAATTAAAAAACCCGGTAAAAGTGCCAGTAAAATCATCACAGCAATTGCATTTCTTTGGGATGGCAGGACTGAAGTCCTCATGGCAACGTGAAACCAGGAGAGCTGGAGAGGGACTGGACACAAGGGCTGGAGCGGCAGGACGCAGGGAATGTCTTCCACTGCCAGAGTGCAGGGATAGATGGGATATTGGGCAGGAATTCCTGGCTGGGAAGGAGGGCAGGCCCTGGCACTGCCCAGAGCAGCTGTGGCTGCCCCTGGATCCCTGGCAGTGCCCAAGGCCAGGCTGGACATTGAGGCTTGGAGCAGCCTGGGACAGTGGAAGGTGTCCCTGCCATGGCAGGGGTGGCACTGGATGGACTTTGGGGTCCCTCCCAACCCAAACCAGTCTGGGATTCTGGGATTCTATACCAGCAGCCAGTACTTTATCAATTATATAGTGACTTTATCAGCAATGTTTACAGGTAATTTAGTAGTTACTTTATTCCAAAATGATTATAAATTCCTCTTGTCAAATGAACGACTTGGACTATTTTGCAATTCTCTCTTTATAAAGCCCTTTTTCCAGATATTCGAACACAGAAAAAGCAACCGGGCTCCTGTCCCTGCTCTCGGGGGTGGCTCGGGACAGACAGACGGG
>VZTB01012931.1:288598-298826 GCA_013397245.1 Thryothorus ludovicianus | reverse complement strand
CTGGGAATGCCCGGCACTGGGAATGCCCGGCACTGGGAATGCCCGGCACTGGGAATGCCCGGCACTGGGAATGCCCGGCTCCGCCGCGAGAGGGAGGGCGCGCCCCGCGATCGCAGCCGGAGCTCTCGGCCCGCGGCGGAGCCGCACGCGTTTACACCGAGATTCTATTTTAAATCAGCGCAGCCAAAATCGGTGCAAGATGTTGGCTGACATTTGTAGTCCAGGGTAAGAATAGCTTATTTTGGGTTGCCATAAACATATCCCGAGTTGACATAAACTAAACTAAGAGCCTTTGCAAAGTGTTTATACCAGTTTCACTGGGCTGGTTGGAACCTCTGTGGGAGATTAACCAGTGGGACCTTTGTGTTTGGATAAACACTGAGCCTGAAATACACTCATTTAGCTCAGAATGGGAATGAAAAACTCTGGTTTATCTTCAGAAGTAAACGGTGCACTGTACTCAGCAGCAGCTTCACAGAAAGTCCTTCTTGAAGAGGAGGCTCCTCATCTATATTTGATTGTTTCTTTTTGAATATTTTGCATTAATTTGTGTTGTTGGTTCTGCTTCCAGACAATCTCTTACCACCGGAGCATTCTGTGAATGCAGCCACTTGTCTGAGGACAAGAGAGAAAAGATGTCCTAGCACTTGGCTGCTTGAGAACTTCACGTTTAAAGCAAAATTTGTAGCTGAAAAATTCACTGAGGATTTGTTTCAAGGATGGTGTTGGGGTTTTTTTGCTCGGATGTGGGGGGAAATCACTGTTTGGAGTGGTTCAGGATTGAAATGTCTGGATCTGTACAATATCTTCTGAATATTTTTCCCATCCCTTGCTTCTCTCAGTTAAGATCACCTCGTTCCTCCCTTTCAAATGCTTCCTCCTTTGTAATCTCTGTTGCCCCAAGGAAATGCAGCTGTCATGATGGTTCACAGATCAAAATTCAGCCTTTAATGTAGCTAAGGCTTGATCCATTAACCACTTTGAAGATTATGACCAAAGCCTGTAATTGGCATGTGAAATATGAGACTGCAGCAGGAGTTAATGAGGCCCAGGAAAGCTGCACAGAGGGAAAGGAGCGAGAGACAAAAGCAGCCAGCACTGCAGCAGGAGGGGGCAGCAGGGCGAGGGAAAGCCTCAGATATCCCGAGCAAGGTTAAAACCCAGAACATTTAGGAGTAAGGAGGGAAATTTTGGCTACAGTATTAAACAGATATAGAAAGGAGAAAAGTCTGGAGACAGGAGCGACACGGCTGCACTGAGATTGCCGAGTCAGGCAGCAGCACCCAGTGTGATCAGGAGTTACTGAGAGCAGGGAAAACACAGGGAGAGGCTGTCCTGGAAGCAGAAGGATGCATGGTGTGATTGCCAGGATGCGCAGGAACTGCTTGCCAGAGGTGATGTAAATGGCAATAATCCAATTTATACAGCCTTGGTCCTGTCAGCTGAGAGGGAATGCAGGGAAATGACCCACCCTGAGCTGGGATGGAGCACAGAAAACCCTGTGCTCACATCTGGGAGTTTCTTTTGAATGAAGAAACAGCTCCAGTAGTTAAAACTCCTGTTAAAAGTAAGCTGTGCCTTCATGTCAACCAGCACAGCCCTAGGGAGCCAAAGGTGAACCTCCTGCTTTCCTGAGCTGCAGGAGAAAATGAGTAAGAAGGAGCCATCCACAGCATCAATGAAACAAGATTAATCTCACACCAGCACAGAGGGACTTGTTAAGGTCAAGGATCCACCAGAAATAGTCCAATAAGTTTCCACTGAAACACTTTCTGATGGGAAACTCAGAATATTCTGTGATTCTATCCTGTCCAGAAAACTTGCAGCACTCAATTTGTTACATTGAAAGTACCAGTTATAATTTCTCCATTCCATGAATACCAAATGCTCACAATACTAAATTGCTGCCTTTTTGAGTTCATTGTCATTCTAAATATGATCCTTCTGTGACCCATTGGAACAGAGCAAATGGCAGAAAATGTAAATTAACAAAACTCAGAGGTTTAGGCATTAGAATTACTCCATTCAGTGTATAATTCAGGCTCCCATTACAAAAATAACTTAATTTTTTTTTTTCAAATACTCACCTCTACTTGTGCACAGCAAAGTCAAGTCACTACAGCCTGGTTGTGCTCTTCTGTTTTACATATCACCAGCTGAGTGAACATATTTCCACCTGAATATATAATATAAATATAATATAATACATAAAGAAAATGGCCTAAAAATGAAAATAAAAAGTCTAAGTTTTGTATTTTCAGTTAGGTAATATATTCATGAACAACCAAGTTTTTACCAGCTGACACAGTGAAAATGGAGATGGTCTTGTTCATACAACTAAACCTAAATTATTCTTCAGCCTTCCCCGTGGAGTCAGGCAGAATTCAAAAAACAACATATTTGAGGTGGCACGTCCTCACATGACTGATAATGAGAAATTTTTCTGTGATAGGGGGAGCACCGAGCCTGAGTTTCAAGGAATTTCTTTCCAGTTCTATGCCCTAATCTGGGCAACCCTAGAGGTGAACTCAGTCCCTCAGTTCTAGTGAATGAACTAATCCCAGCAGAGCTGGTTCACAGCAGGTTGCCAGTGCCAGAACAATTACATCATATCCAGGCCCTCTGTAACCTTCTGTGCAGGGGACAGCTCCCACATGACTTCCAAGAAATGAAACTCCAGTTTGGAATTGGATATTAACTGCTTGCTGCTGGTACTTTTGCTTTTGGCAGGTGTTTGTTTGGTGTCATTGTTTGGAGCTCAATGCTGGGTCAGCTTTGGCTCCTTCTGGCTGGGAGGCAAAATATGAAATGCAGCTCGATTTGGCATGGTGACTTTTGGGTTTTTTCTGCTTCTTTAGTGGCTGAAGTTTAGGTGAGAGGTGTAAATGTTTTGTTGTTTCCCAGGCCTCAGCCCACGGGTCATTACAAAATCCTTTGGGTCATGCTCAACAGCTCAAGGTGCACAACTGCCTTTGAGCAGCTCCTGTGTCCCTGAACCAGCACAGCCACTTGTGCCACCACACTGGCTCAGTCTCACAGGCTCCAAAACCATCCCAAAATGTGGAGTTCCCACTGCACGTGCAGCTGTGCTCGCTGATGAACTGCAGCCCCTCACGTCCTCCCCAGCCCAGATGCAGATTGTGGTTTATGGATTGCAAGCACGCGGCTGCAGGAGCTCCCACGTGTTCTTTATGTCCTTGCAGTTGGAATTTTTTCATCTAGAGCCACGACGTGCCAGCTCCAGCACTCCCTTACCACCAGAGAACTCAGCACTGGGACTGGGATTGCTTTGCTTTTGTTTGCTTAAGCATTCATTAGCCTATGGGGTGCAGGATTTGAAAAAAGTACAGAAAGAGCAGCTGACAGAGTGACTGAAAGAGTGACTTCAGACCCTGAGCCCCTCAACCCCTCCATCCCACGGTGCCACAGCCACTATTGGCTTCACACACAGCCAGCAGAGGAATTTGCTGCTGCTGGTGTGCAGCTGCACAGAGCTAGCTCAGGTGCCCCCGTGCTCTTCTACCTCTGCAGGTATTTGTTTCTAGCTGCCTGCAGATATTTTGCAGGAGAATTCCCTGCAGGGCAGCAGGGAAATTATTGTTAACTCTTCCCAGGCCAGTCTTTAATCTTGAAGCCAGCCAGAAATCTTGGATTAATACCAGAATGTCAGTGTTTTGTTCAGTAGCTCTGACAACCAAACCCTCTAGAGCACCAAGCAAGGCCCTTGGCATTCTGGATGCTCCCTGTGAGGACTCTTGGGAAGTTGGCACTTGCAGGATTTACTCTCCCCGGTGCCCTGTTTGAGCTCAAATCTGAAACTTTGCCATTTCTAACCAACGTTCAGGCGTGTTTTCAAAAGTCTGCTTGGACTGGGGGGAAGCAGCTCTCGGTGGCTCTGGGTTCTCCAGGACTGATTGAGGTTGCTTTGGGAGATGTTCCAGCTTTACTGGGATCAGTGCTAAGGTGACACAAAACCCTGGAGGTTGGATGTCACAATTCCCAGGGCCAGCCCTCCTGCTTTGCTCGCCTGCCCAGACAAGACCCTGCCCCTAGAAACCAAATATCTCCTTCCTCAAGGTGGTGCAGGAGCTCTCCCCTCTCGATATCTCTGCAGGCATGTGGGGAAGGGGTGTGGGAGAAAGGGGAATGACCCCGAGCCCCACAGACTGAGCGTGCAAAATCAGTGACTTTGTGAAGGTCACGTTGGCTCTGGCTGTGAGCGTTTCCCTCTGCAAGGTAAACCTGGGCTCTTGCTGGTGTTTGCTCTTTGCATACACCATAAAGTATCCAGGATATGAAAGGTGGAGCAGGCAGAGGTGCAGGAACACCTCTCACTGAAGGACTTTTCTGATTTAATACTGCACAAAGGTGACAGCTTCACTCTGGTGTGGTAGCTGCCCTCAGTACTTCTCCAAGGAATGACCCTGCATCTCTCCTGGACACAGAAGGCACAGAACCCCCCCAGAGTGCTGGGCCTGAGTCAGCAGCTGCCTGTGGCTGTATCGGACAGCCCGGCTGGGGAGCAGGAAAACAGGCACAGCAGATCAGCACCATGCCACGTGTGCCAGCTCCCTTTAAATAAAAAGCCGTAGGGGCAGGTGTCGTTTGGAATTTAGCCCCGGTGTGGAGTAGCCCGAACGGCTGAGGCAGTAAATGGGACACGGCTGGTGGCTCTGAGCAAGCCCTGTGTCCCCACGAGCCCAGGTGCCTTTAGCGGAGCTGGCATTCCCTGCAGAGTGACACACCGGCTGTGAGAGCTCAGCTCCGCCCAGCGCAGCCTCCAGAGCAGCATTCCCAGCTCCCGGTCGGCGTTCCCGGGGGGTTTGGGCAGCGCTGCCCGCCGAGAGCCAGGGAGGGCCGGCAGTGAGCGCTGCCCGCGGTGCCGTGCCCAGCGCAGCGCCCGGAGAGGGCAGGCGGCTCCGCAGGGGACACTGCCCGGCTCTGAGTGACTGTGACAGTGACAGCGGGACACTGCCCGGCTACAGGATCACTGTGACAGTGACACCGGGACACTGCCCGGCTCCGGGGTGACTGTGACAGTGACACCGGGACACTGCCCGGCTCTGAGTGACTGTGACAGTGACACCGGGACACTGCCCGGCTCGGGAGTGACTGTGACAGTGACACCGGGACACTGCCCGGCTCTGGGGTCACTCTGACAGTGACACCGGGACACTGCCCGGCTCCGCTGCCTTCCCTCACGGTGACACACCGGCAGGCTCATCCCGACTCTCGCTCTGGACATGTGGGACTGGGACTCGTTTAACCCCTGATGGAAACTCCGCTCTTTCCTCACTAGGAAATGACTGGCACAGCTGAGCACACCTTTCCCGGGACCCTCCTCCGGTGTGAGGAGCCTCACGAGTGCTTGGAGGTGTCTGAGGTCCTGCACAGAGACCCAAAGAGTCCCCACTAGACCATAAATGGGGTTTTAAAGATGATGTCACTGTTAGGAATAACAGGCTGGCACTAGCATGGAGGAATCGAAACGTTCAGAACGATCAGAGGATTTTTGTGCCAGAAATTGGTTTTCTAATCTGTTCTTTGAGCTTAAGGAAATCTCATTTTAAGTAGTATTTCTTTCATTCTTTTCCAGATCTTCTATTTTCTATATTACAAGCATCAAGGAATGAGTGTTCAGGCTGTTGCACATTTGAACTCAAAAACTGCAAAAAGTTCCCATTCTCCCCTGTGTACTGCTCTGACAATGCTGTACGACCTTCCCGACCCACGACTGGCTTCACCTCCCACCTGTCTCTGAGGAAAGCATTGAGCAGGACACATGAGCCCCCTAAAGTCACACTAAAAAACCCAAGGCTCTGTGGCTTTGTGGGGAATCCTCTGGCCCTCAATCTGTGCGAGAAGCATCGTGCTGAGATGTCGGGGGTGGCTCTAACCGTGAGAGTATGAGGTGACTGCACGCTTAGAATATCTGACTCCCAAAAATAAAGTTCTCATTGTCACTAAGTGGTTAAATTCTCAGATCTGAAACTTAACCGCTATTTTATTTTTGATTGGGGTTTCAAAGCCCTTGGCAGAGCGAAGCCGCTCAGCTCGGGCGGAGCCGCGGGGAAATCGAGGAGCGCTCGGTTTCTGCCGGCTGAGAGCAGGAGATGGAGCCCGGGCACTCCTCCCACCCTGCCGCACAAAACCAGCTCCAGGATCCAGTTTTAGCCACAAGGCACCGGGCCCTTATCAGCACCAAGGAGTGCCTTTGTTCCCTTGCTGGCTCCTGGCCTGGGCTGCCTCTTCTGTGTCCGAGGCATGAATGAGCAGCTGGACGAGCCTGAAGTCCTTGTTCCAGCACAAATTCCTCAAAATCCCAGTTATCTGTATCTTTCCTGCTGCCCCGTGCACTTGGGATGCCCTGTTTGCCACGCTGATCAGTGTCACACATTTATCAATACTCCATTATTTGATAAATTGGGGTGTAATGGAGAACTCATCCATGGGCATGGAATGGGAGAGAGACCAAAGCCCAGATTTCCTTCCCACAAATCCTCATTTTAACTCAGATATAATTATTGACTGGGAGGACTCTGGGATCCTCTTTGGTTTTTCCTCTCCTGGGCTGCTGAATTGTGCTCAGGGCAGATTATAAACCCAACAGTTCAACATTTCCTGCTGCACTCCTGAACTCCTGACACCCCAGCTCACCCCAAACTATCAGAATCATCAGAATTATTCAGGTCATCAGTTTTATGAGGGAAGGGGAAAAAAAAGAGTTATTTTCGTCCAAAATGATATTACTTCTGCATCGTTTTCAGGCTCAGCCCTGTCCCAGATGTACAAAAAAATCCAGTTTATGTTTAGCAACGCGGTGTGATTGCTCTTTTCTGAAAGAGAGTACTCCTGGTGATGCTCCTCAGTGATGTAATGGTCACAGGGGAGTTCACTCCCCTGCTCAGATTTGCCTCCTGCTCTCCAGTGTCTCTTCTATAAAGCAATTTATGTTACATGGAGGCTTCAAGGGCGTGGCAGCCTTCGTGAGAAAGGCAAACAAAAGTTAACTATTGCATCATCCTCGAATGGCCAAGTGACCAGGTACAGCAACTGCTACAAGAAACCCGGGCTTTGGTTATTTTACTTTTAGTTTTGTTGAGTATTAAGCTGCAGGAATGAGGGCACAGGACATATTTCAATCCATAGGGTTTGCAGTTAAGTTGATCAGAAGTAAGTGATGTAAAAAGAGACCAGGTAGGGTGGGCTACTTTGATTCTGAAAAATAAATACTTCTTTAAGCACTAATAACACCATGTAATATGTAATAAACCATCTAAAATGAATTTGCTTATTTTAGTAGTGACATCCTTAACTGCAGGCAGGGTTCTGGTTTGCTGCAGACATCCAGGCTGGTACCTACTGAAAGCACTGGGCTTCCTCTGAGCTGCATAAACAACCAGAAATCAGACCCCAAAACAGAGAGAAACCAAGGAAAAACACTGGAACAACACTCCAGGAGCAAGTCCAAGCCAGTAACAGAGTGGTGTTGGTAGGAACCCGGGCTCCTGGAAAATATCCTTTGTATAAAGAATCCTTTTTCATCAGTGAACTAATTCAGGTGATTTCCCTGCACACAGAAAATTAGGTCAAAGGTAGGACAAAGTGCATGTTATTAATGAATGTCTATTAATGAATGTTCAGTTTATGTCCATACATAAAAAATGAGAGGGCACTTCTTGCCCTGTTTAAGGAAACACTTAGGAAAGGTGATATTTGTTGGAACCCTAGACACAAAGAATTTCAAACTTTCTGTGCTGACAGGGAATGATCCTCAAAGATGCACTGCATTTGACCTGAAGCCATAGAAAAGGCTTCCAAAGCTGAGCAATAACACTGAAATTATGAGTGTGTAGTTGAATAAAAATGTGTCACAAAGTGAAAGATTTAGAGTTTGGAATTTTAAAATATAGTAGTATGTATGTAACAAGGTGGAAAGTTTAAGATGTAATCTTCTTCTTCTTTTCCTTCCTCTTCACATATTTAATTAATTTTGTGTATTTAATTAGAAAAATCCACAATAGAAGACATAAATAGCTAATTATTTAGTTAAAAATTAAAATAAATTAATTAACATATCATAATTAAATAATTTAAACTTAAAAAAACTTTAAAAAATTACTCTATACTCCATTTTTACTCTATTAACTTAACATATAAACACACTCACAATCAATAAAACTATAACTTAAAAAAATGAATAAAACAACCAAATCCAAAGAAAAATTTTATCTCTCACACTTTTAATTCTAACCATAAAAATAAAAACAATAAAACAAAAAATTCACCTCAGGTATTTAAGCATTTTGGCCGATGGCACAAGTGACAGGCACATTGTCAGCTGAGATCTGGACCTGCATGCAACAAAAATGTCAATGGAAACCATGGACTGAGCAAAGCAGCTCAGAGGGCTGGATCTGGCCAACGTTGGACAGAGGAGCAATTTTTCTCTCCCAGTGAAACAAAAGAGAGGAGATCACAGCCCCCACAGCCTGAAGGAAAATCCTCCTATTGTAGGAATTAATCTGAAATGGTTTGGCTCTGCTTATTCTGGCACACTCTGTACTCAACAAAAAAGAGAGACAAGACCTTCCTTAAAGAAACTTAAATAAAAAATGAGAGTCCACTTCTTTCCTGAGAGACCCCAGATGCAGATATTGCAAATCAGACTATGTGGATACTCTCATCCCTGCTGAAAAACAGAATTCAAATTGCTCTCTCTGAAGTTACAGGACTGAATAAAAGCCTTTGGGTTTGAACCTGAATCATTCATGCCTTCCACAATTATCTCAGCAAAACTGGGTTTAAACCCTGCCTTCTGCCCAGTACAGATTCCCAGATTTATGGTTTTTATCATGTCCAAAAAAGAAATCATAAATCAACAGAGCAAAGAGCAAGGTGCTTACAAGGACACGTCAGGGCAGGTAGGAAACAATCCCTTTGTAGAGATTGGTTGTAAATAAGCTGTTTTTTGGTGGCAGCTCCATAGATTAGGGTTTGACTAAGATACCCTTGTGTTGGAGAACAGAGCAGAATTTCTGTTTGCCCTGATGCACAGGGCTCACTGCCTGCTGTACAAATATTTACGTGGCAGGAGCTTAAAGCTTCTTGTGTGTCCTGCACTCAGGGACTCCCTTGTCCGTATTTCTTGCTGAGAGAAATGCAAAAAGTGGATGAATGAATTATGACAGAAGTGGTAACTCTGTGTTCCATCATCAGCACCCCCTTTTCTCTCCACAACTGTCTCAGGCACATCCTGGAACATCTGCCTGCTTTCCCTGCTCAGCACAAACACTTCTGCACCATCCATCACCCCAAAAGCACTGCCCTGCACATGCAGGGCTCTGTACAAACACTGAGCACACTTGACCACACTTCTAGCAAGGAGATTTATTAGATAGATTGTTATACATCCCCCCTAATCATACCTTGGGGGTCCCAGCATTTGGAGGGATTGTATTGTGGCCATCAATGGAGTTTCTCACTGAATATTCTGATGGAATATTCCCAAGCAAGACAAGACAGTGTGGTGTCCTGTATTTTCTATCTGCTGCTCAGACCTGCCTTGGGGCAGTCCAGAGGAGGACACCAGGCTGATCAGAGAGCTGCAGCAGCTCGGCTGTGGGGAAAGGCTGACCTGGGATTGCTCAGCCTGGAGAGGAGAAGCTCTGGGGTGACCTCACTGTGGTGTTCCAGTGCCTGGAGGGAGGATGGGGCAGGATTATTTACCAGGGCCAGGAGGCACAGGACAGAGGGGAATGGGTTTAGATGGAAGGGCAGTAGGTTGAGATTGGACACTAGGAAAAAACTCTGATTGTGAGGGTGGGCAGGCCCTGGCACAGGGTGCCCAGAGCAGCTGTGGCTCCCCTGGATCCCTGGCAGTGTCCCAGGCCAGGCTGGGCAGGGCTGTGCTCACCTCAGTAGGCTCCTTGGTGCTGGATGGTCCAGAGCTGCTCCCATTTGCCCAGGGACCAGCCCAGTCCCAGCACTCACTGGATTTTCTGCCTTGATCCCCTTCTCCAAGCCCTGTGGACCAAGCAGAGAGATTTTGGAGATGATTGTAACATTCCAGAGCTCCCTACCAGCTGCTGTGTCAGCTCACACTCCCTGGCAGAGTCTGTGCATCCAGCATGTCAGAAATCAGAAAAGTTAAGAAGCAGATCAGAAATTCCCTTAACAAATCACCATTTTTCTTCTAAAACTAGAAAAAAAAAAAAAAAAAAAAAAA
>VZTB01012931.1:212316-286239 GCA_013397245.1 Thryothorus ludovicianus | reverse complement strand
TTTTCTTGTGGTTCCTTTTAGGAGTTTGCTAATTTGGACAAAGAAAATGAAGGGTTCATCAAGAATGAGAGGGACCGAGGAGAACCAAGAGGAAATGTGATCCAAAGGGTATCTGAAAAATGAGAGGATGAGGACACAGGAGGGTGCACGAGGTGTGGTTTTCCAGCCTCCTCCCAGTCTGTGCCACAGCAAAGCAGTGGAGGCAGAGCACCTCCTGCCTCTGTGTGGGGTGGCACCAGGGACAGCTGGCAGAACTGCTCCCAGTTAGGTGAGCAAATACCAAATAATGCCATCTTTGCCAAGGAAACATGCTCAGGTTACTTAATTTGCCCAAACCAGTTTCAAATACACCAGGAATCAAAAAACCCAAACCTTTAAACTTTATGGAGTAGAGAAAACTGGCAGGTCACAGTTGCTCCATTGAGATCTCTGAGTTGTTGAGATCTCTGCTTTCAACTTGTTTCTCTTTGCATTTGTAACTTAGGAAAGGACAGAGAAGTTGCCTTGTAAAAGGTGAATTTTCAGCAATGTCAGTGTCACACACACTCTGGATATCCAGTAAATACATCCTGGTAGCCCAGCATTCCTGCCTCCCCACATGGAGTTTGGTGCTGTCCCTCAGTCCATGGCATGCCCTGGGCTTTCTGTTCTCCCTGATTTCTCCTCTTTCCTGGCAGCAAACCCTAGAACACGGCTGGACAGCAAAGTGCAGCACGAGGGCAGGAGCCGAGCATTCCCAGCCTCTGGAGCTTTATTTCCTGGAGGCTGCAGCAGGAGCAGTGAGCTGGGCAGGCTGAACACTCCTCTCCTGGTGCATTTTACTGATGTATTATCATTATTGTACATGGTTTACTGATGTATTATCATTATTGTACATGGTTTAGCCCCTGTAATCTCAAGTTTCCCCCTTGCCTCAGACTTCCCCTGCCTTCCCAGGTAAGAACCCCTTCCCCTCCTGTCCCATCAATTGTCTCCCCTTGGCCTAAGCTTCCTGTCCCCTCTCTCCCTGGGGTATAAAGGTGAATGATACCAGGTATGCTGGCTCTTTGCTCTCCTCTTTGCTCTCTTTGCTCTCCTCTCTTTGCTCTCTTTGCTCTCCTGCTCCAGGCTCTTTGCTCTCTTTGCTCTCTTTGCTCTCTTTGCTCTCCTCTCTTTGCTCTCTTTGCTCTCCTGTCTTTGCTCTCCTTTTCCTGGCTCTTTTCTCCCCTCTTTGCTCATCCTGACTCCTCTCTGCTGTCCTTCTCTCTTCCTGCCCCCTCCCCTTTCTACACCTCACGGCATCTCTTTTCCTCCTCTCACTCTCCCTGCTCCTTTAAGACTTATTCCCTAATAAACTCTTATGGCTTTACTCTCAGAAGAGCACTGAGCTGTCTCTCATTTCCAGCCACCTTAGTGATCTTGGTGAATTTGCCCCACAGTTTGAGCTGGCTGGGCTCAGCTCTATCACAAGGGCATTTCATCACTCTCCAACCCCGGCTCTGCTGCTGCCACCTTTGGGGAGTCAAATGCCTCCACACTCTCATGTTTTTCACCCTTGGAGCAATCACACTCGGTTGTAGACGTGTTGCCTTGGTTACAGATCCTAGAACAGTCCGGATGAATGATTTCTCAGTCAGATAAATCAGCAATCCTTCTCTTGTTTCTCTGCTACAGGGCCAGAACAGAAAACTAGAAAATAATTTCAGGTGAGGTGATCCAGCCAGATTGATTCCAGTTGTACAGTGTGGAAGGTAAAGGTAAAACCTTGACAGCTGGCTAGGAGACGTGGTCCTTATTTACCTGGGACAGACCTGGGGGCTGCAGTTCTGTGTGTATAAAACAAAAATGTGCCCTGGGAGGTGGCTGTCAGCAGTGACCTGCTGCCCCAGACTTATTTATCCACCCAAGCCAACACTGGTGGCAGCAGCCCTTCCTGAAGGCAGCCTGCTCTGAGCATGCCTGGCCTGTTTCTAGGCTACTGGAATGAAATATCTCTGCTTTTCTTGTAAATTCCTGCCCTTGGAACTCAGCTCACACAGATCTGTTGTGGGACAGACCTCTTTGCATCTTTGATTTTTATTTGCTTACCCCTGACCCTTCCCAGCCCTTCTCTCCATTCTGATGAAGTCCCCTTGTGTCCTGGGTTGGTGCTGAATTGTATCCCCATTCATCTGTTTTGCTCAGAAATAAGTGTTATACCTTTAAAACTGGATCTGAGAGTGAAGGAGAAGCGGTGCAATGGCTGAGGCAGTTGTTTTCTAAACATAAAGATCAGAGTTTTCAGCTTTCCCTCACACACGGCCTGTGCTGGCTGCAGTGTGGATGGTGGCACAGAGCTCTCCTTTGCTTTTTGTCAGTTTTTGGCTGAGGCACAGAAGTTCTCCACACTGTGATTTTTTCCCTTTTCCTTGGCACTGTTTGACCCTGCTCTGGTTAAACACCCAAAGGGCCCCAGGAGCTCCCACCTGTGTCCCACCGGGCCTGGCCTGGGCCCGGCCTTTGCCAGCCCTGAGGGACCGACAGCAACTGAGCCGAGCTCCAGCCCCGGGAGAGACTTTCTGAATTTGGCATCTCTGTGGGGCACACTGAGGGTTTGCTGTTCAGTGCTGTTCATTTGTTGTGCTGGGAGTGTTTTAACTGTTAAATAAACAATTTTTTTCCACTTTCCTCCAAGGAAATATTTTCTGTCCCGAACCAGCTGAGGAGAGGGGTGGTTCAAATTCATTTTCTAGAGGGACTCCATCCAGAAGTTTTTTCCTAAATTTGCCCTAAACCAGGACACCTTGCCTGCTTTCCCAAGGCAGGAGAGAAATTCGGGATTCAGGCTCCCAGGTTTTGCCAGAGCCGGGGTTTGTGCTGACCGTGGCTGCAATCCCTGGCTCGCAGGGCCTCGGCATCCAGTTACATTTGCTGGCGTCAAGCAGGCCACTGCCAAATGCTGCAGCTAAAAATAAAAGAATCAAAAAGCACAAACCCCGAAGAGAGCGGGATATTAAAATTCCAGGAAAAGTGTAGGAAAAGCTGGAAGAGGCTCACGAGCAGCCCCGAGGGGGTGTGGGTGTGTGTGTGAAAACCAACATTTTGGGGCAGTTTAAATTAAGCCTCTGGGTTTGCCTTTTTTTAGCCCTGTCACCCATGTGACCCTGCAGGGTTCAGCCTGTGGGTCCAGTTATTTGTGCTGGCACCAGGAATGCATTGGAGCCTTTTGGGAAGCAGAAGCATCCCCGGGGCCTCAGCTCTCCCAAAGAGCTCCCAGCCCCAGGTACATCTGGCTCAGCAGCCCCAGCCCTTGGGATTTTCCTTGGCTCCGACCCTCTCGGATGGTGCTGGGTGTGGGAACGCAGCTCTGGTGAGTCCTAAGGGGTTGGATGGGGGGAATGGGGTTTTCACAGCTTTTGCAGCAGTTTTTAATTGGCTGGAAGGTTAATAATGGGTCTGTGAATCCAGACTAAAGGGTCAGGATTAAATACTTACTGAACTTGCTTCCAAAGGTTAAATTAATTAGTCTGCAATCAGATGGAAAAGCCTCAGTGCTACTTCTAAGGGGAGGGTTATGAATTTTGTATGAAGGATTTGGTGGAAATTTCCACATTTTCTGAGCACAAATCATAATCTAATAATCTTTGAAATAGTCGTTTTCTATTTAAATATTAAATAGATACAGGGATTAATGTTTAGCAGGTACAAAGTTGTATTTTGAAGTGTGATTGCCCTTTCCTGGAGCAGCACAGTTCCATTTCAGGCTCCCAGACTGCTTGCCTTTGACTTGTCTGCAAAAACCCTTTCTAGATTTAATCGAAGCCTCTTTGCAGGAGTCTTTATCTCTGCCTCCTTTTTGGGTGCTTTGAAATGGAACCTGCCAGGACGGTGAAAGTGAGGTTGAAAAGCAGCTGTGTGTTTGCATAACAATGAATTATATCCACACAGTCCCGGGGCTCCCTGAGTCCATCTGCACTGTGAGCTCCTTGCATGTGGGGCAGGAGTTTCCAAACGATTGCTGAGATTAATGTATACAAAGGCCTGGCTTTTCCAAGTGTGCCACAGTTCAATCCTGGCTCTCGTCAGGGTTTTGTGAGTGCTGGGAGTCACAGAACCACAGAATGAACTGGGCTGGAAAAGACCTTTCAGATCATCCAGTTCTGCTGTTCCCAGGAGATCCCAGGCTGGAGCAGCCCTGGCTGTGCTGCTCAGGGATGGCAAAGTCTGCTCTGCAGCAGAGGCTCCTGCAGGGGATGGAGCAATGGGCCCAGCACTGTCGCCCTGATTTTTCAAGTTTTCTGAGGCACTTTCTAACTTGCTGTTTTCACAGTTCTTAGTTCTTTCTCACACACATGGGTGTTGTTATCAAAAGTCTGTTTTTGATAAGACAAGGTTGTTTTTCATACTTTCTCTTGTTGTGGAAAACAACTGACGGACAGTTGTCTTGATCCATGAGATGGGAGAGGTGTCAGCCTTCTTCGCCAATCGCTGGTCTTTGTAGAAATACTATAAATATGAAGCCAGATGTTTTAATAAATAGTTTTTAGCCTTCCCGAGAGAAAGTGTCCGTGTGTGTCCTTGCGTGTCCCACAGTGACACAGCTCCTTGCCCTGCTGGGCAGTTCTGAGATTTGCTTTGGCTCTTCAGCCTAAGAACAGCAGCTCTTTTTGAAGGAAGCTGGAGGTGACCTCCTGCCCACAGTAGGGGGGTGTTTGAAGCTGCAGGTGTTTTTAGTGGGATCACAAAATATCTGAGGCAGGAGGGACCCACAGCCTCATCCAGTCCAACCCCTGGCCCTGCACAGACACCCCAAACCCCCCTGTGCATCCCTTGGGCATGGTTTCTCCAGCACTGGATGTGTGTCACGTTCTCAGGCCACTTCCAAACATGCCTGGCTGTCTTCATGTGCTTTGTGCAGCTCCATTCCTTAGGAATGGGATTTTTCCTCTTGGTAAAGGCTCTGTTTCACAGGAATGAGCTCAGTTTTTGTTAAAAGAGTTGCCTGATACAACTCAGGTGTCTCCACTTTCATTTTCTAGCAGCAGGTGCTGGGAATAGCTTCAAGGTGTGCCCAGGATGCAGTCAGGGCTACCAACATCCTCTGGTTATTGGATAGAAAATCTCTACTATTAACTGAAAATATGCAATGTTTACTGACCTCTAGATTAGCCTGTATTGATGCATTTTAGGCTCACCTCTCCTATCCAGCAGAATTAGAATTAGCTCTCCAAAGACCTGGGCCAGACTCACTTTTACTGCTTCCTGAAGTCATTAATTAAGGTAGCAGCTAATTTTGCATGGGATCCTTTATTTTTTGCTGTATTTTATAGAATGATTGCTGGAGCAAGTTGGATGTGTTGCATCTTGAGTATTACTGAGGCTGGAAAGCAGCCAGAACAGCCAAGGAGAAAAACTTCCAGGCAGTTTTCCATATCTGCACTAAAACTCAAGTCTGCAGCAAAGTTATCTGAGGAATTCAGGCTGCAGACAACAAATGGAAAAGCAAATGACACCGATATGAGGAAAAAAAAAGTGAGGTATTTTATGATTTTGGACAGCTTCCTGCAGTTATATCACTGCAGTGCTATTATTCCTCAGCAAAATCAGAGTTCACAGATTGCACTTGAGCAGCTCCACTCCCATTCTCATTCTCTGGCAGTCCTGGGGAAGTCCAAGTGAGAGGACAGACCTGGATCAGAGGTGATTCCCTGCCCATGCCCATTCATTCCAGAGTGAAATAGCCAAGGACCAGGATGCTGTGGATGTTTCCCAGCATTTTAATTACTTTGTGCCTTATCTTTGGTATAGTTTGTTGAGTGTATTTTTTTAAGAACATGGAGACTGAGCTTACTGTGTTCTGAATGTCAGAACACATTTCAAGGGAAAAAAACCCAAACCTTTGCTCCACAAAAAGCAAGACTAAAGCAGTTCCACCACAGATTTATGTGGACTCATCCCTAAAGCACCTCTGCCATGATAAATAAGGATATCTTAGCTGTGCCCCTCATTTCACAGGGCAAACCCCTCGCATGCTGGGCTAATTCAGCCTCAGATACCTGGGCACTGACCAGCCTGCTGCATAAACAGGAATATTTGGTGCCTGAGTTCTTTCTTTCCTTCAGCTGAGGAATGAACACTGTTCCTTTTTCTGTCTTCAGCTGCTGACTTCCAAGAAACTTTAGAAAATTAATTCTTCTTGAGGCCTTGACTCATGTGTCAAATATGTACGAAATTTGGAGCAAGAGATAGACTGAGCCATTACATAAGCTTCCTCTCCTTAGGAAAGCAACCTAATCAAGCTTGTTCCATAAAATCTCCCCACCCAAATGACTGGAAATGGAGGTTTTTTACAAACACAGACCTGTGCCAAACAACAGCCATCAGAACCCCTTTGCCCAGTGTCCTTTTTCTTGGCAGAGAGATCTGCTTGTGTTGGACAATGGAGGACATTTTGTCCTCTGTTTTGAAAGAGGCGTTTATGAGTTAAATCTAATGTCAAGTTATAGTCTCAATCCAAATCCTTAATAAGCTACCAATAATCAGGCAGGGGGAGAAAGAATAACCAAATGGTAGAGCATAAAGTTTTTTCCCCAAATGTTATGTTGCTGCATTTTTCCCTCTAAGCTCCAAGGGCATGCTGCATTTCCCTTCACTGACAGGTATCCCATACTTCCTCAAAATCTGAAGCAAACAGGTTGGGATGAGTATTTTGGGCATTGTAAGTCGGATTGCTGTAGGTAATTAACGTAGTTAATTAATGCAGGCTCCCTGCCCTGCACACCCTGCCAGTGCTCCCTCGGGTCCTGCTGAGCCTGGGCTCTCTTGTGGCTGATGTTGTCGCTGCCTCCTCCATTTCTGAAGCCCAAATGTGACATTTTTCCCATTTTTTGGCATGTTCCTCTGGTTTGGATTGTGCTGCGTGCTCCTTCCTCTGCCTGGGGGAACATGAGAATATTGCTGTGCTTTTCCTCCTGAGCACAGAGCTTCCACAGCACCCCTGGGCAAGCCCAAGGGGGTAGTGGTGCCAGAAAAAGTCCCAAAGAGGAGCAGAGCTGCCAGCAAAGCCCAAGGATGGAGCAGCATTCACTCCAAAATTCCCTCTGCCCCTGCACTCCCTGAGCCTTGCACAAAACCCTGTTGTAGTTACACAGATGTGTTTGGGCTTATTTAATTTTTAATCAGCGTGCCCTGAAAGTTTAATTAAATACTCGTTCATTTTGATACTCAGGATGATATTGAGTTTTGCAATCAGTTGAGTACCAGTGGATTCAGTTGGACACTCAGGTTTAAGACTTGCTCATTTTGATGCCACAAGGGGTCCAGGAGTCCCTGCTTAAAGAACCTCATGTCTGAGGGTGCTAAGCTTGTCCCCTCCTCTGAATATTTCCAGCCAGAAATCATCACTCTTCTTGCCTCAAATATTTTGTTACCCTGGTAGCAGGAAGTGTATCAGGGGGTCAGGAGAGAAACCATTTTACTTTGGAGGCTGCAGAGAAAGAGTCCAGAATTCTGTCACAAGGTTCTATTCTATTCTATTCTATTCTATTCTATTCTATTCTATTCTATTCTATTCTATTCTATTCTATTCTATTCTATTCTATTCTATTCTATTCTATCTTATCCCTTTAGCATGAAGAAAATATAATAGTTCCATGAAGAATGTGGACTTTTATACAGAATACATCCCTCTGGTGCCCAAACACTCTGGTATGTGACACGATTGTTTGCTTAATAAAAGGAAAACAAAAAATGCAAAGTTTTGGCAAGGCCTGGCTTTGTGAGCTCCAAAGGCCAGGTAGGCACCTGCACAAATACTGTTTGCATACAAATAAATCTGTGTACACAGAAGTGGAGAAGACAAAAAACAGTCTCAAAGCTGAACTACTCTGCAGGAGCCAAGGCTCAGCTCTCCAACTCCTCCAGTATGTAATTACTGAAATAATTACTGAATGAACTGTATTAAAGGAAAAAGAGAATAAACATTTTTAATGAATGCTGGCAGCAGGTTCACACTCTGGGACTTCACTGGCATTTTTAGCTTGTTGACTGAATTTGAAGCAGAGCATTTTTAGCTGCACCTGTAGGTTATTTTTGCTTTTGTAAAATGTCTCCACACCCCCTCCAGACTCTCTCCTCACTGTCTCCAGCACTGATGGAAGTACCACACACACACAGTTACCCCACAGATTGCCTTATTTCTTCTCACTTTTACTTCTGAGCACATACATGGGAATAATTTCACTGGTTTCACTTGGATTTATAATCTGTTTGTCCACCAATTCACCAATACCTAAACCAGCTGGTTAAAACTTGAGTATCCCTCCAGAACTCTCATACAGAAAATTATTTCACCTTTTTTTTTCTGCCAGGAAATCTGTAGTGGATTTGAAATGAACTTTGTAGTTTTGAGCATAGGGAAGAGTTTTGGGTACAGAAGCTTGACTGTTGAGGCAGAGAAAGCAGTGCTGCTGTCTGGATAAAGGTTATCCCAAACTTTGTTACCAATCCTGTCCTTCCAGTGCATTCCAAAAGCCAAACTCCAGGTGCTTGGGATTGATTTTTTTTCCTGGTGTCACTCGTGGAACAAAGCAGAGGCCACAATGAAAGAAGGGGCTTGATACCAGGATGCTGGCAGGGAGAAGAATTTCTCAAAGTGAGGAAAAGGAGAGGATCTGGTATTTTCATATTTCAGTCCAAGCCCTTTTCTGTAGTTGCCACAGACCCACTGTCAGTCCACGCTGATCTGCATTTAATCCTGCAGCCTCCTCCCCACTTTTCCACAGCATTGGCCTTGACCAGCTCCTTATGAGCAGCAAATCTTTTCAAATTGAGGCAGTGGGGGATTCATGGGAATGTCTTTGCCGAGTGCCAAAAGCAAAAATAGCCCTGATTTTGCAAAAGGGGAAACAAAAAGTGTGTCAGGCTGAAAGTGCTGCATTGCTCAGCAGCAGCAACTGCAATTGCTCTTGGGGGCTCTTCTTGCCTTATTAAATCCAGTCAATTCTTGCACAAGGATCAGAATCTCCCCCAGGTTCCATCTCATGCTGGAGCTCAGAGGAGGAGGCTCCATGAAGGCCTCACTGTTCTTCTGCTCAGAGCTCAGAAATGTGCAGAAATGGCAACAGGATATTATTGAAATATTGCCCGGGGATATTGTTGAAACCTGGCTGGTGGAAATTCATCCCTCCTTGGTGATGGCAACTCCCAGTCTGAAGTCACCTGTAGCAGATGAGGAATTCCTTGGGTGTACCAGATACTTCATTTACCTTTGGGCAGATAGCAGGAGATATTACAAAGTTAGTGAGCCAGTTCAAAAGGGAAAAAACCCAGGGCAATTAGAGAGCCCTTCATGAACAGGAGATGAATTCCTGCCAGGCTGCATTCTGGGATGCTGGGATCAGCTCCCAGTGCCAGCACATGACATCCAGGAGAAGCACAAGGCTTTGATTTGGAAATTATACACATAAATATATACACACACGCACATGTTTTATCTGAGGGAAGATTGTAATCGTTTTTAATCAAAGGTGAAATTTTCAAGGTGTAGAAGGAACTCTGCTCCTCAGATTATATATTGAAGTTGGATATACATGTCTAAATCTAGTTTTGTTGTTTCAAAACATGGATATGGTTTTACTTTTAATTAAAGTATATAACATATTGGTGAGTACAAAAATATATGATGGTTGTCCTGAGAAAGCCATTTAATGAATGACAAATTTGGGCTGTGTTAGCTGTGAAAAGTTGTTTTAATACCACAGTTAATTTTGCACATGGATGGATCTTTGTGTGGAAACACAAGATAGGCAAGAGACCCTTGGGACAGTTTTGTGTCCCTTTTGAAGGCATTCAGCTCACAGAATAAATAAATAAATAAATAAATAAATAGTGCTTAGAACTAAGCAGATATTGAAGCCTATGTTGAGCAGCCAGAACTGGGGAATTTATCCAGCCCCTGAAGTTAATTCATACACCAGGGGATGTGCAGTCTCACTGGATATTTCAGCTCTTCCTCTGCCCAAATTAACTCCTTCCATCAAAGTCTCCACCCTGCACTGAGGAGTGGGTGATGCTGAGGGAGTGTATGGCCACATGGAAGAGGGGATTCCTGCAGCAATTTTATTCCTCAGAAAAGATTGCATTGCAGGAGTTGACATTCCTATGTACTGTGCTTAAAAAAAACAAAAATAGATTTGATAATCATTCCTTTCTCCTAATTCAACTGAAGGCAGCAGTTTCTGAAAGGCTACTAAAAATGATCAAATTTATTATATGCTACTTTATGATTAATTTATTATTCTTAGGTTTTCATAAGATTCAGTTCCCTCAGAGGAGTTCCAATCAGTCTAGAACCAGATCAGTGCAGTTTTCTATGTGTGAGCTAATTAAGGAAAATCGTTTCTCTGTTCTATCCACAAAAACCTTTCTCTGAGGACACTCTAATCCCCAGGGCTCTGAGATCCCATTGGGGCAGTTAAAAGTGTCCTGCTCCTGTGTTATTTCCACAAGGCTGCTCCTTTCTCCTGTACATCAGAAGCTGCAGCCAAGGGATGTGGGAGTGTGTGGGAACACAGGATTTGCCTCTGGCTATCCTGGAGGTTCAGAGACCTGGACAGGGGTCTCAGAGACCCTGGAACACAGACCAAAACACCTGTGGTTTTGATTTTAGCCCGTGGGAACGATTGCCAACCTTAAAAGAAGAATCCAAGTCACAGGAGTTTGAATAGAGCATTAGTGAGTTTGTCACAGGGTGTAAAGGTNCTTCGACTGTCTTGCTAGAAGGAGCTCGGCAGGGCACAGAAAGAATGTTTTAGATAAGGAAAAATAAACAACCGCAAACACGAGACCTGAGGAGTTTCTGCTTCTTTCGCCCGTCTCTCGCTGAGGTAAAAGACTGTACATTGTGGGAATTTCTGCAATATAGCAGAGACAGAGACAATTTCCCACAGGAGTGCAGCTGGACCAGATGTGACTCGAGCATCTGCTGGGGAAAGTGGCTGCAATCTGAGGGAAGTGTTTCCCCTGGCTACAGAAGCCAGGCTGGCAATAGCTGCCTCTGCAGGTAGGCAGCCCTCAGTTTCAAAATCGAGTTTAGAGTGTCCTGCCTTGCTGGTTAATGCCGTGCCCACCTGCCGAGGCAAAGCTGCAAGGACCAGCTCGGTGTGGAGCTGAGAAAAACAACCCCAAACCTGACAGAATTCCCTCTGAGCCTCCCACCTCAGCCTCCCCACCAGCTTCCTGGCCTTAGTCACTCTCCCATCCCTCCAGCCAGTGCCTCTCACTTTCCCAGCACCTTTGGGAATCTGGTTTCTCTCACAAGCTTCGCATTTGGATTCCTTCACCCCTTGCCAAAATCCCACGGTCCTTTCCTCAAATCCCCAAAATTCCAGAAGAATGCTTTTGCTTACCTTTTCCTGGTTCCTTCTTTGACCCAGATCTACAAACACAGAGCTGAAGGAATGCAGTGACAGCCTCAGCTCTGCCAGGAGAATTGCACCAATTAATATTGGTTCAGGAGCTGATGAGCTGTGGATGAGCAGATGCCACTTCAATTCAAAATTGATGAGCTAACAAGGGCTCGTGGGAAATTTATTATTTCACCAAAGAATTACTCGAATTCTTGAGTGCAGGCTAATGAAGAACTACTGGTACACAAAGTTTTACACATTTAGGTCTTAATCAGAAACTTGTGCAATGTTGTTTATAGAATTGTCCAGATTCAGATGTGGCTGTTAATACAACTTTTGTTCAGACTAAATAGATGCCACAGCACAGAATATACACTGATATCTGATCAGAATCACTGGAAATGAAATGATTATTGACTAAAGTGTTTATTTATGGACAAAGATACCAGAGGTGAACCATGGAGTCAGCAGGACCATCATTCTTTGATACAGCTGAAATGAATCTTTTGTGTGAAATGAATCCTTCAACCTAATACTTCTTATCCAGTGCTTGCCTCTCTTCATATTTTCCACATCTTTATATTACCAGCTACCAATTTATATGAAAATGCCCCTTAATGTATTGCTCTGTGCCCCTTTGATTGTGGTGACCTGCTCCAAGTCCCACCTTTCTGCATCCAGCACCTGAAATGTGAGTGGATGCACACTCAGCAGAGACATTCTGTCAGCAGAAGGCACTTTTTTATTCTCCTGGTTTCAATTACACACTAAATACTGAGATTATAAAAAGATATGATCTCATTGCTGAAGTATCTCCAACCACCAGTGGACTGAAATTGTTTTTCTTATTCAACAATCAAAATGCAGCATTTCATAGCTCTTTTGAAGGCAGTTTTGGAACTCTTAATTCAATATTAGCAGTTTGGACACCCCTATTGTGCTGGATTTTAAAAAGACTGGAGGGGAGATGAAAACTTATTGGCCGTGTTAGCAGAGGTGTAGTGGTTCCTCTTCTCTGCTCTAGGAATAAGGTACAGGATGTCCAAGTCAGGAGGGAAAATTACTGAAAATCTGGGAATTTATGGTGCTTGTCTTGTCCACAGTCACTTTTGTGCAAATGGTGACCAGAGAGCATCCAAGAAAAATGTCTTGCTCAAATCTTTGGGCCAGTGCCTGTGCCCAGAGACTGAACTGAGCAGTAAATTCCATTAGCAGTGATTCCTGAATTGTTCCTACATCAGCAGCATCAAACCTCTCCAGATGCTGCCCTGCAGTTACAGTGGAGGGTGTTCCAACATCCCAGCAAAGCCTCCCTGTGTGGAGGCACCTCTGATTTGATCTTGTTCCTCCCAGAGGTCAATAAATCCCACTGGAGTCATCTCGAGCAGAAATAGTTGGAGTTTTAGGGAATATGTATATATTATCTACATTAAAGCTGCTTTCTAGGTTGACATTCATGGGAACTGCTGCTTTAACTTGGTGTCCCTGTACAAAACCTGACAGGGCTGTTTTGTTATCACAGATCTTGCAGAAATTTTAAGAATTCAACTGCAAAAAAACCTCTTTATGTGTCTGGTTTGCAGTGAGCACAAAGATAATACAGAACATTCACATTCTATTGTGTTCCTCTAGTTTCAGTGCTCAGAGTCCCATAATTGTCACTTGATGGGCCTTTAAGGTTCTTCTTCAGTGGAATTTATTGGGAAATATCAAAAGCAAGCAAACAAGTAGAGAATGAAACTCAGCTTCCAATCTAAGGGTAGTGTTCTGTGCTGAATTGTCCACAGAAATTTTAATTGCTTTCTAGCAGGCAGCAAAAGATATTCAATCTCTTTCTGAAGTAGAAATTAGTCATGCACAGATCAAAACCTATTCATATGCAAAGACCGCTCATCAATAAATTGCAGCTGCCTGAAAATAACTGCAAGCCAGTGGAAAATGCTTCTGTGAATTTGTCAAGTTAATTACTTACATAAAATTGTATCTGTTGGATGACACTGATGAAGCTCATGATTTTCAAATATTTCCTTGGCCTGCAGAGTGATTACTTAAAAAGTATTTCTTCAGAAAAAGGACTCATCAAAGATCTTTTTGACAAAATGCTTTTTCATTGGAAAATGAGATTCACACCCAGTTTTGCATGGAAAATGCAAAGTTTTGCATGGAAACCAATTTATTTTGGTGAAGCTTTTGTCAGGGAAGGTCTCAGAGTTCTGATGCAAAGTTTCTGGTTTAGATGAGGCGTCCCTGCATTCCAAATTGTCACATAGTCCAGGCCAGTTGCTTGGAACAATGAAGTTCCAGGGTTTTGCTCCTATTTTTGTGTATTTGTACAAAGTAAACCAGCTCCATCAGGAGAGACTTAAAGGGAAAAAAAGAAAAAAAAAAAAAAGAAGAAAAAAACCCCACCCACCAGAGGTGTGGGAGCTGCTGTGAGTAGCTTTTCCAGAGCCCCTCACACAAAGCCCAAATCCAGGGACACGTGGAAAACCCACAGCAGGACTGGAGGCTCCATCTCAGCCTTTCCAGCCCAGAGTCACCCAGCCCTGGGACTTCCCTGGGTCCTGGGAGGGTGGGCATTGGTCTTGGGAGGGTTTGAGGAGTTCCAGCTCCTCTGGGGATCTCAGACAGGACCCTGTGAAATGCTGATTTCCTCCTTGCTCTACACTGCAAGCAGCAGCAAGGCTGGGACAGGACAGAATAATCCCAAGGGAGCTCTTGAATTTGAACTGAGAGTGGTGGTCATAATCTGAGATATCCCCCTTATCTTTTGGGCACAGAGGGAGAACAACAAGCAGGACTAAACAGGATTATCTGGTTTTATTTTCGTGTGATCCCACAGTTCTGATTTGATGCTTTGGAAGCTCCAGGTGTACAATACAATAATCCCTGGCTTTATTCCTTGCTGCTTCACACTTTTTCCCAACTGGTTCCCCCTGTCACCAACAAAGTCATTTTGCCATTCTTGGAAATCTCTTTATTGCTTTTAAGGTAATCTCAGAGCCAGTAAAACATTTAAGATCTGCTAATTTCAATTGCTCTCTTGAGTGACTTTGTTAAGTAGTTTCTGGTAGAGCCACAATTTGAGCCCTTCACTGCTGTAAATCCAAAGCCTTTGTAGCTGTTGCTCATTATCATCTAAAATTTGCCATGATATTGTTGTGTATATTTTTATTGTGCATTCTATCTTAAAACCACATTATTTCCTTATTAACGCATAGCTCTATGAAGAGAGTGAAATGGCAAAAAGCGTCACACTTGAATATTCAGGTAGTCTAGAAAAGAAGCCTGGACTTAATGGAGCTGGATAATGAGAGTAATTTCAGCAAGCAGGAGCTGTGAGAGGTTCCACAGGCAGACGGGGCTGTTGCTGAACTCCTCACTGCTGTCACAGTGTGGGACAAATGCAGCATCAGTTTAGGGGCTGATTCAAATTCAAGACCAGTTCTAAAAGATGGACCAGGCAAGTCATGGTCAGCTCAGAGCAGAGCCACTTGGTTGGTTGTTTTTTTTCCATAAAGGACATTCTAAAACTCTTTTTTCTCCCCTTTCTGGCCATATTCCATGCTGGCAGGAGCAATGCTTCTCTCATGTGGTTAGAAATACCCACTTGGCCAATGATCTCATGCAGCAGGGCCATGGAATGATGCTCTTTGCTGCCATCAGTGATTAACACACTGCATCCAGCTATTAATTATCTTTAACCAACTCAGCACTCTGGTCCTTGCCAGTGCATTGTAATGGAAGTCTCAAAAGTTACTGGACTTGCTTTTTTTAAAATTATTTTTAACCAGTCACAGCTCAGCACTCTGGTCTTTTCCAATGTATTCTAATGGAAGTCTCAAAAGGTGTTCTATTTTCTTTCTGGCTCACTTAGAGATGGTTTAGGATTATATTTTTAATAAAGGCTCTTTGAAATACTTCAGATTTTGGAAAACCTTCTCCTGGAGCACATTACTGTGGGAGTGCAGGCTGGCCAGAGTGAAATGCCATCACTGCTCTGTGCTGCATCCTGATTGCCTGGGTACCTTAATTTCCAAGGACACGAGAGAAAATAAAAAATCTTTTGTATTTGAGAAGCCATGAAGCTTCTTCCTGAGGGCAGAACCTCAGAGTGGGGCTGCTGGACACTCCATATCTATTCCCTCCAGGAACAGAAGGAATTAAGAGACATTGTGATGATGCTTTTAATCAGAAATAAAGGTGCTACCATTTCTTCCACACAGTGATTTCTCTGCTCTGCCACAGGACACTGGTGGAGCATCAGGAGGGCACAGCTGAACCCCCCTGACCTGGGCCACTGCCCTTTGTGCTGCTTTGTCCTTTTTCCTAGAGTTTGGCTGAATATAGATTTTTCAGTTTAAAAAAAGCAAGGATTTATTCCACGTTCACATGACATCACTCCATGTGACTCCTTGGGGGGGTTATTTTTGTAGCCTGTGGTGATATCACTGAGTTCCTAGAATCAGACTGATAAATTTTAGCACTGAACATTTATTTAGTTGGGGAACTTCTGTATTTATGTTTTTACTGCATAGTTCCTTATTTTACTTCTCTTTCAAGCCTGCCTTTCTGCAAACTGTCTGTTGGGTTGAGTCTGCTGTTCTCTCCAGAATACCTGCATGGGAAAATGTTATTTCTCTTTCCTCTCCCATCCTCTCTCTCTTTTTTATTTCTTTTTTTTTTTCAAATTTAATTTATTGGTGAGAATCTGGGATGTGTGTTTTAAACTTGCTTTTTAAAACATGTTTCACACTTTCATGGGGCTTTGTGTTGCCAAGCTCTGTATAAACAAAAACTCTGAGTTCAACATCTTTTTATATCTTCTGTGCACTTTTATTCCAGAATTAACACCCCAAATGTTTCTTTAGGATTTACCTGACAAGGATTCTCAAGTTATCTGTAGAATTTTTGTAAACACAACACAGCTTTTTAACCCTTCAAATTAAACCACGTGGGTTTTCTGCTTTACTTCCAAAACCATTCTGAGTATTGTTCTGCCATATTGGTATTTTTTCTGTGGTGGAGAAACAGCCCTGTGTTTATCCTACTTAATTAAACAAAGGTCAAGCATGGCAAAACGTGCTCTCCAGGATTTTGGGAGGGAACAAGCATATCACTAAAACTGAGCCATAATTATTTTGAAAATCCTAGGCTGTCCTGGCTTAGCAGATCCAGATTCCAACAGCTATAGAACATTTGGAGAACAGATCTGCATCTAAGTCTCATGTCCTAAACACTTCTCAAATTAGGAGATGCACAAGTAATGTGTATTAATAATGCATTACTTATTTTTGAATAATAGATTATTGATTTTATCAATCTCCATCTGCATTTTGAAGTAACAGCTAAAAGGATAAAATGCTTGCACATCGTTCAGAGACATAATCTAGAGATTTTTGTTTAAAAAAAATAACTAAAAGGATTTTTCCCTCCAAATCTAAACAGGATAAACAAAGAGCAATAGTAACTGCCAAGAAGTCATTTGTCACAGTGTAAGTTATTTCTAAATGACAGTTTAAAAGCGCTTGGCTCTGGTATTCCAAATATAAAATCATAGTAAGCTGCACACAAACCCCAAATGGCAATTTAGAGCAATCATAAAAGAATTTCAGAATGCTCAGAAATAGAAAATCAGCCTCCAATTCAGGAAAACCTTTCATTGATTGCAGCAATGCTGGAGGTCATAGTGGGAGAAAAAACATTTTTGTGTTTGCATACAGCATCCTTCCTCATCAGCTGTCCCTGGGTTTGGTAGAGAATATTTACAAACACCCATCACACCCTGAGTTTCTCCATTTCCTACTCACATCTTCTCAGTCCCTGCAGGATGGTTATATAGGCATGTGAGAGGTGCTTGTCTTATGAAAATAACTTTATTTTTTCTCTCATCCTTTCCTCTCCCCAGCTGAAGAGTCCTAATGTCTTTAGTTGCTCAGCATGCTGCTTTAGATCTCTCCAAATCCCTGGTGCTCTTTTCTGTTCCTCTCAATTTTGTCACACATAAAAGGCAGCGCAGGAACACCCCTTCATGCTGTGCTAAAAATGTCCTTAAAAATGTTCAAAACATCCTTAAATTCTACAATTTAACTAAATCCTCTCTTCTGTTTTGTTGTCATCTCTCTCCCATCCTAAACTCCTGACATTGTTTCTTGTATTAACCACTGCTGAGCACTCAGCTGGCATTTTTAGGGAGCTCTTCCCAATAAATCCCACCTGTCTTTATCTGGTTGACAACAGCCAAACCAGAACCCTTGACTGACAGCACACACAATCTAGGTTGTCTTTTCCCAGACTGTTGCTTTGCATCCACTTTCATAAGGTGTAATCAACAATTTCATCATCTAACATTGCACTTTTTCAATGTCTGTGTTTTAGTCTCGAGTATCTTGAAAATTTTGTTTATCAGCAAATTTTCTTGCCTTCCAATTTACTCCTGGGATCATTTTTTATAACATTTTGAAGAAGTCACATGGGATTTCTTCAAACCAGCTAATACCCGTGGCAGGTAAATTAATTACAAACGTATAATGTATAATCGAATGTTGAATTTTGAACAATGGATTAAAAAACAATTATCGCCTGCAGCTCTGACTGCACACAGCGATACTGCTGCTCATGTGAGTGTGATAAACAGCTGAGTAAGCAGGGCTCGCCTTTGAGATTCAGATTTTGCATATGCAAAAGCTGCTCTCCGCGGGATCAGCTTCCAGCTGCTCCGGCTGCAGGTTCCCAGCCAATAACTCTGCTCCGTGGGCTGCTGCCAAATGGGGAGATTCCAGTCCCTGCACACCTCAGCCGGCCCTGGCCCGGCTCGAGGAGCGCTGGGAGGGAGTCAGGCAGGAAAAATAAATAAAAAATGCAATGTGACTCTGTGTGAGTGCTCCTCCAGGGCGGGAGGAGCAGGGAGGGCTGCCGGGGGAGTAGGGGCTGCCCCTTTGACACCCTTTGCATTTTATGTCCTTGTCGAGCCTCCTTTTACAAAATATTATCTTTGATATGTTCTTATTTTGGTGAAAGACAGCGCAGGTTTCTGCTGCAGCAGAACAATCCCATTTAGTCAGGTTATAATTACAGTTACATATATTGTTAAAATGCACCTCAGCCCGAAAGCAGAGCACTGCTCCTACTTTTTATTCGCAGAGAAAAAGACGAGGTTAAGAGTATTTAACCAAATCCTGCTTTTCTCTATGTTATCTTAACCAAATCTGGGTTTTCACTGCTGCAGAGTGAAACCTGGGCACTGACAAAGCCGGGCACTGGTCAGACCCGTGACCTGCTGTGAGCGCATCACCTGCGAGGAGGCTCCACTCGCACGGCACTGCCCGCGCTTGTGGCCGGAAAATTAAGCCAAAAAAATTAAAAGTTCTTTAAGGAAATACGAACCTGACTCAGTTAATCTGCCTGAGCGTGTGAGTCTAGTAGGAATTACTCACCAAACTTTTTTAGCCCAGCGCTGTGCCCTGTGGAAGGGCACCGCAGCTGGCACTCCCGGCGGGAACTCCTGGCAGAGCAGGGCTGAGGCAGACACTGACTCAGGCTGCCTGATAACAGCGGGCTGCTCGTTCACACGGGCAGAATCCACCAGGAAAGCAGGACAGCAAGTTCGGGGGAAGCTGAAAAATGCAGCAGTTGAGGGCGGTGGAAGGTGATGCTGGTGGAAGTGAAATCCCCGCACGGCACAGCAGCAGCTGCTCGGCTGGGGAGGGAGGAAGGGAGGGAGGGAGGGATGCTTCGCACTGCCCTTCCCAATGACAGTCATTCCTTTGAAAATGCTAACGGAGAGCAGGGCTGGCATGCCTGCTGCTGAATAGCTGTGGTAAGAACGGTATTTATAGGGTTTATTGCTTTGGAGCTTTTCTGCTGCATGAAGTTACTGTGAAAGGATGATTCCGTAATAGCCCCTCCCGTGATAAAAGTTTCCTTGGAACTGCAGTCCTTCAATGAGGAACACGATATTGAATGGAAAACCACCCATTTTCATAAGAAAATAATTGTTAATTTCAATAGCCTGCATAAAAGATTATTTACAGTGCTGTTCAACTTTGGCTACCTAGGATTTTATATCCTCGTTGAGTCATTTCCAATAACTCTTATTTTTTGAAAGCCTGCCCAGGTTTCTGCCACAGCAGAACAATCCCATTTATTCCAGATTAGTGAATTCTACACCACCAGCTCCTTCCAGACCAAAACCTGCAAAGTAAAGGTAATTAGGACATGGTGGCTCCTTGCCAAATTCCAAAGCAGCCTTCCTTGGCAATTATCACCCCAACTGTTTCATATGAGTTGTTCCACAGCAGTTCCACTTTCCTCTAGGAAGAGTGATTTTATAGAAAGGGAGTCTGAGCAATTCCTACCTCTTGCCTATTTTATTATTTATTGTTCCGTATCACTACACAGCAGTGGCATATTTTGTGTAAATTCTTTCCATTACTCACAAAGCCACACAAACAGCTTGGAGCTTTCCTCAGAGAATTCTTAACTTCCTGCAAAAACAAGCAACAAAAAGCTACCAGGAAAAGTAACCAAAGACTAATAATCACTTGACTCTATTTCCTATCCCTAAGAGAAACTAGGATTTTCCACCTGCTTAAGTTAAATACTTAAGTGATTTACATTATATTAAACTAAATAAATACACTATATTTTATTGTGTCAAATATGAGAGTGGATCCTATTTCTTATCCTTATTCAAAGACTTCCAAGGATTGCTCCAGAAATGGCAATTCTTCTTGAGTAGATCTGTTTTAATACAATCTCAATAATGTACTTCACTCTGATAGCACTAAAAAATCTGATTTTAGGCATTTGGTTGTAATGGAAATATCCTGAACTCTCCTGGTATAAACAAAGTAGAGGCGAAATTTTTAAATAATATATTTAGTATATAATAATATGCATACTGTATATTATATTTGAAATATTATTAAATTTGCATATAAATTATGCAATTTTAATTTTGAATACAACTATAACCATCAATAACTCTTTAAGAATAAGTGAAGTTGACTGTTATCAAAAGATAAATGAAGAGGGAGAGGGGGAAAAAAGAAGGCAAATAATTTTGCATTCTTGTCAGCCAAGAGCGTGATCCTACTTGAAAACTTGATATAACAAAATCCATTTCCTGAGAAAAGAATTTATTGCTTTGTACTGAATGTTTCACCCAAAAAATTAGTTAATATAGATAATTTTAAAGTCTGAAAGCTACTAGAAGTTAAATAATTTACCTAGGGAGTGCTGGGGCAAAGCATCTGAATTNATATAGATAATTTTAAAGTCTGAATTTACCTAGGGAGTGCTGGAGCAAAGCATCTGAAGACTGCCTGCACCAACATAAGATATTTTTTGCTGTTCCTTATTTCCAAGGCTAAGGTTTTCACAAGAGAGGAGAAAACCCACCTTGGCTTATTTTCAAAGCCTTGAAAGAGGTGAATCTGTCAGGTGTGTCCTGGGGAGATGTCTCAGCACTGAACCTCCCCAGATGGAAATAATGCCTTGGAGTTTCCCCCTCCCTCCCTCAGGAGACCTTTGGCTTTCCTGCAGCTCTAGAACCTGCAGAGAGCCCCAGTGCCTGTGACCCTGCAGCAACACTGCTCAGAATTCAGGTGATAGCTTGGAATCCATGTAAGAATTGAAATGAGGGATGCTGAAGTCATCAAATCCCAAGCTGGAATGATAAGTAAATACATTAATACATAATAGCAACAAAGCATTGCTATTCCTGTCCATCCTTTCCACTTTGTATGTGATAGGGGGGGAAAAATTACCTTTTCTTTCATTTTCTGCCTAGAATTTAGTGTGTGAGCACAGATTTAGTTATTCCAAGTTACAAATACTTGCTGTATGAAAAGCAAAGGCTTTAACTTGCTCCAGATTTTGCTTTTTTGGTATTTCTTTGGCCTCACTATCAAATCAAATGGATGTCTCAGCAATGATGTTCCAGCAGTTACTCAAGCTCTTGTGTCACTTTTCCATTTCTGTGGAGGGCAGAAGAAAGCCTTGCATAATTTGTTGCTAATGCAAAGCTTCTGCCTCCACCATAAATAGGTTTGAAGGTGAGGAATGTCTGAATAAATGAATGTGAATACCTGTGAGTATTAGATGCGTATCTCCAAAGTATGAAAAATACTCAGGTACAAGCAGACATGTCCACACTCATTTCTGTGCAGTTGCTGAGAGATGGAACAAATCTCCTAACACAGCACACTGGGCTCCTGCTCTGAGCTCCAGCAGGAGACTTGTATGTTTGCATTCCTTTGGCCTGATGTCTTTGCTAATTACTGCTCAAGTAATTTACTTGTTTTGCTCATAGCATTGTTTTGGGTTTTTATTATCTTGCAAAAAGAAATTAAAAAAGAAGTTCGTTCAAAAATAAGAGCAAAGTGAACATCATCGTTCATTTAATCAGAGCTGGCTTTTCTGTTGAAGCAGAAATATATCCTGATATATGTAATCAACCTGATTACCACTGGCCAGTCTGAGAGATGAATGTGCAACAGCAAAAAAAATCCTTAACAAACGAAACATCTGACAAAAACCTCCCCCACCTTTATAATCAGACACCAAATGAGCCATATACTTATGCCAGTTTTTATAAAAGAGCATGGCTGCACTGGTGTGTCATTAGAGCTTTCCAGGGGGAACCTCCTGACACCTTGTGCTGTGACAGAACACTGCTGATCCCTGTGAAGGATGTGCCCACCAGCCCAGAGTGGAATTTCCCCCTGTGCAGCTCTGGAATGCTCCAAGCTTTGGACAGGGCTGGTGAGAACTTCCCCTTCTACAGGCACCAATCCTCACCAGCTGCAGGACCAAAACCCTGCTGGCATATTTTGCTGAGTGCACTGCTGCTGAAGGTAGGTGCTTGCAACATGATTTGCAATTGTCCTGGCCCTCAAAGCACAAATTGCTCTGTAGGACATGGAGGACAAGAATCAAAGGCTGGCTACAGCTGGGGTAGTAACTGCCAAAAGTAACGCAGCCCTTTGATCACCTATCTTTGTTATCCCAATGTTTGAGATGAACTTGAAAGACAATGGATAAATAGGTTGCAGCTGAAAGCCAGACAGCTTTTTTTCCTTATTTTGCATTGGTTTTGTACAAGAATCCAGTTAATGAGAGTTGCATTTTTCTTAATGCATGCCTAGTTCATGGCTAAAATGGACTTTTGGCTTGGTGCTGCCTGCATGAGCCTTTGAGTGGTGCAGGTATTTCTGACCTTCTCGCCACATGTTAATCTGTGTGTGTTATCTGGGAATAGCAGAGCTGCAGAGCAGCAGGATGGATCCCCTGGCTGCTCTGGCTTTCCTTGTCTCTGGGATCTGCCTTTGATAAAAACCCAGAGTGACGTGAGCAGGGCAGGAGTGAGGCTTTCTGTGCAAACACCTCGTAGAGAGAGCAAGTTTCTCACCAGAACTATAACAAAAAGCCACTTGGGTTTTTGATGAAGAAACAGAACAAAAGAATGATTTGTGAAGAGATAAAGGAAGGTTTGTGTGTTTTTCAGCTACAGTCTGACAGCAGCCTCTTACCTTACCCTGTCACTACTCATTCTATACTCATGATTCCTCACAGAAAAAGGAAATTTTGCTGTCAACAGCTGTAATTCTTCTGCTTGGAGAGAAACTAAGCATTGAGTTGAGTTCAGTGACCAAGAGAAATTGTCAATGCACAGCTTAATGTCACACTAAATCAGGTGATAAATCCTTTATGTAACTCTCTATCAGGTGTAACTGCTCTGCTGCAGAAGAGGTTTTTATGATATGTTCAGGCTGGGTTCTAAAAATGTTTGTCAAGAAAGAGCTATTTATGCTTTGTTATTTTTAAACTGTAGTACCTAGCTCTGAAGAGATTTTGTTGTGGTTAGACTTTTTCAGAAAGTCAAAATAAACCAAATAAACCAGTCTGGTAAGGTTTCAAAAATAGAATACATGTGTAAATCAAAGTGCTGTATTTGTTGTCTCTACAGTAGGAATGACTGTTCAAATACATGCAAATTACAGCCCAGATTTTTAATTTTTAAAAAATTAGTCCTCTTTTTGGAGCTCAAATAATGCTTATTCAGACTGAGTTTTTATTCCCTGTGCAGGTGGCACTCATCGGTTCAGCATCTTCACATCAAATTTATAAAACATCATTCTAAAATTATTTTCATGCTTTGATATTCTCAGTATCCAGTGCTACCCCAACTGACCTGGTGCATTTGTCTTGTGCTCTTTGAGACCTCCTATGTTCTGAAAGGAGATTTACCCAGACTCTCAATACTTCCCAAAATTATTTGGAATTTAACAGCTATTCCTCCAACGCATTTCCAGCTGTGGGGGAAAAACAGTTACAGTCACTTGATAAAATACATCCATACCTGCCAGACACAGCAGAGAGCACTTTGAAGCCACGTGGCTTTAGGGATATTTTCTATTTGCTTTTTCTCAGTTGATCTGTACAAACAGATGGGCACCAAGGTGTGGAACAGCAATGGGTGAGAACTCTGCGAGCAGGACCTGCACTCGACAGCTCAGGTTTCAAAGCTCTGAGCAGCGTTCCTGCACGTCACAGCTTCTTGTCACACCAGGAGAAAGTTAAATCTTGGCCAGAAGTGCTGCAAAAATGAGAATCTAAAATTCAGGAAAGCCACTGAGCTCAGCCTGTCTGGAGGAGTGCAGTGCCGTGGGTTTTCCTGGAAGCAACATTGCACTGAAATTGGAGAGCAGCGATGCTCTCTGCACTGCAGAGCTGAACGCCAGAAATGCCAGCACTGCAAACTGCTGCTGGTCTCCTTCAGACTCTAGGAATCTTCCGTGGAAGAGCATCAGTGAGGAAGGGCTCATGTAACTTCATTTCTTCAGCAGGAGATTGTCGTTCACTCTCTGTAGAGCTGCACTCTCAGAATAATTTAATTACGGCAAGGATTAATGAAAAGCTGTTTTAATTTATACTCTGAAGTGTTCCCACATAAACTGGTATTGAAAATCTACATAATTGATACTTTTATCCAAAAAAATTATTGTTCATTTTATAGAAAGACACCCAAGAACCATGTAAGTATGAACACCTAATAGATTATGGTAAAGAGAATTTTCATATGGAAAAGATTTATCTCCCAAGATCTGTCTGAAAAGCTGCTGGATAGGGTAAGAAAGGCATGCATGTAACCAGCCCAACAGCAACCACCTTTGGCTGGATATGGATAAAGTAAAAAATTGACAATTTTTTCAGGACAAAGCAACAAAATAATGGTTCTCATTCCAGCAAAACAAGTTTACAGCACTGTTAACAGCTTCATATATAAGGTGTCCCATTGTTGTAAGGCAACTTCTGCAGTTTAAATTCTCAATGCATGAAAAACAAAACCTAAAAATTTTATTTTCACTCCTTTGCACATTTTAGTATCACAGAGAAATAATGCAGCCTTTCAAATGGATGATTAAATATAAATAGTTTATCCATCATCATACAAATAAGAGATGCCTTATTTGGCTTCTCTTTTAGGTTGCTAATGTTTGATTTGTTCAAGGCCACTTTCTTCATGGTCTCTGTCTGCTGGACTTCTTTTGTATCGAATTTGACTTTAATTTTTTCCTAAGCAATGTTTTCTAATTAAAAAAAAAAAAACATAAAACAACCAAAAAAAACCCAACACCAAAACTAACTTATGCAAAAGTAAGAGGATAATTTGTAGCATAATCAAACCTTACAGAAGGACAATGCTTTAACTGAGCCTGGATAAAATGGCAAAGTTTGTCTACAGCAACCCTTGGCTTGAGGAGGAAGGGAGGAAGATTTGATACCCAAAATTCCATGTATATGCATTTTTTCTTTTTCCCAGTCAGCATTCCACCCCTAATTCTTGCTGCTCATTCTTCTGAGGCTTAGAGGTACTAAGGATACAATTAAGGTTACGTGGTGCCACTTCAAACCTTTGATATTTCTGGAGAATCCCCGAGCAAAGACTGGGAACACAGGAGTATTGCACATAGCAAATGGAATCACCACAAATAAGGAAAGGCTTCACTTTTCCAGGCTCCTGTCCAGCAGTCAGTGTGAAAGCCCTTCTCACAGGTGGGAAGAGGAAGGGGAAAGGGGAAATGAGGAAGCAGCTGCAGTCCATGAGGCTGAGGTGGCTGTGCCTGTGTGCCAAAGCCCTGGAGGAAGGGAATGGATCCCCAGGCTGGGCTCCCCTCAGGAGAGGGGCACAGCCACAGCCCAGAGCCCAGGGGCTCCCATTCTCCTTCAGATCGCTGCTTTCTGTAGGGGGAACCCCAAACAGTGAAAATGAGATCTGACAAATGAAAACTCTAATACCTGGACATCCACACTTTAAACATCCCACCACAAACACAAACCAGAGCAGCCTCGGGAGGAACGCTGATAATTCTCAGTTTATTTTGGAAAGTCTGTTCAGCTTTTGTTTCCCATCTACTCCAGTGCTGTGCTGTTTCAGTTTCCCTGTTTGCTTTTGTTTCTTTCTTGAAATTATTGTCTTTCTTTGCATGTGCTGCATTGTTTAACTCTGAAATCTGGCTTGCTTTCCTCCAGATCTGTGTTTATTTGCTCCATGACTACGCTCCTTCACTGTTCTAATCTTCTTTTAAAAGAAGTTTAAAACTTTATGTAAGGTCTGTGTCCAAACCTCCTCTTCTTGAGGTCGTTTTCCCTCCTTTCCCTCTTTCTTTTCAAGCTCCTCATTGTGCTTATATTTTATATTACAATATTTTAGGATCTTTTTGCATATTTTGCTAAAATCTGTACTACTCTACCATATTACATGGACATGCTTAGTCTAAAGCCATGTGAATATTGATTGTACAACTACTTTATGAGTGCATTTTTGTATTTTTCTTTTGTCCTGAGCCAAGCTTTGCAGTCAGATACATGGATATGACTCCTGCTCAAGTTGTATAAATAAACTGGATATTTCCATCATGGGACTTCTTCAGTTGAAATATGACATTGAGTAGTCACTCTATAAGAATTTGAAAAGAATTATTTAGATTTTAAATTTTGCCCTCAGTGGATACCACCTTGGTCTGGATTTGGTTTTCTGGTAAGTCTGAGCCCATGGCAATGGGGAAGAGGAAAATTAGAGAGTGAAGTCTTTTCTTAATAGCTGGAATCTCAGCGTGGTCTGTCTTGTAGAAGGGTGCTGCAAAAGTTTAAATATTTCTTTCTTTCAGCAATATCCTCTAAGCTGAAGGCATTATTGCACTGGAATCAGTGGTAACTTTCAGAATAGATGGGAATCACAGCATTTTAGAGACATGGAAACCTCTGTTTCAGCCTTCCAGAGCTCCTGGTTGCCATCCTCATTTCCATCTCCTATTACTTGGCAGCCACATCCCTTCCTGGAGGGCACCAGGACCTAAGGACTTTCTTATGTTTTGGGATTTTTTTCTTATTTGGTGCTTAGGAGAGGCAAAGCCAAAAGTGTTGCTTTTTCCTTGTCCTGGCTATGCCTCTCTGAGGTTAATGTGACTTTAGCTGAAGTCAGGTTTTGGTTTCTATCAGAACTTTCTTCTGTAGAGAAATCCAAAATAAGGCTGAGAATTTTGCTGGAGGCCCTTTTGTAGAGTAACGCTTATTTAATAAACAATGTAATTTACATGACTGCAAATGCAAACGTGTAACGCTCTTCAAAAACAGTTCTAGGAGAAATGTTTTCCTTTGCAATGGCTACCCTGGGAAGCTGTATTTTGGGGTGATAATTTGTTTACAGTTTTGACGTGCCGTTCTGTACGTTTTCATAGCTAAAAATAAGTGAGTTAAGAGCGGGCAGAGCCCTTTGCTGTCCCTGCTTTTCCATGGAGGCTGTGCGGAGTTACACAGGGATTGCTTCCTGACAGCTGGTCCTTGTCTCCTCCGGCAAAACAGCTCGCAAGCTCGATTTTTTTTATTTATTTTTTTATTTCTCCCCAGATACCTTTCCCAGCAGCTCACACCCCACCCCTCAGCACGTACCGCCCCTCGGGACTCGCTGCCCGCTCCCTTCAGAGCCGGCTGTGCACAGGTAGGAGCGGGCTGGCTCTGCCCAGGTAAGGCACGGCTGCCCCGGCACAGCGCAGGGCTCTGCTCCGCCAGCGCGGCACCGCTCTCCACACAGCGGGAAGGGTTAATTAACTCATTAATTCATTAATTAATTAACTGTCAAACTGCTGAGGGGCTCAGCCGAGGCAGGGCGGGTGCGGGCTGGAGGGAGGCGGCCGGTGCCTGTGAGGCGGCAGCGCTGCGGTTCCCTGAGGGGAGCCGGCTCTGCCGCCCCACCGGCGCCCGCTCCGGCCCCCAGCGCTCCTGCCGCACTCCCGGGCCGGGTCGCGGGCAGGGCTGGAGGCGCAGCGGCGGCGCCATCCCCTCGGGATCGCTCCTTCCCTCCCTCCTCCCTCCGCCGAGCCCGCGGCGCCTCAGCCGCTCCCAAATGGCGGCGGGGCGGGCGATCCGCAGCTCGGCGCTCCCGCCAGGCGGGGAGGCGGGGCGGGCGCAGGGCCGGCGTCGAGCGCCGAGCGGGCGATGGGCGGGGATAAATGTCTGCCTGGGCGCGGGGCCGCCATTTTCTCTGAGGCGCGGAACGAGCGGCGCCGGGCGGGACTGGGGCGCGGGGGACCCGCCAGGGGCCTGCGACACAGGTACGGGTGGCTGGGAAGCGCCAGAGGCGAGCGGGAATGCCCTTCTCCATATTTCCTCTCTTTGCAGCGCTCCGTTCCGCGCTGGCGCCGCTCCGGGCTCGGCCCCGGGCGCGCTGACCCGNATCGGTGCCGAGAGGGCCGGGGCGGGGCGAGGGTGCCCGAGGGTCGGGGGGAGCGGGGCTGGGTCGTGGCCGCCGCCTGTCAGGGCCAGCGCGGAGCCGCGCGGGTGAGCCTGCAGCACCCGGGTGAGCATCCCGCAGCCCTGGAGCCGTGCCCTTTGGGATCGGCATCCCGCACGGCCGGAGCCGTGCCCTGTGGGATCGGCATCCCGCAGCCCTGGAGCCGTGCCCTGTGGGATCGGCATCCCGCACGGCCGGAGCCGTGCCCTGTGGGATCGGCATCCCGCAGCCCTGGAGCCGTGCCCTGTGGGATCGGCATCCCGCAGCCCTGGAGCCGTGCCCTGTGGGATCGGCATCCCGCAGCCCTGGAGCCGTGCCCTGTGGGATCGGCATCCCGCAGCCCTGGAGCCGTGCCCTGTGGGATCGGCATCCCGCAGCCCTGGAGCCGTGCCCTGTGGGATCGGCATCCCGCAGCCCTGGAGCCGTGCCCTGTGGGATCGGCATCCCGCAGCCCTGGAGCCGTGCCCTGTGGGATCGGCATCCCGCAGCCCTGGAGCCGTGCCCTGTGGGATCGGCATCCCGCAGCCCTGGAGCCGTGCCCTGTGGGATCGGCATCCCGCAGCCCTGGAGCCGTGCCCTGTGGGATCGGCATCCCGCAGCCCTGGAGCCGTGCCCTGTGGGATCGGCATCCCGCAGCCCTGGAGCCGTGCCCTGTGGGATCGGCATCCCGCAGCCCTGGAGCCGTGCCCTGTGGGATCGGCATCCCGCACGGCTGGAGCCGTGCCCTGTGGGATCGGCATCCCGCACGGCCGGAGCCGTGCCCTGTGGGATCGGCATCCCGCACGGCCGGAGCCGTGCCCTGTGGGATCGGCATCCCGCACGGCCGGAGCCGTGCCCTGTGGGATCGGCATCCCGCACGGCCGGAGCCGTGCCCTGCCCGCAGCCGGGGCTGTGCTGGCACGGTCCCCTCGGGTCCCCGCTGTGATGCTGCAGCTTTGTCCCTTCTGCGATTCCAGCGGGGCTGCCTGACCGTCCTGTTCCTGTGATCCCTAGTCTGCTGAACTGGGAGTAGAACACGCCTTTAGGTGTATCAGCACAGCTGAATTCTTTCTGCTCGGGCGTTCTTCGGTTTGAATTGCTTGCTTGCTTATTTTTTGCAACTTGAAATCCAAGTTTGCAACTTATTTGCAAACAGGAGTAAGATTGTTGGGTGTCCTGATTCCTTGTCAGCTGTCCAGCCTTGCCGGGCAGTGGCGGTGCTCCTGCAGAGTCTGAGCTCCAGCCCTGTCCTCTTTCCTGCCCCTCTTTATCTCTGGCCTGCCTGCACACACCAGTGACCTGCCTGTCTCACTGCTGTCCATGGTTCATCTCGCCTGTGACAGGCCAATGACTTGTGCAGAATTGTTTTTCCTTCTTAGCCTTGAAGTGACATCCATAAATGCAGGCACTTTAGCTGGGCGGTGAGACTGCAGAACCAGTTGCAGAGGCATTGCTGCAGCACAGTTTGTGTTCCAGCTGCAGGCTGTAGGTGTGCAGAAACAGAAGGAGCTACAGTGGTGCAAAACTCAGAATCTTTCCAAAACTGAAGCCAGTGTAAAATATCTGAAGATGTTTTTAATTTTAATGCTTCTGAAAAACTCAGCTCCAGCTATTGCCTGAAGGATCACTGCGTTGTGCCAAACTGGGATATCATTGGAACAGGCACGCTTATTGGGATGTGTCTGCAGTACCAGTGCAGAAGGAGAGGTTGAGTTCATGAATGTGAGAGTTAATTCCAGGCAATTCACTTAAATCTCTTCTGGGGACACCCACTCACAATGGAAGTGGCTTCAGTTTGGTTTGTCTTAATGAGAATTTTCTGCAGGCAAACCCTAAGGCAGCAATTAATCACGAAAGACGTAGGGATCTCTGTGTGTGCTCATGAAATGAGTATGGTGACTGATTAATGTAGCAAGCAATTTAATCTTAGATTATTAAATCAGAAGTGAAGTAGCATCATTGGGTTGGGGCAGTGATGCTTTCAGAAACCTGGAATATGTTTTTCATATGGTTTGTTGCTATTCTTAATATCTTCAGGACTGGACAACTTATTGTGCAAGTCTGCTGATAAACCTGCTTTGAAGGAAAAGCTGAAAGTGGCAGAAAAAATGCCTATTTTTTTTTCAAAGAAGGTCTAAACCTTATTTGTCTCAGTTTAATTCTTTTTTCAGTTTGTTTTATTCTTAACCAACTGTGCATTCTGTTCAAATTACGTATGAAGTCACTGCTGTCTCAGGGCCTGAACTTGCTACATCTTATTAAAATAACTCATTTTCTAAACCACAGACATGACCCACGGAAATCATTGGTCAGCACTTCTTGGTATGCTACATCAGCAGTAATTTCTTCTGGGACATCTACTCCCCTCCTCCCCCAAGATTATTTATGTGGCTCTTTGCACTGTTGGAAAACCAGGAGTTGAGAAGAAAACCGAGTTTTCCTTGTTGGAAAACATTAAATTCAGAGCTGTTGGTTTCCAAGCTCCTGCAGGAGATGGGAACCAAAAGCTGTTAGGTCAAATTATTTTATATAAAGGAGCCTTCAGTCAAGATTTAGTGCAGCAGTTGGATTGATGTTCTGGATCCAGGATGTTTAAATTGTTTTTATATTGCTGAATAAGTTGGAGCAAATGCACTTGGGCATTCAGTGCAGGTTGGTATTTGGGTCTCTCTGCACAGTCTGTCCTTTCATTCCCACTGCCACCCCTCCAGCCCCCCTCTGCTCCTTCAGCACCCCCAGGTGTTTTCCTGCTCCCCTTCCTGTGGTGTCACGGTGCTTGGGCTGGGCACGAGGGAGGGATTTCCCTGGATTTGGGCTCCTCACTGGGGCTGTGCTCCTGCTGTGGTGCCCTGGCTGATGGAGAGCAAGGAGCTCCCTCATACTTCAGCTTCCTATTTCTAGATCCCGTGGGAATGTCCTGTTCTTTGTACCTCTGCCTAACTTTAAAAATGAGAAATATCCAAGGGTTGCTGGAGGAGAGGCAGGACAATTGGGTGCCACGGTCACCTACCACCAGGGAGTGAGGATAATGGGATTTCTGCAGCTCCATTGCCAAAACTTTCATGGCAGTTCAGGAAGCAAATGAATGTTTGGCCACTGTGTGCAAATGAATGATTGAAAAGGATGTTTGTGTTGTAAGAATTAAGTTTCTGGACCACCTTCTAAATTAGAAACACAGAAATCTAAGGAGTGTGTAATGAAAAATAGTATTTAGTGTACTATTTTCAGTAAAACCAAATTGCACAAGTTAAAGTGATCTTTATTTGGGGAAGCAACAGAAGTCATCAAACCAAGAGGAAAACTTGTGATTTACCAAATTTCAAGCACTGTGATTGAAGCATGATTTCAGTAAGTTTCATAAAAGTTTAATTTGTAAACAGACATGTTTACATCAACATTATACTGATTTAGATTAATTTTGTGTAATTGCTTATGCAAAAGAACTTTGATATCTCCTGGTATGAAATATACCACTGTGTATTGAATAAGGTTGTGGAAACATTTGGTCAGCTCTACAAATTAACTGAAAGAGGAGTTGATGTAACAGTAGGGGCTTGGCTAAAAATTCTAACTTTATGACAGATGAACAAGGCATTTTAGCAATGAGCCTGCATTAGCTCATGGCTTTTGAGACAGCATGAGATAGAGACAGTTTATTCTGTATGGGTAACCCGTGTTCAGTGATGTTCTTATTTTTTCTGGAAAGAAAATCTCTTTTGGCCCAAGTTCTGTGAATAATTCTCCGAGCTCTGCTGGCTCTTGCTGCGTGCGCTGTTTTTTTGTAAACAACGCTTTTGCTTTGAAAAGCAGCTGGCACACGTTTATTCCTTTAGTGACTTGAATATTGTGTTTGTACTATAAATGTCATCTGTTTTACACAAAGTTGATTTTATTGCAGCAGTGTGTGCTGACCTTTTACAGTTTAATAGAATATGGTCGTCTTGTGTACTGAAATGCTGCAGTGCACGCAGCAGCTGAGGATAAACAAAGTGCTGCTCTGCACTCATTTGTAAATGAGAAGAGCATTTTCAGAGCTAGGAATTAGAACTGATAATTAAAATAGCATGTTTACCTAAACGTCCTGATGTCAGGCTTTTAAGTGATGTCGTCCATGTGGCTGAATTTTTGCTCGTTTCTGGGGGACGGGAGATTTTAGCAGCGGTTGTGTGGCACAGCAGGGTGGTCAGCGCCCGTGCGGGGCTCTCTTGCAGCTGCGGCAGCTCTGCCCCTTCTGCGCTGCTCCAGAGCATCGCGGGTTAAAGCGGAGCCGCTTCACTGCGGGCTCAGGGGCTGGAGAATCGCCTTGCAAACACCTCGGTGAAAGCCGCGGATCTGCGGACGGGACCGTCCCTCCCGCTGCCGGCTCAGCCCCTTGCAGTGCTCGCAGCCTCTCCTGAGGCTCTCCGGAGCCTCTCCGTTGCCGTGCGGGGGCTCTGCGGGTGCTGCCTCGCTCGCTGCCTGCTGCTGCTGTCCCTCGGCTCGGATTTAGCTCCGTGCTGTCCCTGCCGTGGGTTGGTAATTCATGGGCATTCCTAGGGACGGACAGACGGACGATCGGCACCGCGCTTGGGCCACGGGTGTATTTTTAGCTCAGGCAGAGGGGAGGTTGCCTCCCTGACTCGCAGCTGGGTGGGGTTAACCAGATTGATTAAAGCTGCCTCAGAGGTCCCGGCTTTAAGAAATGGCTCTGAGCCCCCGTTCTCGCCGTCTGTTACATGGATTTTTTCACCGTAAAACGAGCTGGGGTTCTGAAAGTGAGGATTTTTGGAACACTGAGCTGTGAGATGACCGAGGGGGAGGTGCAGGGTAGTGCAGAACTAGAAGAAAGGTGCCTCTAATGCTTTTGTAGGGGAGGACATTTAAGGTATATATTGAAATATTTTAACATATGACCAATTTTCCTTTTTCTGTAATATCTTTTTGTTTGCTTCCAGTGTATGTCCCTGTCAGCTCTACCAGTAATTTGTGCTGGCTTTTGCATATTCCTCTTCCTTGTTCTCGGCCATTTAAGAGTGTTTGCTCAAAGTCTGGTCATACTTTGAGTATTTTATAGTGGTTTTTCAGCCTATTAGCACACCACAAAAGGCACTGCTCTCTTTGCTTACTTGTTACCTGTGGCAGAGATGAGTAAATTATCCATCCTTTTTCTTTATTCAGATTTTCTTTGTTTATAAGGAGCGTGAGATTTTACATAAGAGTTTTTTGGTGAAACTGAAGGAGCATGGTGAGGCAAGTGGAGATGCATGGACTCCCCTTTTTTTTGTGTGGAATTGTTGCAGAAATGTAGGAACAGAGGGAGAATCTTGTAAAGCAGAGCAGGTGTAGGGGGGACCATTAGATTGGAAGCATTGCTGTGAAGAAAAAATATTGGTTAATCATACTTTAATTTTTTTTTAATTCCTGATTTATTGCTACCCAAAAAATGCTATTTATATTGTTTCTAAATCATTACCATAGAAAGTACACTATTAAAAGTTTCTTGTAAAAGAGAAAGTAAAGTGGATTTTAATTCCACTTAATGTGGAGGTAAGAGTGCCTGTAATTACCTCTTCAGCTTTCACTTGGAAAGGTGTATTTTAATACATGGGAACTTGGGATTGTTTAAACTTTACTTTAGAAACTTTGTTCTAAAAAGTTTCTCTGAAAGTTGCTCATATTTATGGCACAGGATGTGACTCCACCTTCACAGTCAAGACTTTTTTTTCAGTTCCTGAGGTTCAGAACTTTTCTAGTAATTGTTAATTCCAAGACTACTGTTGGGTTAATATTTTCCTTATTTTGATGCTTTCTGATGGAAAATGAAGTCCTTCAGATCTAATCTATTGCATAACCCCATTAAAATATTTTTTCAGTTCTTTTGTATTTCTGTTGTAATTTGACGTATCTGGGTTTGGTTTTTTTGTGAAACTTGTATTATAAAATTCTTGCATTATAAGGATGGCAAGAGTGTCTAAACTCGCTTTACTCATGATGCTTAGTTTTTAAAATAAACCCACACTACTGGGGCACTGTGTGCAGATACCCAACCTCTCTCATTCTTGCAGGACTTGCAGGTTGAAGGACAGGTAAATATGTTGGTGATCAGCCAGTTTTTCTTCGATTGGGGCAGAAAGGTGTGAGAGCCCCTGTGCCAGCTCAGTGACTCCCTGCCTTTCCCAGGCTTTCCTTTCCCTGTGCCTCCAGTGTCCAATCAATGCTGATCTGGAGGCTGAGCAGGCAGGAACCTGTTTGTGGTGTTGGGAAGGGAGGGTGCAGGTTTCCCTGGTGCCTAATTAGAAAGCTAAGCACTTTTGGTCACCTGCAAGTCAAGCTGCTGGCTATGGAGCTGAGTGCTGGTAAAACAACATTTCTGCCTTTGTTTGATCGCTGGGCTCACAGTTCGAATGCTCAGGTTGGCACGGTTGTTATCTGTGGAAACATGGAAAAAACCATTTAGAGTTCAGTGTTGTTTTGCAGAGATGGGATGAAAGGAGTTCTTAGAGGATGGGTCGTGTGGCTGGCAGAGAATGGAGTAAATGAAGGAGCTCCCAGTGTGCTGCAGCCAAAAGGAGCAACCAAGTGTGCAAGCCTCTAATTTTATGCTGACATTTGACAAGAAATTGAGTGACATCATCCCTGTGCTGAAGGCTTTGGAGCAGGTAGAAAGCTTACACAGGCAGTAGGAGTGCTGCAGCAGAGGCTGGGGTCAGAGTGATGCAGGGGATTGATTTCAGCTCAGAAGCAGGGCACAGCTCACTCTGGATCTCTCCAGCCTCCCAAGCTGCCTGGGTGACTGCTGGCAGTGTTGAGGTTATAAAAGGAGAGCCAGCTGATGTTGCAATGTAAGCACTGCCCCTGGAGTGGAAAGCCTGTCCTTTGGCATGTTCACTGCTGCTATTTTTACCTATTCCAGTAAGATCCGCCCTTGGGATGTTGAATTACAGGACAGTACCTGGAATAATTTTCTGTTACAAAGTGTTGTATGCGCTGAAGAAAACGTTCAATAAAATTGGGTGGATTGACACTAAAACTGTCTTACATTGAAAAATATTTTTTCTTCTGTCAGCACAAATAATACTGTAGCTGTGGCTACAAGAGATTCTTTCACTTTTGTTTGCATATTTTATGTCTGGCAGATTTTTTCTTTTAAATTTTGAGTTCTTTTGTATATTGATTATTTTGTCTTTCTCAGTTTCTCACATGGAAACTTTTCCATAGGCATTGTGAGTTTTAAAGATGGGGATTAACGATGTAGCCCAGGAATAAATGGAGTTGGAGGTTTTGTCCTAATTTCTAAAAGGCCAGGCTGATGTTGACTAAATTTTATTTTGTATTCCTGCACACTATAGGTAATTCATATTTTTTGTGGAGTAAATTATCAGCACTGCCAGTGACAAAATGCTGTATCCACCCAAATATCTGTAGTGGAAACTGGAGTAAACAGCAAGAATGCCCTGACAGTGAGACAGGGGGTTCAGTGGCACAAGTGTCACATCTGTGACTGCTGAAATGTCTGACACTTGTGATCACCTTATCTCAGATACAAGGTGTATTTTCTAAAACCATCAACATCTATAGTTCAGAAGTGCTTGACAACACTGAAACCCAAACCTCAGTATTTGGTCTTGACTCTTTGTGCCTTTAGGAGTGGATTTGGGGCAGAATCTTTGCAAAGCAGTGGTTTGACACTGAAGTGTGGTGAGTGATGAATTTGTGTGAATTCAGCATGCCCCTGCTGGCCTTGCTCCTTCTCCTACTCCTCAGAGCACCTCAGGTGGAAATCCTGCAAGCTGGAAACTTCCTCCAGGACACAGGGATTTTATTCTGCCTCTGCCATTGTCTTAGGTGAACAATTCTAATCAGGTTTCATTGAATCTCACACTCAGTAACAGCTGAGCTTTTGGCAATTCCTTAAATCCTCATTGTTGGCAGTTCTCTCAGCAGATGTTCTTACTGATTTTTTTTGTTACACGTCTCTTTATTTGTCAAGAAAAACAAGTAATTTTTCCTGCCTTACAGCTCCTGCTTTGGTGGCAGATAGAAATACTGCACCTGCTTCTTCAACCCAGCACACTTGTTCTGTGCTGTGCTGTCTCTTCTTGATTTATGCATGAGATTTCTTCTTCTTCTTGCTGGTTTTACTGTAAAAATGCTTTGAGTTTTCATTCTTTAAATGAAATTTCCCCGTCAGTTTTCTCTCCTTTTTGTCATGTAACATTATCCATCTCAGTGACTCACTGTTGTCTCTTGTATTTGGTTATAAACCTTTTCCTCTGGTGTGAGAAAACCAGAATTCCTTCATTCTCCCTGGTCTCCCTGCTTATCTTTTTCCATGATGGAAGGCATATTTACAGTTTTTTATATGCCACATTCCTTAATGTTTATTGGAGACAGGTGTGCTAGGTGTAAGCAGGGTAAATTCACAGTTCAGACTGTCACTTGATTTTACTTCTAAAATGACTGAAAACGGCTCAAGGCAGAGGTCCCAAAGCATTCATCTGGTTTCTTGTTAATCTTTGAGAGTTTGCTGTCTTGATAAAATCATTGCAGCTTCTTTTTATTTATTAATTTTGATTTTAGTCCAGAAGAGAGGATACCTCTAACCAAAAGTGAGCTGACAGTATAAGATCTCTTGTTGATTTTTTTTTTTTCTTGCATTTCTTATAAAGACATGAGGAAGCTGAGACTTCTTGGTCTGGAGAAAAGAAAGCTTTGTGGGGGATGATCCCATCCAGATTTCTTCTGCTTCCCTAGGAATTCCTCCTCTTACAGTTGGTGCTTTTATGCAAGATACAGAGAGCCTTCAGAGGCTTGGCTGCTTGCTACTGTTTGTTTTGTCTCCAAGGTTTGTCAACACTTGTGAGTCAGCAAGGTGTTTGTCTGAGTGAGGCACTGACCTGTGAGAAGGCACTATTCAACTCCTATTTAATTTTTACTTCAGGGAGTTTTTGGCTGTGAAGGTTTTTCTGATGTTTTGGAACAAGGATGAGATGCTGTTGAGCTGGGTAGCGTTTGGTTGTTGTGCACTCTGTGTCTCCTTACACTGAAATGCTGCATAAAATAATGAAAGGCTGGAAGATCCTGAAAACTCTGAAAGCAGAAGGATGATCATTTATCAGTGATAGAGTTTTTTTGTTTTTTATTTGGTATGTAGTGCATGTGTATGTTTGTCTATTAAAATGTAAATATCTTCTTTTTTTTTTCTTCCACAGATGATGTGCTTCATCCTTTTGTCATAGGACTTCATTTGCTGAAAGGAAAATTAAAGGTATAAATAACTTCCTTTTGTTATCTTTCCCTTCCTCCTTTTCCTGCCCCATTCTTTCTTTGGAGATGCCTGGACCTTTCCTTCAGGAGGGTGAACTCAGCTCAGCCCAGCTCTGTGCTTGTATTCTTGCACTGCTGCAAAAATTCACTTTTTGTTTTTCAAAAAATGCCACAAAATCAATATGGAACTACAGTTGTTACAGGATTTGCTTTATCAAAAGTGTGTATTTAACTTTAGCTCTTACTTGAGTCAGTCTCCCTGGGTATTTACTTTGCAGGGGAAAAGCCCTTCCTCAGTTTAGAACTTCAGCTCTTGATGTTTGCCTGTCTTCTCCAAACAGCATTTACCTTTCCACACAACTGTCTGTTGGGAATAATCCAGACCTAATGTAAATGGTGTCTGTGACATTATCTTCAAACTCTATCTCTGAAACAAAAAGGCTGCACTATGGCACTTTGTTAAATAAATACAGACCTATCCAAACCAGAACTGTAATTTCATGGGTGTATTTAATAAGATAATGTTAAAATGGAGCATAATTCCTTTTGGAGGCTCTCAGGACAGTACATGTTTGACATAGTCTTAAGTATTTTTTGTTGAATACAGTCTTAATATTTTAAGTACATTCAGTTTTTATTGGCTATTTTATTCAGGTTTCTTGGCAAGTGCAGGTACATACAAACCATGAAAATACAGTTGTTACAGCTGTCCAGGCATTGTGTTGTGGAAGGACATATCCAGCTGTTCCTAGGTGCATTTAGTTATAAAATGAAAGGGAGAATCCTTTGTGTATCTCCTCCAGAAGATCTCTCAAGGCCGTTTGGGTGCTGGTGTCCCTGTGCCTGCCCTCTGCCCGTCTGGAGGATGTTTCCAAGCTCCTGGAATCACATTATTGACCTCCACGTGGCACTGCAGCCTGGCACAGAGCCCACATTTCATCAAATCAGTTCATGAGTGGAGGCAGGGAGCCCCTGGCTCTGGGGCAGTGCATCCTGCACTGGGATGTGCAGGAAATTCAGCATTGCCTGGTGCTTTGCAGTGCTCATTGACAGCACCCTGCAGGCTCTCTGTGCAGTGAGACACGAGCACAGCTCCCAGCAGCTTCTGCAGCAATCCTCAGGCTGTTCCTTCTCTCCAGGCTCTAGATCTGGGCTGTTCTCAGTGCTGCTGTATTTCCTACACACGACTGAGGGAGGACAGAGCCAGGCATTCTTCGTGCTGAGGTTCTCAGTCACTGTTTTGTTTAATCCTTGAGAACTCGTGTGGGAAGGGCATTTGGTGGATTGCTGACATTTGAGTAACTTTTTTCATCCTTGCTGTAAAGTGGATGAGTTCCAGGCAACTGCAAACACAGTTTGGGGCTTTCAGACTGGGAACAATTGGGGCACGAGCAAGTGCAGAATGCAAATAGGCACATGGCTGGGAAGGTATGTGCACTTGATTCAGAGATTTGGGGGGAAAAAGGCTTATCCAGAGTGTTTCCACCATGTAAAGAAAGACAAAACACTTGTAGTCCCACTTCTGTCTGCAGCACAAGGCTCACATTAAAGAGATCTCTCTGTAAATCTCCCTTTGGAGGATTCTCCTGAGAAGAATTTAACATTATGGCACTGAAACAAGAAGTCTGAGTGACAAGACTGTCATATGTGACTGATACAATTAGCCATAAAAAGCAGTGTTCACTTTCTAGTAATGAGTTTGAGTTTACTCAATTAAAAATGGAGCACATCTTAAATATCACTTCAGCTTTAATAGTCTTCATAATATTAAGAGTACATTAGATAACAAATTATGAAGTATTATACTAAAGAAAAGTGGAAGTTTTATTCCATGGCAGAGTTCTGGTGCTTTTCTTCATAATATTAAGAGTACATTAGATAACAAATTATGAAGTATTATACTAAAGGAAAGTGGAAGTTTTATTCCATGGCAGAGTTCTGGTGCTTTGTAAGCAAAACTTATACAAAAAATGTGAGCACTTCCCTTGCTTGCTTTTTCCTTTCCTACTATTTCATTAACAATTCCATAAACTTATTGTGAATCTGTATAAACTCTGCAGCTGTACCTAAATCCAATTTAAAAACACTCTGACTGATTAGAAACACCTGCTATATTCTTTTTACCTGAGATGAGGTTTTTTTTACTTTGGGAAAGGCAAAGCTTTGGATTCTCTGTCCCCCTTCCAGATACAAGGTGTTCAGTGCTCCTGTTTCTCTAATGTAGGAATTATGGTTTTGTAGGGAAACTTAGAGCTCCACATTTGAATTTCATAGAAATATAATTTGGAAAGAAATGGTTGACTGACATGGGGATGATCTGTGTGGAAAGGACAAACCAAACACATCTTCCTGGGAACTGGCTGGGAAAAGTAGCCTGGAGCTGTTACAACTACCAGAGAGCAGGCACAGGGTGGCCAAAGGTGCAGATTGTTTTGGTGACAAATTCCTGCTAAGCAGAGCTCAAAGTACAGCCTGCTGCAGCCAGGGAGTCTGACTTGGTTTGTGCTTAGCCAGAGTTTTAATCTGGCAGCAGCTTTTAAATACAAAAAAGATACTAATCTTGCAAATGAATAAGTCTGAAAGCAGGCTGAGGGTTGTGTTGCTTGTGTTCCCCTTACTGTAGGGCCCACTTGTTGGAAAAGCAATGTAATTTTTTTCCTGAAGGCTGAAGTAGTGACTAAAAACAGACTACTACTGATAAGTAAAGAAAAAGAACAGATAAGATGCTAACAAGATCAGAACAACAGAAGCAGAAATTGTTTGTGTGTCTGTTGGTTTTTGTTCTGTTTGATTTTTTTTCCCTGCACGCTGATGTTTCCTTCTGTTAATTTTTAATTTCTGTCAGTTGTCTTAGGGAGGAGTTTGTTTTGTGGCATTGGTCTCTTAAAATGAAGGACACGTGAAGGAAAAGCACCAACCTCGTTGGTGTAAGAGGGATCTGGATCTGCCTGGGCTGTTACACTGATCTTGACTTATGCCCTGCATTCATATTTCCATAGATCACAGCTTTATTTATTCATATGGGAATGGGTCCATATTTATCCTGTACTGCTCTGAAAAGCTGCTTTTGAAAAATACTGCTGTAGATCACAACAGAGGTTTGCCTGGTTTGGATTTCTGGTTTTCCCCCAGATAATTGGTCACCCAAGCAATGTCAGGTCAACTAATTTCTGTATGGGAGAAGAAAAGGCTGCAGTTAAATGGATCATTGATCTTTTTGTGTCAGAGATGAAAACTTCTAAGCAGCTTCTCAAGTTTATATTTGCTGACAAAAGTGTTCAATTTGAAATGGATTCTGGACTTTGTGCTGTGCTGTTCTGTTTTTGTAAGTGTATTCCATGAAACACCAAATTCCTTGAATTTGTGTGGATAAAAATGGCAGCACGTGTGTGTTGCCAGGGGGAACTGCTTTGAGGTGTTTTTAAGTGTTTGTTCCAGAAAAAAGAAAGGGCAAAGTACCTAAACTCTGGAAGGAGAGTTCAACTTTGTAACATGTGAACTTTCAGCCTAATCCAGCACCAATTTTGGCATTTCTCCTTGAGGGAGAGTGAAATTTTTAACAGTTCAGACTGGCAATTTGTCCTGCTCATGGAAAAGGGCAGAGTAACTTCCAACACCTTTTGAACTGGAATGAATGACATGAATGTATTGATTGTATATGAGTGGCTGATCTCCAGGAATTTGTTCCTGTCAGATGTGCACATTCCAGAGCTGTTCTGTGCTTTTGGTTTAATACTTGTTCCAGTGATTCATTAGCAGAATCTGTAATGTGTGCAAAAAGCACTAATGAACAGTGAAGCCTTGGTCACAGTGTGCAGAATTCCTGGGAGACTTACAGCAGTAAATGACATTATTTTTCTGTTTAGGCTGAACATTTAATATGAAACCAGTCAGTATCAGTGTCCCAGCAGTTCTGGATCTGCAAGAGGACTGATGTACTTTAATATTTTAATATATTCCTTGAATGCTGCTGTTGGAGTTTGTCCATTGGAGAAAGACTGTTTGAAGGCATTTTCTTGAAAGTGGTGAGCTGCAGGAAGAAAAGGTTTAAAGAAAATTTTTAGAAATGTACATGAAAACATCCAGCTGGCAATGGATTATCTGAGCATGGCATAGACATAAATCCAGTATCTGGTAATGATTGTGTTTCAGAAATATGCTTGTAATTAATCTAAAGAGAGGAAAGCTAGTTTTCATGGAAGAGGAGAACCTAAGAAGAATATAGTTATGAAGGCATCATTGTAAAATCTTTCTTCTTTTATTTTAAATTAAATTTCTCTTTTGAACAGAGTTTCAAACACCTTTTCCCTGGAGTGAGTTGGTGTAGATGTTGGGAGAGCTGGAGTAAAAATGCCTTTAATAGATTACTGCTTGGAGCAAAATACCCAGAGGGGAAAAAATTGCTGCCAGGGCCCAGCTGCAGGACACTGCAGGGTGGGCTGTGCTCTGCACATGAATTACCTGTTAAGGTGGGCTCACACCTGTGTCCAGAGCTGCTCTCCTGCTTTGTTCTGTGCTGGGCCAGCTCAGGGCTCTGTGAATGAGCCAGAAATGGTGTGTGGGTGTGCACAATTAGGCTGTGGAGTTAAATGCTGGCGTTCTGTCAGCCCTGAGCTGGTCAGGTGTTAAATCTCTTCTCTCATACCTGTGCGTGCAGTGAGCTGCTGCAATTCCAAGGGGATGGTTTTGTATATATTTATATAAACTTTAAGCCAGCTTTCTTTGTGCTGGAGGGCAGGAGGAAAGTACAAGTCATTCAGAAATCACCTTCTAAGCAGCAGCTTTCTGACTGTCTGTTCTATGATAATAATCTGGAATATGGCCAGAGCAGTGAACATGGCTGGCTGTGCACTGCCAGAATTTGGGTGTTCTCAAGCAGACTGTTCATGGCCCGAATGGAGAGGTGTTTGTGAGGCCCTGGAACCTGTGGCACCCTCAGAGGGCTGTCTGTGAATAGCTGCAGGAGTCAGCAGCAGAACAGTTTGAGTTTCTTCAACAAGCTCCACCTTTCCAGCTGCAAGCCCTTGTACCGTGGATGCCAGAGCAGGTTTAGCAACTTTCCAGCAGGGATTCCCTGGGGACTGTGAAGATCTGTTAAACTTCCTTTTTTTCTCCCCTGTTCCTCCACCCCCAGGTCACTTGGTGGGCTTTTGTCAGCTCCAGGCCAGGCCTGACCTCTGTTCTCATCTTCCCCTTCAGGGCTGGCCCCTGCCTGAGTGGCACCCAGAGGCCTCAGGTGAGGGAGGAAGGAGAGCCAGGGATGGTGTGTGTGGTACATCCATCTTCTAGGAAAAGCTGTCACCATCTGTGAGCAAACCCACACTGCCAGGGCTCAACCCTCAGCCAGAAGAGATGGAGAGGAGGACTGTGTCAGACATGGCCAGTTCTGAGACTGTCCAGCACTTACCAGGACACAGATCCTGGGAGAGAGGGATGCAAATGCCTCATTAAAGATGGAACTGACATTTGGATCTACAGAAGGCTGATGGCAGTTGCTGTCTGTTTTTCCTGGGTGTGCAACAGCCTTTAAATGCATTGCTGTGATCTTGGTAGGCTGTGCTTCAGTGTGCAGGGTTTGGGAGAGAGAATACCCTGAGAGTAGGGAACTAACTCTGTGAAGCTTATCTCTTGTCAAAATGCAAATTTGAGTTCTTTGTAATTTCCTGCTTTCTCTGGAATTTTTCAGGAAATGTTGACAGTGTATTGAAATATTAAATCTAGAAGCTGTAGCCAACTTACATCAGCAAGGACAAGGAGGTTTGATGGCTGTCCTGCTATTCCTTAGCTCAGAAGAAAATTCAAGTTGAGCTCCTCTTTTTGTTTAGTCTCATTGTTACCTGGAAGGGTGAAACAGAGGAGTTTCCCATAGGGGATAGGTTAAGAGAAGCTCTCTGGGTTTCATCTTTCCCCTCTTATCTAACAGTTTATCTCAGTTTTTATTGCTGCCATCTCAGTAGTTACTCTTTCAGCTGCCATGTGCATTATATGGCTGTTGTAACTGAACATAAATTGTTTTTCACCTTTCTGGTGCCTAGGAATTGTGAGATGGTGCAGGTGTTTATGTGACAGGTGAACTTGGTTGTATTCCTCAATTTTATCTCTCATTTTTCAAAATGTCTCAGTGGTTTCCTATTCCTTATTCCCTTTTTATGTCAAATACAAAACTCTTGCCATTTATGTGCTGTAGATTAAAAAAAACAAACCAAAACAAAACCCAAGTATCTCAATCCTGTTAGGTGATTGGGCATGGAGTTTGAAACTTACTGACATTTAAATATTTTGGACCTTTGGGCAACTGGACCTGCAGAGCTGATGGATGAGGAAGGACAGGGCTTGGCAGGAGGGAAGGTGAGGATGTGTTGTAATTTGTCAGTGAGGGAGGTATTCAGGAACTGGTTGAAAGTTCCCTTTGAGGCTCAGGGTTCTGCTGCTCTGGGCTTTGCAAGTGGTGGAAGTGACTTCACCTAAACCAAACCTTTCACTGGAACTTTGTTGTTACATTTCCTTTCTGACTGCTGCCAGACCTGAGTTTAGTTCTGGACCAGAGTTCATTGCAAATCTGCTGTGGCGTTTCAGAACTGTGCTATGAAGAGAAACACTCTGAAATTCAGCTTATCCTTCTGGGCACCCCAGAATGGACACTTAACATTAGTTGAGAAATTTTTCATCCCAGAATTGTTTTAACTTTTCGAGTGAAACAAATACTGTTGGCTTTTCTCTGACAGGAACATGAGGAAATGTATTGGAGGGTTCACATAAGTTGCAGCAAAGGAGGTGCAGGACCACACATGAAATGAGACTTGAGCAGCTGCTGACAGGTGTTCAGTGATGGAGTGTTGAGTGTTCTCAATTGGGTTGTTTGATTTCTGTACAGACTTTGGTTTTGCCTAATTTTGAATAAGATGTTTGAGTATAATTTGGAGTTCAAGTTTCATTGCAGTTGGAATAGCTGGAGAAAATAATCCAATGATGCCTTTATCTTTGTCCCAGCACGTGCAGAAACGTGTGCTGGTTTGGAAGGGTGCAGGGGAGGGCGTTGTTGATGTCCTTGCACTGGAAGATGTTTGTAAAATCATAAAGTGATTTGTGTTGAAAGGGACTCCAAAGCCCGTCCAGAGCCACTCCTGCCATGGGCTGTGACACCTTCCACTGTCCCAGGCTGCTCCAAGCCCTGTCCAGCCTGGCCTTGGGCACTGCCAGGGATCCAGGGGCAGCCACAGCTGCAACCCTGTGCCAGGGCCTGTCCACTATGACAGGAAGGAATTTCTTCCCAATATCCCATCTAAACCTATTTCCTGTCAGTTTGAAGCCATTCCTTGTTAACTGCAAAATAATCCCTCTCCATCTTTCCTATTGGCTCCCTTCAGGTACTGGAGGGTTTCAGTTGGGTCACCCTGGAGCTTTCTCTTTCCCAGCCTGAGCAATCCCAGTTCTCCCAGGCTTTATTTATGCTGGAGTATAACTGAGTGTAGTGGATGTGAGAGCTGAGAATGTTTCTTTGCTGTTTCACACTATGTAAATTGTGATAATATTAAAAAAAAAAATAAAAAATAACCAAAGCCTCATAATCAGTGATCGATTCCTTAATTAATTCTTTTTATTGTAATTCCTGTTGAGTCTCTTTTCTTAGCAGTCTGGGCTAATGCTTGTGTGGCATATCTGGTTTACAGGACTGCTGTGCTTGCCTCCTCCAGAGCTCTTTACTCTTGTGACCAGGGAGGCTCAGGCTGGAGCTCAGGGAAAGGTTCTACCCCAGAGGGTGCTGGCCCTGCCCAGGCTCCCCAGGGGATGGGCACAGCCCTGGGGCTGCCAGAGCTCCAGGAGCTCCCAGGGATGGCCAGGGTGGGATGGTTGGGTGTCTGTGCAGGGCCAGGGGTTGGGCTGATGGTCCCTGTGGGTCCCTCCTAGCTCAGGGTTTTCTCTGATTCTGTAATCTGGGTGCCTTTCTGAAAGGCCCTGACACTGATTCTGTAGATTAACCTGATGAAGTGCTCCTGTGACCCTGGGCTGCAGTGGGAGGAGTTCCACATTCACTCCTGGTGCCCTGGCTGTGTGTAGACAGTCAGATGCTTTCAGGAGTGGGGCTGATGGTGCAGCTGTGGGTGAGCTTTGCCCTGCACGTGTGGGCTGATTGCAGCAGGGCAGTGCAGCTCCAGGACGGGATGAGGTTTGTTGTGTCAGGAAGGGAAGCAAAGGGAAGGACAGCAGCAGCAGGTGGGGACATGGACCAGGTGACAGGAGCTCTGGCAGAAGCCAGAGTCCCCCTGACTGACCCAGGGTGTCACAGCCAACCTGCAGCCATCCCTGGATCCCAGCTGTGCTGGGGGAGAGGGAGACCTGCAGCAGCTGAGCTGGGCTGTTCCCAGAGAAGGATTTGCACCCTCAAACCCAACTGCAGCACCTGGCAGGGAGAGAGGGAGCAGGGAGAGAGCAGGGTCTGGCCTGAGAGGGAAGGAGCAATGGTGGGGGGGCATTAAAGGCAGCAGTGCTTGGCCCAGGAGCTGTCTGCAGAGACACACACACAGAGCCCCTGGGGAAAAGCAACCTGCAGGGGAGATTTTAAGGAAAGCTTTCAGCATTTTGGGAACTGGAGGGGCTGCAGAGGCACCAGCTCATCTGGGGATGACTGAAGCTGAGCGGATTTTTGTTGTTTTGGGGTGAAATCTCTTGGTGTGAGCATGGTCACCCTGACTCTCCCAATCTCCTTAGGCCGCAGCAATGGAGCACATCCAGGGAGCTTGGAAGACCATCAGCAATGGCTTTGGACTCAAGGATTCTGTGTTTGATGGCCCCAACTGTATCTCCCCCACCATCGTGCAGCAGTTTGGTTACCAGCGGCGCGCGTCCGACGACGGCAAAATCTCGGACACGTCCAAAACCAGCAGCACCATCCGCGTGTTCCTGCCCAACAAGCAGCGCACCGTGGTGAGTCCCTGCTCACAGGCACTGCCCTGTCCCTCTGCTGCCACTCACGTGTGGCCCTGCCACGAGAAATGCCCGGCTTCTGAAGGGTCTTGCTGGGATCGGGTGATGTCAGCACTTGGTTGGTTTTAGAGGATGTGTTTTATTTGAAGTCTGTGTTTTGAGAAGCTGAATTGCTCTGCCTCGATGCTGTGAGTTTTCTAACTTGCACGATGATATTCCACGTAAAAAGTCACTGTTGGCTGACCTAAATAATGATGCCTGCGTGACAGTTCTGTCATTTTCCACCCTTGGATGCCCACAATAAAGTGTGGGGGTTAAAGCCGAAGTGAAACTTCTTGAGGGAACACTTCTGTTCAGTTTCTTGGAGCTGAGTGTACCTATTAATAGTCTTACTCAAAGTTCCCTGAAATCTAAATTAAGCCTTTTTCTATACTTGAGGCAACTCCATTTGCCTGCGTTTTTGTTCCTCCTGTAGGCTGCCTACTTTTGTAAAATCCCATTTCATAGAAACTCAGTCATTGTAAGAAACTGGGAAGTTATAAAATAGCTTCAGAATGTCCTTTGCAGGAGTGCACACAAGTGCACGTTGTGCAGTTTTCCTGGAATTTCTAAAGAAAACAATCTTCCACTCTTGGAAAAACCTAAAGAAATTGTGCCATCAGTGCCTGAATGCTTTGCTGCTTTTTTCTCTTGGTCACAGGTGAATGTGCGAAATGGGATGACCTTGCATGACTGTCTCATGAAGGCTCTGAAAGTCAGGGGTCTGCAGCCAGAATGCTGTGCAGTTTTTCGACTTCTTGCTGAACCAAAAGGGTGAGAGTGAAGCTTCCTCCCAGAGAATGTAAAAATCTTGGGTTTGGAGTAGCAGCAGTGATGTTTTCTTCCTCTGTGGCTAATTTCTTTAAAAGGAATTTGACTGTGAGCACTTGTGTTGCTTTCTTTGCCCTCTTCTAGGGTAACTCTTCCAGCTTCCTGTGTATTGGCAATTTCATTTTTGCTCTAAGGCTAAATATTGAAAATACTTAAAATGGAGAGGTTCACTCAAGTGCTTGCAGCCCCTTAGTGAGGGTTTAGCCATGCTCTAGGTGAAGTGATGCCTTCCTTCATAATTGAGGTGCATTTCTGTGCTGCCTTTGTAGCTGGCAAATTCAGTGTCAGTGATTCTTAGCTTACTTCCCTGAACAGTTCTGTGTGCTGGGGTAAGGCTCTGCATTTCTCTACAACTTCCCAGTGTTTGGCTTTCAATGTCAGATATTTCTTATTTTTTTTTTTTTTGTAGGACCAGGGGTGCTGCTGTTAGATAGCAAATGATTGTTGTACAAGCTGAGGGAGTGAAGGTATCTCATGGAGTTAATGCACTTAACTTCACACCTCCTGAGGCTTGGGATTAAAGCTCCCTGCAGCCCCAGGCCTTTGTGGGGTTACATCTCAGAGCAGCTGAGGCCTTTCTGGGGTCACCAGTCAGTGCCCAAGCACCTGCAAATGGCTTTTGTGTCACTGACTCTGTCACTCCTAATTTCTGTTATATTTATAAGGCTATTTCTGTGACTCCATTAAAGCTTCCAGGTGCTTTATGTCAAATATTTTATAAATAAATAACATGTTAAAAATGACCAGAAAAAAGAGGTGATTTGCAATGCATTCCAAGTTGCTCCTGATTTTTTGAGTGAAAGACACTGAGATCTATCTAGTTCACTGTAAGTTAGCCTCTTGTTCACACTGTTAGTTTTTTGGGTATTTGTTTTCATTTTACTCAAGAAAACTCACAGAACAGAATTGTTGGTGAGGTCAGACTTCTCTCCAAAGTGATTTTGCTGTCCCTGTTTTGTCTTTCAGAAAGAAAGTGCGTTTGGATTGGAACACAGATGCTGCCTCCTTGATTGGAGAGGAGCTGCGAGTGGACTTCCTTGACCATGTCCCACTCACCACACACAATTTTGTAAGCTTTTCCTGCTCTGTCTTCTGGTGGAATTTTATCAATTGAAGCACAGATTTGGCCAAAGAATGTTATGGGCCTTAAGACAGCTTTTGGCTTTCTGGACACAGGGATTCTCAGAAGTTGTGGTTGATTCCTTCACCCCTGTTTCCCACAAACTGCATTCCCTAAGTATAAATTGGCAGTGAAATGCCAGAATTGTATTTATCACACTGGTAATCCCCAGGTGTCAGAGACTGTCACAGCTCACATTGTGCATATTCTTCACAGGCTTGATGATTGCCATTTTTATTTTATATAAATACCTAGGCCTGTAACTGTTGTGGTAAGAGACTCATGTCTTTGAAGTCCAGAAAAGGGAGAAAATTTGCATTTGCAGTCTGGCTCATCAGTCAGAAAACTGCTGGATAAGTTCAGCAGCTTTATTGACCTCACAGTCCAGTATTTATTATTTGTACTGGATATTCAGGGGTGCTGTTAATTCTGCAGGTCATTATTTTGTGAGCTAGTGCTGTTTTGTAATTTGACAGAGTGTTCTCTGGGAGAATGAAAGGCTTTATTTTGTAGTTCCTTCTCAATAATGGATTATTTATTCTATACAAAACAAATACATAGAAGGTGATTTTGTGCTTTGTGAGTTTTTTAATTTTTTAATTTTTTTTTTAATTTTTTTTTTTTTTTTACAAAGAGGTTATGTGCAGCTCTAGCAGTTTTACCTTGCATTATTGTCTTCTCCCTGGGAAGGAACTCTGTTCCCATATTTTAGCTTTTTTCTTGTTTTGTTCTAGAAAAACATCATGGCAATCCTAAAAGGTTGTCATTTACATCCATTAAAAAGGTTAGGATTGATTTAGAAAACCTGAAAGTCCCTTTGCTTCTATATTACATTTAAAAAAAAATAGAAAATGTCATTTGCAGATGGTCAGCAGAAAATGAATATTTTTTTCCAGATCTGGAAGAAGCTGAAATTTGGAGCCTTCCTCTCCAGTAGGTTCTGGGGGAAGAAACCCCTTGGTTTATTTTAATACATTTTCATACTTCAGAAGCTGTTAAAAAAACAAAGTAGGCTGCTATTTAAAAAAGCAGAAATTCCTTAGATTATTTTGATTACTAAGGAATTTATTTCTCATGCAAGGGATATTGATTAGTCATAAACACCAAGAATTTTGACTAATAAAAAAATGAAGTGGGCTTTCCAGTCTGATCCTCTTTCACCTCTTTGGTGCTCCTGCTAACAAACAAAAACCCCAGCTCTTGGCTCACACAGCTCTTGTCAGCTTGCTGAGCAAAAAAACTGCTTTTGCATTTGCCAGAACACTTGTCCTTTTTTTAACTTGTTTTTCTTTTTTTTGGTAGATAAAGCCTTTAGTGTTTCTAAACTTTCTGGAAATCCATGCTAGAATATTTGAGTGTGGCTTTAAGCTCAGTAGCAACCCAGGGGCTCTGGTAGTATTTTAACCTGGTTATTTGTTTCTGTCAGGCTCTGAAGATCCAAATCTTAGTTAATGAGGCGATAATTAGCTGGGATTAATCACTTGCTGTGTTTTCCAGGCTCGGAAGACATTTCTGAAGCTTGCCTTCTGTGACATCTGCCAGAAGTTCCTGCTCAATGGCTTTCGGTGTCAGACGTGTGGCTACAAATTCCACGAGCACTGCAGCACCAAGGTGCCAACCATGTGTGTGGACTGGAGCAACATCAGGCAGCTCTTGTAAGGACTGCTCCTTTCTAATGGCAGCAGTAACTCTGGTCACAGAGATCCCTTTGGGTTGTTGTGGAGGCAGTCCCTGTGATCAGCGTGCAGAGTTGTGCATTGATCTCAGGAAACAGCCAGCAATGAGTGTCTGTTCCCATGGACTGCATCCTGCTCTTGCTCTGGATTTTGATATTCTGGGACAAGCAAACACCTCAAATGACCAGGCAGTTGCTCCAATGCCCTCTGTTTGTACAGAGGGACAGCAATTCCTCTCACACAACACATGCTAAGGAATGAACCAGGCCATGCATGATTCAGTTGGATTTTAGCTGTTGGAAACATTAGTGTTCCCCTCTTGTACACCCCAGCTTCTGATACTGGTGAAAATGGTGAATGGTGAGAAAACAGATGGAGGATAATCCTTTCCTGATACCAGTTACAAAAAGTTGGAAGTGATAATGCTAGAAGTCCTTTTATGCAAAAGTGTTAAAGCCTATGATTGTTTTTATGTGTCTCAGTGGTTGTAATTTTTATAACTATACTTGGTCATGCAGTTCTGCATTTTCTTATACTAAGAGAGTGCAGGATAACTTGTGCCACTTGGTGCTACTTGCCTTTAATTGTGTCAAGTAGCCTTTCAGGAAAATCTGAAGTCTGATATAAAAAGATTGTGTCTCTCTAGTTTTGAAAGAACACGTGGAACTTTTCTTTGGGAGTCTGAAGGCAAAGGGAGTCTGAAGGGAAAACACAGTGTAAAGAAAGGAATGTGTTCATGAGGTTACTCATGCTGCAGAGAAACAGCCCTTTCAAATTTCAGCTTTCAAGAGCATTGTACAGGAGGTAGTGTAGCAGTTGAAATTGTAATTGTTTTTGTTGATATTTCAGATTGTTCCCAAATTCAAATATCAGTGACAGTGGTGTCCCTGCACTACCTCCCTTGACAATGAGACGGATGCGGGAGTCTGTCTCCCGGATACCTGTTAGGTAAGCTTGTATTTCCTGTCATTTCTCTTTTGGGAAATACACTTCTTTCAAAACAATCAATCCAAAGCCCCCCAGCTCCTCCAGAGCAAAGCAATATGATAGAAGGTTGGGATGAATGTGCAAGGCACCAACACCACTTCTTCGCAGATGATTCTTTCTTGTTCTTAAATACACCAAAGCACTGATTTGAGATTTCATATTTTTGATTTTTCGCCTTAAAATTTTAAGGTAGAGTATTAAAGGCTTTTTTGAGACCTTTGTTTTCCTGCCTAAGAAAATCCAAGGCTCCCTTTTGGTATTTTAGTGAATTAATTTTATCTGTTTAGGTAGTGTACACTGAGAGTTTGTGTCTCATGGTGGATGATTCACATCCATAACTAAAATAATGCTCTGATATTATGAGGACAGATAGGAATTCAAAGAGAGAACAGTGGGAACAGAAAATATGCTCCTCTTAAAGAAAATTCTGAGCTAAAGAGAAGGTTCCTGTAGTGTGATGTGCTGAAATGAAACTTGTGTCCCTTTCCAAGGGGCGTGTCCACTGACCCTAACCTGTGCCTGTATTCTTTCCCTTGAAATTCTAGAAGCTGAAGAGAGCAGCTTTTGTTTTATCTGCACCCATTTGAAAAATCTGGTCAGGAATGAGGCACAGAGCACGTAGCTGAGTTGTAAATGGTTCTTTGTCTTTATTTCTTTATTTTAATGGGAACTGCATCAGGAATTGATCTTTGCCATCTTACTCTTATTTCCAGTGTTGCTGAACAGTGGCTTATTAACTTTATGGATGTTTTGAAGGGTTTTGTGAAGGCTGGCCCATTTCAGTTAAGATGCATTTGTGTTTTGGGATCCTTATGGTCTGAGTGGCCTTGGCTGTGATTTATAACCCTTTGTTGAGCTGGATTTTAGTCTTAGCCTCCTTTTAGCTGGTGGTGGGTTTCATGACTTCCTTGCTGGCTGTTCTGTGCAAACCATGGAACAGCTTTGTAAAGCTTTACAAGTTCAGGCCTTAGCTCTTAAGGTGTGCATTTAACAGGCTCGAAATGAGCAGTTTGTTTAGTCTCACAGTGCTGAATTCATCTCTCAGAGGCAGTATTTTGTCAGTGTATTAAATGTGATTTGATGGGGATCGAGGTGAACTGCAGCAGAATTTGTAACAGCAGAAGCAGACCTCAGCTAAACACACTAATTAAATACATGATCTGACAAGATCTTCAAGTTTTGGAAATTTATTTCTTAAATTAAACTGGGAATGATTCAGCTGACCAAATAGTTTAGTTGATGTGTCAATCCCAGCTTTTTCTCAGCTTGGAATTGTGTGTATGTTACTTTTGGATGGGTTATGTTGAACACTATTTTTCGCTAGCCAGAGGGGAAAGAAAATAACCACAATTCTCCCTTTGTCTCTCTTTCCTTCTCAGCTCCCAGCACAGGTATTCTACACCTCATGCCTTCACTTTCAACCCCTCCAACCCTTCCTCTGAGGGCTCTCTGTCCCAAAGACAGCGCTCCACATCCACGCCAAACGTGCACATGGTCAGCACCACAATGCCTGTGGACAGCAGGATCATCGAGGTGAGCCTGGGGCAGGGCACACAGCTCAGCTCACACTGCTTGGCCCAGCCTTGGGCACTGGGTGCTTCTCCTTCCTGCCTTTCTCTCCTTGGCTCACTGTTTGCCTCAGTCAGCCCAGTGGTGAGGAGTTCAGGAGACACATTTGCATAAGGAGTTAATTAATTCTTGCAGTCTATCAACTTTGCTGGAGTGATTGGTAAATTCTAGGGGTATAAAGATGGGGTGGAGCTTAACAGCTGAGCTCAGTTTTGTGAAGAAATGGTTTTCAGACACGTTATCTGAACTTAAAAATCTGACTGGGGGGGGCAGTGTTAATTTTAAGTCAGACTAAAGGTTCCCTAAATCTGGGGGTAGTTCTTGGATTTGGAATGCTCAGGTCAAAGCTTCCTGGTGATCTGCACATGTAGGGGATTAATGCCATTTCTGGGCCTGTGGACTGAAGCTATTTCTGCTGTTCTTGCCTTCAGGCACCTTTTTGTTGTATTTTCCTGCCTTAGACTGGCAGTGAGGGACAGCTCTTGGCCATCAGGCCTCAAGTGGTTGGGTTTCTTTAATTTTTTTGTGATAACCTCACAAACCTGGTGTGAAGGAAAGGCTGGCAGAAGACAGTGCTGAGCTGCAGGACTTGGGTGAGAGAACAAGCACTGTTTGTGGCTTTTACCTGTGGTATAGTTTAACACCTCTGGAGGCCAAGCAAAAACCTCTGACTGCTGAGTTCACCTGCATCTTCAGCTGGTGATTTCTGGGCTTCTGTGAAATGTGAAGATGCTCTGAAGCGAGTTAGAGAATTCTTCTGGGCCTTGGCAACAGAACAAAAGTGCCCTGCAGCCCTGGGAAGCATTTTTGGTCAGAGGCTTTGTGTCTGCTGGGTTTGTGGGGAGGGGTGTCCTCCCTTTCCCTTTGGGTTTCTTTGACTCTCAGCCCCTTTTGCTGCTTCAGAGGCCTGGCTGGACATCTCTGATGGCACAAACCACAGTGAAGCACTCCAGAAAATCTGAATTATTGATGAGTCTGTAAGGAGACATTGCTTTCTTTATTCTTTATGCAGAGCAGTAAAGACAGAAATGCTTTCTATTCTGGCTCTAAACATTATCATAAAAATAGCTGTTGCATCATAAAGGCTTTTAGAAGGCTCCAAAGCAATGCAGAAAGAAAGTAGCAGAGATCTTCCAGTACACCAGGAGAAAAACCATCATAAAAAAGTGATTTACAAGGATAGATCCTATTCAACCTCTGGATTTGAGCAGGAATAATTACTTAAAAATTTTACTGCACTTAATTATCATTTATCAAGCAAATTATGTAACTTTTCCTTTCATTTAGCCTAACATTTAATTTTTAAAAATATTTTTTTTATACTTCCTGTGTCCTTTTCTTTTATCTCTTACTGTGTTGGCCTAGAATAACAGCCTGAATGCCTCTCCCAGCTCCTGGTGCAGACGCTTTTGTTTGAGGGGAAGAGTAGGTATTTCCTTGGTGCCTTTTGTTTTCTTGTGATTAACAGGAGTGCTGTAACTTGTAAGCCATGGCAGTGTCCACGTGAAGTGTTTTAATCTGGAGCTGATTTGATGAGAATCTTCCCAGCATGTTTCTGCTCAAATATGGAGGCTGTTAATTGGAAGAGGCAAATTGATAAAGATCTGGCTGGATTCACCCTACTCTGAATGGGAATGGGATTGGATTATCATGCATTGGGTCACACAGCCTTTAGAGCAAAACCTTCTCAAAACACATCCATTGTGTGGCTCTTTCCCTCTGGAAATGATTTTTATTGGCTCTGGCCATCCAAAGCCCTGAGATTAAGAACATGAACTGTTTTTATTTCCCATCAAAGTAAAGTTGACAGACTACAGCACTGGGGATGGTGTTACTTGGGTTGTAAGAACAGCTCTGAAGAGCAGGGGTTTGGTTTGTTTGCTGTTGAATTCAGAAGCAAATAAGCAAATAATCACATCAGGGTTGAAGCTCAAAAATACTTTTTCAAAATAAGAACTCCATGTAGATAAGTATGAGAAACAATTTAAATTCTTCAGTTATCCTTTGCCAGCTTCCTTGAAAGCAGTTACATCCTCAGGCTGATGTACAAAACCAATCACTTGTAATTCAGGTTCTGAAAGGTTTTTATTACCCTTAAATTGAACAAAATTAGTCAATTGAAGAGTTCTTTGTTGGTTGTTCATGCAGATTTTAATCCACACAGGTGTGGAGCAGTGGCAATCTGCAAGAATGCTGTACTTAGTCCAGCCTGGGTGAATGCAACTAATTAGCTCAAATAATGCATTTCATAACTGAACCTCTGCTAAGGATCATCTTAATTTGAAACTGTGGAGTGGAATGTGGGCTCGTTCTGTCCTCCTATGAAATCTTACATTTATTATTCTACTAATTAGTTAGAGAGTTTGAATTGACTTCTGTTAACTCTGACAGTGTTTAACCTCTCTGTAGTGCATGTTCTTGCTTTGTACTTACACAGTCCCTGGATATTTTCCCTTTCCTGTTTGTACTTTGGGATAATACAAATGGCAGGTGAGAAAAGCTGTGCAGTGCTGTTTGTCAGAGCTTAGTTCTCTCTTGTGCATGGCTATGGAGTTGTGTTGTACCCGTGGCATGAGGTGACACTTGTGGCACTGTTCTGGTGACCTGTGGGAAAACACTGCTCAAATGCCAAATTCCCCGTGGGAGTGTGCTTGGAAAAAGGAGAGGGGTTTGTGTTAGGGGCACTTGATGGAGCCTTTTTTGGGGGTTGAAAATGTATGTAGAGTTATTTCACAATGGGTACTGAGTTGGAATATTTTGGGGGGGTTTAAGAGTCCTGCTTTAACCCAAAAGCTGTTTGGGAGTTGTCCCCTGGGGACAGAGGCCATCCCAGGAGCTCTGTCCACACCTGGAACATGAGCATGAAGTGCAGGGGGAATGCAGACAGTATTGCTGCTGTTCTTGTTTTGTGTCCTTTTCTTTCTTTCCTTTCTGGTAGCAGTCCTTTCAATATGCTGTGAGTCCCTTCCCTGTTTTGTAAGAATTCACAAATTGCATGGGTTTCCTGCAGGATTGGTGTGATGAGCAAATCCCCAGTCCCAGAGCTGCTGGCCAGTGCTGTGTTGCACTTGAACAAAACTGGCCCAGCCATTTCCACACCAGCCCTGTCAGTCCCTTTGGGTGCTCTCTTACATTTATTAACTTTATTGTCCCTCTTCTCTGTTGCAGGATGCAATTCGAAGCCATAGTGAATCAGGTATGGTTTCAAAATTCAGCAGTTCCTAGTAGGATTGGATTTGGTTGTTTTCTTGTTGATAAACTGTTTTCTTGTATTTCTGTCTTAAAGCCTCACCTTCTGCTCTGTCTGGAAGCCCTAACAATATGAGCCCAACTGGCTGGTCTCAGCCTAAAACCCCAGTCCCAGCCCAAAGAGAGAGAGCCCCTGGATCCAACACACAAGAAAAAAACAAAATTGTAAGTAAGGTGATATTTAATTAAAAGATCAGTTGCACTGTGCTGGGAGGAGTGGTGCATTGGGGTAAAGTTTTGCACTGAAAGGTGCAGGTAATCTTGGGTTGCTCTGCACTGTGTGTACAGGAGAAGTTGAATTGAAATGAAATTGGGAGTGATGGCACTATTGCCTTGAGTTATAAATACTCAGAACAAAGTGTTCTGGGTTGCAGATGAATTTCAGGCAGTGGTGTGACATTGCCAGTGCAGGTCCAAGGACCTTTTAAATCTTTAGAGGTTGCATCTTTTTGATTCAGTTTTAATATCATTAAAATTGGCTTTATCAGCACTGTTTGAGCTGTGTTATTTCCATAAAAAGTGAATATTGACAGTGCCTTCATTTTCATTGGAGAGTCAAATGTCTCAGGGAAAACCAGATTTTACAGAATGCAACTTTCCCCTCAAAGGTTAGATTTAAACTTGGGGGAAAGAAAGAAGATTAGAATAATAATTGATAGTATCTTGAAATTTTTGGAAGCTCTAAGCTTTCACAATGAAAATACAGTTACTTAGGGGGATTCACAGTTTTTTTTATCTCTTAGACATTTGGAAATTTTGCTCTTATCTCTTTGGCTTATTCCATTTAAATATGTAAGAGTTCCAGAATTTTAACATTGTACTTCTGAAGAAACTACTTTCTTAAATATTTTGGATGTTTTTAAATAACTGATCATAAAATATAGGTTCCTTTTAGGATCTCAGATTAGGGTTTAATTTTCTAGTGCAGATCTTCATGACAAACAGTTCCAGACATCCAGGGAAAGGTGGTGATTTGTTGTTTGGGTTTTTTGCTAAACCCCCACCCCTGCCCCTCCCAAACAGAGGAGAAAAACAAAAATCCAAACTGCAGGACCAACCCCTTGGGGTTTCAGGTCATCTTGAACTTGTGTGAAGGAAGTTATTTGATTTTTTGTGTGTGTGTAATACAAATGATTAAAAATGCAATCCCTGGGAATTGTTGTTCCAGAGGCCTCGTGGACAGAGAGACTCCAGTTATTACTGGGAAATAGAAGCCAGTGAAGTGATGCTCTCCACCAGGATAGGCTCAGGCTCTTTTGGGACAGTTTACAAGGGCAAGTGGCACGGTGAGTCTTGATCTGGGGGGGCAGCAGCCCAGGGAAATGGATTTAGGGGTTGCAGGGTGCTCATCCTACAAAGGGAAATGGATTTAGGGGTGCTGGGTGCTCATCCTTCAAAGGGGAAATGGATTTAGAGGTGCTGGGTGCTCATCCTTCACCAGAGGCATCAGGCAGAAACAGGAACTGCTTTGGAAGAGCAGCACTGGAATTAAAGAAAAGCACAGACACCCAAACTTGAGTCTCACAATGGCATTTCCATTTTCACTCCCCTGATCTCTGCACTCCCATGTTCCACAGCAGCCTGCTTTCTGAAAAGGGTTTATTTTCTATTAGCTGGGAAACTCCACAGCCTGCTGTTAAATTGTATTTACCTTCTCTTAAAACCTTTGTGGTTTAATTAGCATGCTTCATTTCAAGGTAGGATGGAAAGGAAATCAGCATAAATTTTGGAGTTTTTTCAGTGAAAAAACGTTAAATGTGAGAGTTTGATCTGTAGATAATGGGAATATTCTGAAAACAGGCACCCTGCAGAGCTGCAGAACTTGTTTCCAAATTCATGGCTTGTGATTTTGAAAAGAAACACACAGAAACACTAATTTAAGTATCAGTATTGTCAGAAAAAAAGCTGACAAAACAAATCTGTGCACTTACCTGCTGCCCTCTGTTTTTAATGAGTAAATTCTTGCATGTCTCAAAGCCCAAATGCTGTCAGCAGCAAGGGAAGCACTATTGCTGCACTGAAAGTAATGAACAGTTTCTGATTTTCATTATGGAACTGAAATGGGACACAGAAATCAAGAGGAAAAAGAATTTCAGTAAGATTTTGTAATGAAAATAAATTCATATTAAGTTTTATTTTAATAGAGCATTCACACCTCTTCAAGTGTCAAGAATTAATTTAAAAAATTCTGCTTGGAGGAGAGATGTTGGGTTTTCTAATATTCTCAAATGAAGTGTATATATATTTAAACCTTTCAATATTTAAATTTGATAATAAAACCACAAAGGTGTGTGTACATATGTCCTGCAAAAAGCATTCTAGCCAAACATAGCCCTGAAAAATAGAAGGAAGGTGTGTGAATAATTAATTCATGACTTTTTCCACTGGGCTGAAACTCAGCTAAATAAATTGCTTGATACCACAGAAATTTGTCTGCAGGGAAATCTTGACCTTTGTACAAACTAGTGGAGGTGTGCTAAGCACAGATTAGAAATTTTAATGACATTGTTCATTAGCATTATTTTGAAGAGGAAAGGAAAGCTGCATTTTCAGTAACTCTTGTGGTGATTTTATTTGCAGGGGATGTAGCAGTGAAGATCCTAAAGGTTGTAGACCCAACCCCAGAACAGTTCCAGGCTTTCAGGAATGAAGTGGCTGTCCTGAGGTGAGCTGGTGTTTGTTTCACTGCTGAATTCTGATATTCCAGCTGCTGCATTTGACTCCCAGCCCTCCTTGGAGCCTTCTGGCCCAATATTCTGTGTGTGGTAGGCACAAAAAGCAGATTTTCAGAGAAGGAAATAGTCACAGTTCAGAGTATTTTTGTGGTCTCTTCACACCCACATTGTTCAGGCCACACTGGGCAGTAAATGTGAGGATTAAGAAATTCTGCCCTAATTCTCACCACCAGACAGCACTTGAACTGTTCCTCTTCAGATTGTAGCATAATCATTTGTTTTTCCTTAAACACAGGCACTGATCAGTGTAACTGCTTTCCTCTTTCCAATCCTGAGGTTTTTCAGTGTCTGTGATGTTACTCCTGAAAAAGAGCCAAGTAGATCCATAAAAACCATTTCCTCATCTGATAATTCCTTTAGGGCCCATAGTTACCCTTTGGGTTCCTCTTGGGATTCAGTCTTCTACCTAAAGCTGGCACTTTTCCCCACCTTTCCCCCAGCTCTCTGTCATTCCAGTAGCTTCCAATACCAGTTGCAAGTGTGACTGTTGCTTATTGATGTCAAACCATTGGCATTTTCAGACATCCTTTTCTTAAATGTTGGCTTTAAATAACGAAAAGGAAATGTTTTAACTAAAAAGCAAAAACTACCTGAAAAAAAGAAAAAAAAATCACGTGGTGTATTTTAATTATTTGTAAGCCCAAACTTTGCTCCCATACTGAGCTCTAGGATTGCAGAGATGAAATCCATTCAGCCAGGAGTGCATTTTGAGAAGCTTTTGAAAGCTTTTTTTGATGCAGCCACTGATTGCTCTTGGTGCTCCTCTGTTAGGAAGACCCGGCACGTGAACATCCTGCTCTTCATGGGCTACATGACCAAGGACAACCTGGCCATTGTCACCCAGTGGTGTGAGGGCAGCAGCCTCTACAAACATCTGCACGTGCAAGAGACCAAGTTCCAGATGTTCCAGCTGATCGACATCGCCCGGCAGACGGCGCAGGGCATGGAGTGAGTGGGCTCTGACACTGCCTGCCTGGGTGCCCTCAGCTCTGCTTGGTTCTTCCTCCTGCCCCTTCTGGCCTCTGTCACTTGTATTCTCTCTGGGTTAGCTGCTTTTCCAGCTGTAGTGCAGCAGATGAAATCCTGTTCTAAATACAGAGTGAAGGGGCTTTTCCTCCCCCGTGTTAGTGGAGCACTGCTCGATGCTCTGGGAGATGAGGGGTGGCTGCTCTGTTCCACAGGACTCACCCAGATGTTTCTGGAAGCATTTCCAGCTGTCTGGCTTGCTCCAGGCCCCACCTCTCTGCTTTCAGCCCTTGTTCTGATGGTGAGGGCCCAGAAGCAGCTGCTGCTGCCAGAGCTCATTCATTTTGTAGCTCAGGTTTCCAGTCAGACACCAGAAAACTGGGGAGCATTCCAGTGAAGGCAGCTGGAAACAGCTTCAGCACAGGATACAGATCTCATGGGTGTGAGGACAGTCCCAGTTTTCCAGGGTCCATGGAACTTCAGCCACTCCTTCCTGACATTTCTTTACTGCACTGAGCACAGCTCCATTTCTTTGTTCCCAGAGTAGACTCATGGAAAGCCAGAGGTGTGTGAAGGGGTTGGGTGTGCCATAAACTGAATAAACTGTCTGTGGGGAATGAAAATGCTCTTTGTGAGCAGCCCTGCTAATGGCTCTTCTGCTTTTCCCTTCACAGCTATTTACATGCAAAGAACATCATCCACAGAGACATGAAATCCAACAGTATCCTTCCTGAGTCTTGACTCTCTGCAGGAGGGAGTGATTTATTGTTAATATGGGGAATTCTGGGGGGGTTGCAATAGCTATTTTAAATACATTTGTATTTATAACTACTATGGGCAATCCACAGTACATCTGGGCTTGTTTACCACACTTGGGATAAAGATGTGCAACAGTTGTGCTCCAGAAGTTTCTTTATTTTACTTAAATGGGGTTTATGCAATGCTCTGGTACCCAAATGCTGCTCTCCTCGATGGGAGGTGTGTGGGTCTGTTTTTCTGTGTGCACACATGGGTTTGTTTCTGTTTCTTGTGTACTTTTAATATATTTAGAACTCCTCACATGACTGGCAGAAATGAAGCCAGAAATCTTACTTTAAACTCAAGAAAAGGCAGCCTTTTACCATTACATTTCGTGCAAAAATACTTATTTAGTAATCCATCTGGAGTGAAAATATTGTGAGCTGATTGCTTTCACCTTTGAAATGCCTCTTTTGGAATTACCAGAACATCCATGGAGCTACCAGCAGGAATTGGAGCTTCCTTCCATCAGATGTGAGCAGGATGTTTTGGCAAATGTCACCATAAAAAAAACCTGCAAATTTGGTAGTTGCAGAATGTCAGTGGATTCAATTTCCAGTTACATGAAATAAACCCAATTATTTTAGTGCATGGGAGGCCAGAAATTTGTGGTTCCTAGTGATGATGATGATGATTTTTGTGAAATAAATTAGCTCTGCTCCTGACATAGGAGGACTCAGTCATGTTTATATTTCTGAATTATCTTTCTGAATATAAATATTCCTAAATGAAATAATTAAATGGTACCTTCTTAAAATAACCCCAGCAAAGAAAGTGCTGATAATCAGTAACAGAGAGATGCATGAAGGAGATAAATAGTGTGGATATATTTCTAGTTAAAATCATAGTTCAGTCTCAGGAGATCTGCCAGAGAACTGTATGGAAATGGATTTTATTTTGATGCTTCTCCTTGTAATTGTTTTTTTCTGACTTTTCTGAGTTGTGAGACCTCTGTGCTGTTTCCCTTTCCCAGCACCAGTTATTTAAGGAGCTGCAGCCATGGATGGTAATGAACTCTTGGTTTCTGTCCTGGCTCACCAGAAAGATAAATCTACAAATAATGCTGGAGCATCTGCTGTGGTTTAGTGTTGAATGTTAACTCAGGCATGGCTGCCATAAAATCCCTTTTCCTTTGTGTCACAGCAGGTTTCAATAACAGAAGCAGCACTTGCTAGTCAGCTCAGAAAACACAGAACTGTTGACTCAATGCTTTGCAGTTTCTTTAACAAAACTACAGATATATTTCTTCATGAAGGCCTCACGGTGAAAATAGGAGACTTTGGTCTGGCTACTGTAAAATCCCGGTGGAGTGGATCCCAGCAGGTGGAGCAGCCCACGGGCTCCATCCTGTGGATGGTGAGCAGAACGTTCCCTGCCTTCCTGCCTTTAAATATTCTCCTGCATCTGGCCTTGAACAGCCAGGCCTGCAAATCCTGTGTGGGTTTCATTCCAGCTGTAGGACAAGTTAAAAATGGAACAAAGTGGGCACCAGGCTCCCATGGATTTGCCATTGGGGTTTGTGAGTTATTTGAAATATTTAGGCCTTCCAGTAGATCTGGAAATGGGTGTTAAAATATCAGGATGCTTGGCTAAGGCTGTTCTGTGCTCTTTAAAATCACCTGAAACAAAGTTTCAGAAGCAGAAATGTTCTTTTCTTTAAAAAAATTGTACAAAAAGCCAAATTATTGAAAACTTTCCATAAAAGAATTTAAAACTAATTTACCCAATTGTATGCAATGTACATAAAACAGACCCTGGGGAAAACCCCCCCTGTGTATTTGCTTATTGCAGGCTTTTTAAAAAAGTGTATTTATTTTGGTCTTTTACAGCCCATCTTTGCTGAGCTGTCATAGAAGGGGAGGTTGTTTCTGTTTCCTTGGAAGTTCCTGTGATCTCTTATTGTGCTTTTTATGCTGTTGTACTTTAGTGCCTTGCTTAGGAATTCTGAGGGAATTCTTTAGGAGGGAAAAAAATCTCAGCCAGTGGGAAAGTTCTTTTGATGGTTCACACCTTGTTTTGTTCAGTCATCTGACATTGCTCATTTTAAGAAGCTTCATAATTTTGCAAATATGTTAAAATGTTCCTGCATTTCTTCCCTGATCTTCACTATGTGCTACTTTTGTTTGGCTTTTGCATTTCCTGCCCGTGTTTTGGTATCAATTTTCAAGAGATTGGAATTTTGTATTTTTCCCCTTTAACCTTGATACCAGTTTGATGGTGAAACTCAGGCTCAGTTCTGTGTAAGGTGTAACAGGAGTCAAGAATTTGCAAATCCAAATAATAATATTTCTTCTAATGGCAGAATGCATTGTTCAGTTAAAGCACTGATTTTTTTATTTTTGTGTGCTCTGAGCTGTATTGATATTTTTAATAAGATGTGGAGTAGCCCTGCCTGAGCTTCTCCAGAGCTTTAGGTAAACTCATCAAAGATTTGGGGGTACCCTTTGCTCACTCATCGAGCTGAGCTCACTGTCTCTGCTTCCTAAATGCTTTCTCTCCTCTTGTGCTTTCTCCTTTTGTTCATAACTCGTTTTTCTCCCCTGCCAGGCCCCCGAGGTGATCAGGATGCAGGACAGCAACCCCTTCAGCTTCCAGTCAGATGTCTACTCCTATGGAATAGTGCTGTATGAGCTGATGACAGGAGAGCTGCCCTACTCCCACATCAACAACAGAGATCAGGTGAGGAGCCCTCCGGGAACACTCCCGTTTATTTCTGGCCATGGCCTCCAGAAATGCAGGATAAATGCCAATGCAAACCAGCTGAAGTGGTGTTGAAACCTGCTTAGTTTCAGCTGTAAATGTGTAACTGAGTGTTCACCTCAGTATTGGCAGTGCAGGTGCTCCAAGGAAAAAAAATCCGTGTTTGTAAACATTTGAAGTGTCCTGTTAATTTATTCCCAGGTTACAGCTTTTGCTCACAATCAAATACTGGTTCATACATTTGCAGTTCTGGGAAATTCCCATTTTGGTGTTAAATATGCTGCTGCCACATCAGGAAGATTGGATTTACTTTCTACTAAGGGGAAAATCCCAGTAGCTATTGCCCAGCCTTTGGCTGTTGAATGTTTATTTAGTCTTTACACTGTAGTGTTAGCCAGCCAAGGCTGCAGAGCTCTGCTGGCCCTTTGGGACTGAGTTCCTTTCCCCTGAGGGGCACTGGAGCTGCCCAGCAGAGAGGCCCCTTGTGTAACCTGGCTCTTTGCTGTTGGTTGTTCTGCAGATCATTTTCATGGTTGGCCGGGGCTACGCTTCCCCAGACCTCAGCAAGCTGTACAAGAACTGCCCCAAAGCCATGAAGAGGCTCGTGGCAGACTGCCTGAAGAAAGTCAGGGAAGAACGACCCCTGTTCCCACAGGTGAGTCCTGCACAGGAGCCTGGGGGGTTGAGAAAGAGCCACTGGCACACACGAGAGCCTGCTCACACAGAAATGTTGGTTAGTAGGAAGTGCAGCCTGTGTCCTGGCTTTGTCTTTGCTCATAATGCAGTTTGTGTTTTGGTTGGACTTGTGGTTTCTGTAAAGCTCGTGAAACACAACGTGCAGCCTGAGGCTGTGCTGGACTGACACCAGAGCAGCATTTCAACACCTGACCTATCCAGGGATAAGCCAAACCCCACAGAATAAAAATGAAATCTGTCTCTGGATGTCCATTTTATTTTAGAGTAGTGTTGAGGGAAATGAGAGGCCCGTTCTCCCTTCCTTCCCCACAGCTCTGAACAAGCAAAATCCACCAGGGATGTAAATTCATGGAGCAAGTTTTGGTATTTTTACAAGAGATGCTTTACCTTTTCCTGTCACTATGGGGATGGGGAAGGTACTTTCTTACACTCATAAATTAAACATCAGCAATTTTGGAAAAATAACTTCTTGCTGTTGCAGTCAGGCATTGTTTCGAAAGTTCTTTTTAAATGTCAGGCAGAAGATGCAGTTCCTTCCTGTTACTGTACTGCAGGATGGTTTAGATGCCTATTAATTGGTTCTCATGTCTGTGCTCTGGTGAAAAACACCCTCCCAGGCTCTGAAACTGCCCGAGGCCCTCGCAGCCCTGACAGTGGTGGGCAGAGCTGGATTCCTCCAACTCTGTGCTCTCAGTGCCCCACGGAACGTTAAAATAAAATTGAACCCGTAACTGAATTGGCTGAGCTGAACAAAGGAAGGAAGGAATGTTAAATGGGAACAGAGGGAGCTGCTGCTGCCCAGGCTCTGCTGCTCCCCAGCCTCTCACCTGCTGTTTCCCCAGATCCTGTCGTCCATCGAGCTGCTGCAGCACTCTCTCCCCAAAATCAACCGCAGCGCCTCGGAGCCGTCCCTGCACCGCGCCGCCCACACCGAGGACATCAACTCGTGCACGCTGACCTCCAGCAGGCTGCCCGTGTTCTGAGCCGTGTCCTGCCCGCTCCTGCCCCTGCTCCCCTCTGGAGCAGCAGCAGCAGCACCTCTCGTGCTTCCACGCCTCGGGCTCAGCAGGACCCTCCACGTCCCACTTGGACAAAGAAGCTGCTACAGATTCGTGCAGTTCTCAGCCCGCAGGGACACAGCTCCTCATTGCCTTTGCTACCACCTCTTGTTCTGGGAGAGGTAACAGACTACAAATCAAGAGATCTATTACTATTTTTTTAATAGATGCACTTGAGCCTTATTTTCCCCTTCCCAGAAGCGATGACTGTTTCTTTGGCAGTGGTTGTGGCTGGGTTTGCTCTGTGCTCAGTGAGGTGGCTCTGAGGACAGGTGATGTTCTGGTGCTCTGACTGCCCCGTGCCAAGTGCCACCTCACCCCGGGGAGTTGTGCCTGGAGTGGGAAGAGGAAATAACTCTGGAAATCAGCTCCTGCCTAAGAGCTTCACCAAGCCAATGAAATAAGTTCAAATGCTAATTCAACACAAAATAGTTTTGCAATAGTTTTGCACATAGAAGAAAAACTCTTGCAAAAGGATGGAATCTGTTGTGAATTGTCCTGCTCAGAGAAGGAGGTGAGCCAGTCCTGCTCTTGGTCATCTGGAGAAGCCTCCCAGCTGCCTTTGGTACTATGGACCTGTTGATGAGCCCGGGCAGGGGAGTGAGGAGGGCTGGGCTGGCAGAGGCTGGGGATGTCCCCACCTCCTGCAGAGGCTGCATCCCAGCGGAAGCTGTCGTCCAAGAGATGCACTAGCAAGAGGAAACTGAGCATATACAGTTTTTCTTGTTGATTTGGGTTTTAATTTTGTTTTTATTGCTCCTGAGAAAATGCATTTATTGTAAGCCAAGGTTCCTCTGATTATCTTATTTTAATAAAATAAATTAAATTTTAGGTTTAAGATTCAATGTCATCATTTTTAATGTAGTCATCCACAGCTCTGAGTGGGACATCTGCATTTGGAAAACTCAAGAAATGACATTCTGAATAATTTTTATAAAGTAACTGATAAATAACAGCGGTGTAAGTAAAAACACACTTGATAAAACAACCTGTACATTTCCAGTCACACGACAAGACAGTTTCACTGTAATGCTCTTTCAGCAGCAGCTGCTTTGGACACTCACCCTGCACCACTCGGGCTCTTTTCTCCTTCACTGAGCTGTGAGTGAGTTCTGTGTTGGCTGAACTCCATGGAGGACAGGAATAGGTGGATGAATCTAAAAATGGATTTTTTCCAATAGCACTTGGTGAAATGTGGTTATTAGGGCACACATGGAAGCCCAGTTTGGGATTTTGCCTTTCTGTGGGTGTGCAGGTGCTGGGGCTGGGGCTGGCTGTGCCCTCTGGCACCTGCACCCCAAATCTGCTGCCTCTGCTGGGAGCTGTGACAGTCCCTGTGTCCAGCTCTCCCTGCATGCCCACACAGCCACTGCAGCTTCTCTGCAGCAGCAGAATCCCAGAAACTCCTGTGAAAGGGAGCAGAGCCAGACACAGAAATCACCTCCACTTTGTCCATAGAATATTCTACAACAGAACAAGGGTAGAATATTCATCCCTGGGTGACACCTGAAAATGCCCATAAGCTTCCTAAATAGTAAACTGAGATTTGAAGGAGACTGCTCCATAGAGTTCTGCATGGTTTTTGATAATATTATTGGTATTTGGACTGCAACTCTTTCTAAACATTATTTATCTCTAATTTTCACTTCATTATAATAAGCTTAAAACATGGAAGAAGAAAACCCCAGAAGAGGTAAGCTGCTTTTACTTTAACTCATCATTTCCCAAAAGAAACCATTAATCATGATTTTTAAACCAGATCATGTGTCTCTTGAAAAAATGAAGTATTTTTGATAAGTAGGTTTATTTTAACCAGCACCTGATGTCCAATTACATGCAAGGTGCTGAGTGAAGAACTTAAAAACTCAGATTGTAAGTCCCTGGGTAGCTTTGAAAAACAAGTCATCTTTTTAATTTCAGACCTACTCCTCATGGCTTCTTGGCACAAAGTAAATCAGGAATGTCTTGGTGAAGGTAAAGAATGTCCTCTCTGTTTAATTTTTTTTTTTTTGTGTATTCCTGACCATATTGCTTTCTGGAAAAAAAAATATTATGTGCAAGAGCAGACTGAAATGAGCTTCAGTGGGAGGATGAGGGCTGGGGAAGAATTCTTGGGTAGAAAGGGTGTTTGGATGTCCTTGAAAAGTTCATCTTAGTGTGTGACATCCCTCTCAGGGATAATTTACCTTCTCCTTTGGAATTAGTGCTGATCAATTGCTTTGATTGGACTTAAGACCTTTGCAGGGCCAGTTTTACCAAGAAACTGGGAACTGTTTCTTGTTACAGACACTGCCAAGGCCAGACCTGACTGTGCAGTGAGCTGAAAATTAACTGTGGGGGGGAATAATGATGGGGAAGTTTAATTTCCAGGTCAGAACAGAGGGCACAGCTGGCTGGGGCAGAGGGGAGGAGCCCCTGACCCAGAAATGCCAACAGCAGCTGAGTGGATGGTCCTGGAGTCACTGCTTTGGTGCAGTTAAGGATGTTGGAATCCCAGGTGAAGGCTCCTGCTGTTCCCTCCCAGCAGGGACCCAGATCCTGGTGTCACCACCCAGGGGTGGCCTTGTCTGCCCAGCTGGCAGCAGCTTCCTGGCCTCGTCTCTCTGAACACGTTTTGCTTCATGATTTTCCACCCCTGGTGGATCAAGGCTGTGACCATAACTGACCCACAGGTGCTGATTACCAACCTTTCTGCTCTTGGCCTTTCTTTCTTACATGGTTTTAAGTATTATTTTTATGCTTTTATACTGCTCTAGATAATAACCAAACCAGGTACACTCTGTCTTCCACTGCAACCCAACTGTTCCAAAATAAACCCCACAGCTCAGTATTGACAAACACTGCTCAATGTCTCACTCTAACCCCAAGGGATTTCCAGGGACCTGAGTCAGTGACAGCTCCTGCTCAGCTGTGTCCAAGCTGTTACTCAGCAGCCTCTTGTGTGCACACTGAATTCTTGGTTTAACTGCAAAGTTAACACAAATGCCTTGGCAGAATTTACTTCTGGTACCAGAATTCACAATCAAACTGCCTTTGTCACACCGACAGAAATCTCATTTTTAACAAAGCCAGAATTCAGTAACACTTGTTAACTCAGCAGAGATGTGCAGTAATCCCTCCTGGGCCCTCAGCATTGCTGGGGAGAAGGGGAATGGAGGCACTGAGCTGCTGCAGAGCCACTCCTGGATCCAGGGCAGGACTGGCCAGGACTGGTGAGGACACCTCACTCTGGTGCTGCAGTTTGTGCAGTGAGCTCAGTTTAGCTCTGCCCGAGTTCAGGAATCAGTGAGCTGCATTTGCTTTCCAGCAGGAGCCATTGCTGGCTCTGAGCACTTGAATCAAACAGGGCTGGGAACTGACTGCAGCACCTGGAGAGCCCTGCCCTGGCCCCACACACCCAGGGAATCCACCAAACCAGAGCTCCAGGTTTGAGGTATAATGTACCAGCTCCTTTTTAAGGAGAAAACCCTACACTGACCGTTATTCCCAGTGGGTTTTGTAGTTATACATTTAGGTGATTTAGTGGAGAAAAAAAACCCAGGAGCACCCAAACTCTACTGAGCAACAGTTTTCACCAGGTTAAGCTTTCACTGGACCTGTGTTTACATCACCACTCAGCTCACAAGACAGCGTATGTTAGGCCAGAGAGGGAGAAAACCCTCCTGGGATTAAGGGATTTTTTTTCCATGCAGCCAATTATTTTTTTTTAAATATATTTTAGTCTTTTTCTTTTTTTTCTTTTTTTTTTTTTTTTCTGTTGCCATATAAAAACTATGAAAACTTTACCAGGACTGCACAAGTAACCACCAGGGCACGTTTTGCTCTACCTGTGCTGGAGAGAGTAAAAGCATGGCTAATAAAAGCTGCAGTCTGGGCTCAGGGGGCAGCAGCAGGGTCCTCCTCAGCCCCCGAGAGGTGCATGAACAGCTCCCCCAGCTCGGTGACCTCGCTGTCGGTGCCGGGCGCGCTCCTGCTCTCCCTGTCCTCGATAAAGTCCCACAGGCGCACGGAATTGAAGAACTGCAACACAGGAGAAGCTGCCTGAGCACCCGGCCTGGGCAGCACAGAACAGCACAGGACAGCCTGGGCAGCACAGCACAGCCTGGGCAGCACAGAACAGCCCGGGCAGCACAGCACAGCACAGCACAGCACAGCCTGGGCAGCACAGCACAGCCTGGGCAGCACAGCACAGCCTGGGCAGCACAGCACAGCACAGCACAGCACAGCCTGGGCAGCACAGCACAGCCTGGGCAGCACAGCACAGCCTGGGCAGCACAGCACAGCCTGGGCAGCACAGCACAGCACAGCACAGCACAGCCTGGGCAGCACAGCACAGCCTGGGCAGCACAGCACAGCCTGGGCAGCACAGCACNCAGCACAGCACAGCACAGCACAGCACAGCACAGCCTGGGCAGCACAGCCTGGGCAGCACAGCACAGCACAGCACAGCACAGCACAGCCTGGGCAGCACAGCACAGCCCGGGCAGCACAGCCTGGGCAGCACAGCACAGCCTCGCCACAAAGCACTCACAAGGTGGGATCCCAGAGCTGGGCTTGGGCTCAGGGGGCCTCTTGTGTCCCAGAGTGAGGGGACACCTCTGGGGCAGAGCCAACACCACCTTGTGAGGTTTTACCCTTTCCAGCTGCCCTTAGTGCCAGCACAGGAGAGGAGCTTTGAGCACTGTGGGTGAAAGCTGTAAGGGCAGAATTCCTCTGAGGAAAGGTTTGGACTGGTTGAAAAAACAGAGCAATGCTATTTTGTAGTAAAATATGAGGTGCCTTTTGTCCCCAGGAACAAACCTTTGCCCAAGGAACAGTGAGAGGTGCTTTTCCCACTTGTCCTGCATGGCAGGAACCATTTCCAGCAGCACAGGTGTCCCCAAAACGAGGTTTGGGTGCCAGCAGGGAGCTCCTTACCCGCACAGTGCCCTCGGAGCTGAGCTGCTTCCTGGGCTTCTCAGGCTCAGCTCGGGTCCCGTCGGGATAAGCGTGGAGGTACAGACACTTCCCTCCAAAGGGACACGTTCCTTTCCCTTGCTCAAAGTACTTGCAGGGCTTTTTCCTGAGTTAATGAGAAGAGAGAGGGTTATTGCCTTCAAGCTAGAAGATGCAGTTCAGTGCCCACAGCCTCAGTGATGCTCTGGTAACACAGCCAGAGCTTTGGCCTCCCATTGCTGAGCTGAGAGCAGTGAAACTCTTCCATTTTCCTTCCCTGTTTGCTCTCCTCAGTCACCAACAACCTTCCAGGCAATTATGGCTGAGAGATGAGCCACATGAAGCCAACTTTGGCAAGTGAGCTGAAATAGCTTCAACATTTCTGAGCACAGGGAGGCCAAATGTCTGAACTACAATTACACAGCCAAAGAGTGAAGCAGAAGTGTGACCAGAGACGAGGAGCTCTCTGCAGAGTGGTCTGTAATTACATTATGTTTAAAAATAAAGACTTAGTAATTGAGTCTTACAGCAGCTCAACAATACCGTGAGGAGTGTGGGTGGTTGCTGAACTTACCCCACTCCCTGCTTGAATGCTTCAATCAGCTCATTTTTCTTCTCCTGGTCTTCCACCCAGTACACGCTGGGGATGACAAACTCAGAGATCACCCGGCACTCGGGGCAGGACCTGCAGGAACAAGGCAAACCAGAGCTGGAAACCCTCCTCAAATCTGCCAGGAGCAGCCAGGATCCCCCCGAGGGAGAGGGGATCTGTGTCAGCTCCTCCCACGTTAGCACTCTGTGTGCATTGGTTGGGAGTTCCAGTCGGAATAACCCAATCCAGGGCACCTCCTGTTTGATTCTGGACTTGAGCAAAAGCAACAAGGATTTCCTCAATGTGCACAAACTCTTCTGTGAGTGCAGCAGGAAGCCAAAAACACAAATTAAGGTTTCGGCCTTTTGAAATCCAAGGAGCTGATGGTCACTTCAATGAAATTTGGAGTAAAAGCTGTGCAAAAAAGTCTATTTTGGTAGAAGACTGAAAATATTTCCCACTTTTTCTTTGGCATGTTTGTAACTTGAGGAGGTGATCAAAGAAAAGAGGAAAACTTCCCTAATTGGATGTTTTAAACTCTCTCGTCTGAGGGGGAACATGTTTGGAACCCATTTTTTGTAGAGTTAGAAGATAAAGGCATTTACTGAGACAGAGAAAAGTGTGATTAGGGGGACATTTACCTGGAGCAAGCTGTAATTCAGGGAAAAATCCCATAATTAAGCACATAGGAAATGTGCTTAGGAAATACATAGGAAAAAATGGGAGCTCTTGGTTTTGCACAGAGGTCAATGCAAGGAGCAGAGCTTTGCAAGGTCCCAGAAACTCCAGAGGCCACTGCCCACTGACCACACAATCAGAGAGGGCTGAGCTGCCACTGGCCAAACTTCCCATGCAGGGAATTAATGGAGTTAAGGGAATCCTGCTGCTTGTGCAGGCTGCTCTCTCAGCCAAGTCCTGGGCCTGGCCAGCACCTGGAGCAGGCTCTGCTGAGCTCTGTTAACACCTGCAGCCTCCCTGGTGAGCAGGGTCAGCCCCTCTGAGGCTGTGGCAGGCCCCAGGACTCACTTGATGATGGGGTTCTCAAACTGCTTGGCACATCTCCACTGGCGGATGCAGGACAGGCAGTACGTGTGGGTGCAGTTGGACAGGATCCCAAACCTCCTCTCCGAGGCTGAGGGCTTCTCATACACCACCTCCATGCAGATGCTGCACACCTTGTCCTGGCTGGCCTGGATGGCAAAGGCCCTCTCCATGTCGTGCTCAAACGTTGCCATGCACATCTGTCAGGAGAGAGACCATTGTGAGTGCCAGCCTGCCAAGCCAAATTCCCTCTGGAAAGGATCTACTGCAGGGCAAACAGGGAACACTCACTAAGGGCATCATTCCTACTGCCACTGTCAGAGTTTAATTTAAAGAACATTACATTAAATCGTGCATTTCAGCCTTAGTGATCTCTCAGTCAGAAATAATGATGCCAGGGTGCTTCATTCACCCCTTTCTGCATGTCCATCAGAGAACAGCTATTGAATTACTTGATGCTTCAAATGTCCCCAAAAACATCTCACTGGATAGGTGCCACACTCAAGGTGTTCCTCTGATTATAATTAAGGCCACATTCATTCACCAGATGCTAATTTTTACCCAGTTAAGGGATTAGTCTCTTATTTCAGGCTTTCCTCCAGCACTTCTCATCCCAGCAGTGACAATCCATAACCCATTCCCATTCCCACAGCACAGAAAGGTGAGCTGGTGACTCGGAGACCTCCCAAAGACATTCTCAGGGTGCTGTGGGACACGGCTGCAGGCCAGTCTCTGATGGGGATGAAATGGGAAAAGCCACAAATACCTGCAGTACCATTGCCAATTCAGCTCCAGGGCTTGAGCTGACCACTCTCTTAGCCCCACACAAACACAACAACTGCAGCTCTTCCACAAAGCCNGTGAGTGCCAGCCTGCCAAGCCAAATTCCCTCTGGAAAGGATCTACTGCAGGGCAAACAGGGAACACTCACTAAGGGCATCATTCCTACTGCCACTGTCAGAGTTTAATTTAAAGAACATTACATTAAATCGTGCATTTCAGCCTTAGTGATCTCTCAGTCAGAAATAATGATGCCAGGGTGCTTCATTCACCCCTTTCTGCATGTCCATCAGAGAACAGCTATTGAATTACTTGATGCTTCAAATGTCCCCAAAAACATCTCACTGGATAGGTGCCACACTCAAGGTGTTCCTCTGATTATAATTAAGGCCACATTCATTCACCAGATGCTAATTTTTACCCAGTTAAGGGATTAGTCTCTTATTTCAGGCTTTCCTCCAGCACTTCTCATCCCAGCAGTGACAATCCATAACCCATTCCCATTCCCACAGCACAGAAAGGTGAGCTGGTGACTCGGAGACCTCCCAAAGACATTCTCAGGGTGCTGTGGGACATGGCTGCAGGCCAGTCTCTGATGGGGATGAAATGGGAAAAGCCACAAATACCTGCAGTACCATTGCCAATTCAGCTCCAGGGCTTGAGCTGACCACTCTCTTAGCACCAGACAAGCACAACTGCAGCTCTTCTACAAAGCTCAACTTTAGAGCAGAAAGGCCCAACCCTGCCCTGAGCAGAGCAGCTCTCCCAGCTCCCCCTTTACCATCTCGTGGGCCTTCCTCTGCTCCTGGTCGAAGGGGTGCAGCACCTGAAGGCCACAGATCTCACAGAGGTCCCCGTGCAGGTAGAGGCAGCGCTCCCCGAAGTGGCAGGTGCCAGCAGCAGCATAGGGACACAGCTGCTCCACGGCCCCGGGGCAGCCCCCGGCCCCCGGCTCCTCCAGCCCGCTGCAGATGGCCTCCAGGTACGAGTGGGGCTTGGCCTCCTCGCCGCCCCCGGGCTCGCTGCAGCACACGGCGGCCCCGGGGCCACTGGGGGCGCTGGGGCGCTGCTGCTCCTCGCTGGAGCCGCACAGATCTGGGGGGACAAGCACAGGGCACTGCACTCAACGCCCACCAGCTCCTGCCCCTCACGAATTTAAAGTTTTCTTCCCAGTGGAATCTCATCTCTAAGCCCCCATCTTCTGCTCATGAATCACAGGGATTCTCCCAAGCTGCCTAATGAAGAGTTCAAGTGCAGCATTTATTCAGGTGTCTTCTGGTCACATAGAGATGAAAAAAGTCACAGGATCATTAAGGCTGGAAAAGACCTCCAAGATCATCAAGCTTGACCAATCCCCACTTAGTCACCCAGCCCAGAGCACTGAGTGCCACATCCAGCTATGCCCTGGACACCTCCAGGGCTCAGGACTCTCCTTCCAGTGCCTGACCACCCTTGCCAGGATATCCAGTCTGAACCTCCTCAGACTTGAAGGATCAAACAGCTCCTCTTGTCCTGCTGCTGGCTGTCTGGGAGCAGAGCCTGACATTCCCCCCACTCCATCCTCCTGTCAAGGGGGACAGAACACTCCCCTCTCATCCCTCAGGGAGCAGAATGGAAGCAGTCACTTCACAGAGCCACTGCAAAGGATGACAGGCAGAGCGTCTGCAGGAAGGAGGCTCCAGGAGGGAGTTCTGGCTGGCCTTGAAACTCGGATAATCACAGCACACTCCCTCCCTCCCTCCCTGCCTCTCCGCAGCCCAGGCCGAGCAGAGCCGCCTCCCACTCACTTCTGTCCCGGAGCACCAGCGTCCTCTTCTCCCTCCTGCTGCGCGGGGCG